>PYAF01001946.1:604232-639952 GCA_007407185.1 Glycine tomentella
ACATAGGTGGAGGTGACATTCCTATGCGCCACTGGGCTACCCTGACTGGATGGATAGGTTCGTTCCACTGAGAGAGGGTGGGGCTATCTTGACTATGGTACCATTTATTGAGAACCTGAGATCTCAGTCATGCATCATTCTAATCAAGAAATCATGCATATGTTATGTATTCTGTTATGTATTTATTATATATTTATTTATTTCGACATATTATTTTGTTTCACTATGAATCTGTTGTGTTTATCTAACTATGTTTATCATATACTTACCCTATTTTTGTGTCTGTGGTTGAGACCTGTGATGACCCCAATTTGTTGGGCGAGCAAAGGAACAGTGAAATGTTAAGCTAAATGGTGATGGAGAAGCTTGGATGATTGTGTTCTATGCTTGGTGTAATATTGATTCTAAGACCATGTAAATTATTGAACTATTTTGGTTTATCTGTATTGGAACTATATTATGGTCTTATCTGAATCATATTATGTATAACTATGATGGACTGTATGTTACTTTATCTTGTACTTAAAGAATATTTAATGGTAACTACTTCTTTAAAGTTTATTTTAATAATGAAGAAAAGCGATTTTTGAAAAATAAATTTTCTGTACAAAATAAGCGAAAAAATTTTAGGCGTTACACTTAGCATTTTATCATTCTACAAACAACAATTAGAAAACAATCCCATTTTAAGAATTCTTGTACATATATAAATACAACAAACACATGCATAAAATCATACCTTAATGTTTTCAAACTCAAACACAAGAATGTTTTTAGAAATCATGCTATAACGATATTTTAACATTTTAAACATCAATTAACAATAATTGATAATATACATATAAAAATAATACAATATATACATATAAATAAATTAAAACTCTAAAATAAATATACATCGAGATGCAAGTCATGCGCATTCTAATTCATGATTCACATAGGGGAACAAGTAGGTAAATAATTTATACAATTACATATTATAACTAAAACACAAATGTTACTATTGTATATACACAGTGTAACTAAGCACCCCCACTAATTCATGAACAAATTTTGAATCATGATTGTCAAGGTAAATCATAATTCTCAAAGTTAATTCAATTGACATGTATATATAATTATAAAATCTTATGGCCAATTCCGAAATATTAAACAACTACACAAACTTTCCCTAGCATACATACGTGCAAGCGACATCAATATTTCTAAAAAGAAAAAGTTAAGTGCATATATAAAATTGGAAAATCTTAGTGAATTTCGAATCAATTAGAAAATCTCTTAGCTTCCACCGCCAGCGGATTCACTTCGTGTCTAGGAAAATGTGAAACTCAATCACAAAAAATAAATTCAAGATGCTCCACGGACAATATCGAGAAAATTACAAATATAAGATGATTTAGCTATTTAATTGGAAATCATACTCAGTATATATGCTTTTCAAATATAATGCTATCAAAATCATAAATGTACAACAAAGGAAAACATAAAATCAAGGTCTGCTTAACATTTGTATACCTTTTCTTCCTCCTTTCACTCTTGTTAGGCAACCATACTAGTTTATGTTTCACTTGTGGTGCTTCTGAGTCTGTGACATGTTTTCATGAAAGAATAGTTTAAGGCTTTGGTCTAAAAACTGAGTCTGGGGAGAGATAATCATCCTTGACACATGTCATGGAACTCAAGTGGTCACTCATGATCTTGTTGTCACTGCTTTGGATGCATAAAAACATTGGTTCTTCTTTTATTTGATGATATACATAATTATCATGATGAATTATTGGTGTTGGTGACCTTGTTGTGTTTTCCTTCGAATTTTGGTGTCCAAGCCAGCATGAATCAAAGAGCTTCAAGACTTCTGCTGCATCCATCATGAATAATGTTGGTTTTGTAAACATGCAAAGTGGAACTCCATGGTAGCATTCAACAACACTCTTCCTAGTTTTGATCATATACTAGTAGAGATTTGATGGATGTTATTACCCTTAACATCTTTTTCAACAGTTAACCTTTTATGTTCCAATTTTCAATTATAACCAGTCAGACTACTTTATTTTCATAATACCTCAAACTTATTCATAGCCTTTACATAGAGGTATGTGTTTCTCAAGTATCATGACTGATTTCACACTCGATTTGTAATTGAAATGATGGTTTCAAAAAATTTGAACATTGTTTAATACTAATTGATTTTGTCATTTGGCATAGAATACCTCAGTGTATGACCGTGAATTATATCACTTTTTATTGTGGTAGTCTTAAATCCGTCAATTCTATTATTTTTTATGGTCTTTCATAGTGATTTTCAAAGTCATTGTCCAATAATAAATTTAAATATTCCATATTTATCCCAATATAGGGAAAATGTAATATTTTTAATCTTCACAACAACCAATGCATTCAATTGAAGTTGTGCATCAAGATGACCTTATTATTATAGGGAAAGCATGTGTAGAAGACAAATTTGGATCATTTTTTTTAGTGGCATTGACCATAATATAATGATCAGTTTCATTGCTATAAATAATTTAGTACATGTAGTTATTTATATTCTTAAATATGTTCAAATAATAATGCTAATATAAACCTCAAACCATTAGGATGTGTGCACATATGGGTTGTGTAGAAGTTCAAATCGGAGGACACACTGACATAACTTAGTTCTTAAGTTGATCTTCAATGAATGCTTTAGTTGCCAATTTCAATTTATGAATGCATTTCCAATTGATTTTCCAGATTATTTAATGACAGGTGTGAGTATGCTTTTCTTTTGTTACTGTAGTCTGACATTGGTTATATTCACCGGATACTTTAGTTGGTTTAATGTCAATGTAACCCTTTTTTTTGTTTTTATTAATGTTTCTTTATTCCTGTTGATCAATTTGTTGTACAGTTATGTGCTAGGAGCAGTTTTGTTGTAGCTTTGTGAAGTGTTCGACCTTGGAGAGCACCCAATTGTTCAAAAGTCTGTTGATTGTACTTTGTTAATTCACATATATACCAACATTGAGTGTTTTCTTTTCGCAGCTTAGTTTCTGTAAGAGGATAACTAAAAATGTTCTGCAAGGTTTGGCATAATGCTAATCATTTGACTTTCAAGTTACTACTTACATGTCGTTGATATTGGGGAGAAAAAACTTACATGTATTAGTGACTTGTGTCCTTGAAAGTTTTTTCTTATAGTTTTCCCTGAAATCTTTGATGATCCATGACCATGATCTTAGATTCAATCAACAGACGATTCTGAATTATACTCTATGTGATGTGTAATGTCTTTGGTTCACCTTACATTTTACTGAAATAACCATTTATCCATTAAAAGCTTTTACATGTCACACAATAAACGTTTGATCTTAAAGCCTAAAAATTACTGAAATAATCATCTATCTGGTATTGATATTAATTTTGGGTAAATGACCAATTTCATCTTGAGGGATTATTTGGTTCTAAGTATGGAAGAGAAGCCAAGAGGTGGGAAGAGAAAAAAAAGTAGAAATAGAATAAAAATATAGGTGATTAGATTGAATGCCTAATACTTGAGAATAAAATAATTTTTTGACAATTAATATTACTTGGTAAGTAATAAAAGAATTGACAAAAATAATAGAGTCGACTAAATGAACATTTTAACCTTTTTAAAACACAATATTTACATGATAGAGCACTATAAGCCATTTTAACCATTTACAACTGCTTTTTTGTTACTTAACTGGTTTGGATTATATTGTTTTGTCAACTAGTTTACTGTTTTTAGAATTCCCATGAATAGTCACAATAATAAATCTGATTATGGTCCTTATGATTGCATATAGAAGTAACATGTACTTCCAAACATAAGAGTAAAAATTATCACCCCACAACCCACCGTACATCAGCCTCAAGACAGTGAGCAATTTGGTTCTAACATAAAAGAAAATATGATCTGTACCGGCAAAGGAAGAAAAAAAATCATATGCTATAGACTCTTCTCATGTTGAGCAATTTAGTCCCATTACCTGAGAATAACATTACAATTTAAAAACACTGTTTGATGTTATATTGCAGCAATAAATGAAGTAGGTCCTTAACACGCTAATCTTATCATGTGCAAGGTCGTGTAACTAGTAAGGGTTATAATTTTTATACATCATTTGGTATAGAAAATATTACTTCTCAAGATTCTTTTGTCCATTGTTAAGAATTAAGAATTTATGCATCAACTGCCTCACACTTTCTGGTTTGTACTTGAACACGCATATTTACCATATGAAATAGTTTGGTTGTCATGTACTACTACATGTGCGTGTGCAACATATTGTGCCTCGTGCATGTGAATAATTTCTACAGTCTTTATTTTGAGTAGTCATTCGCCTTTGATTTTTGTGATTGGATAACCCCAAAACCTTCATGACTGCTTTGCACAATGTTTATTGACAAACAATTGGCTAACAAGTGTATAGTTTCTCCTTCAAATAAACATGTTGCAATAGTGTACACCATAGAAGAATCAACCACCCCATCAATATAGTTAAGGTCAATATAAATTGTGTAGGCACTTTAAGAGTTTAGATGCTTGTATATGATTAACAATTTGCTACTTGTTGTTGGTTGTTGTTTTAGGTTGTTTCTATTCACTCAAGTAGCACTTTGAGGATTCTTTCCTCTTGTCACTCTATAAGAAAGGCTACCTCCTTCACACCATCGACATTGCTGTAGTCTCTTGTTATGGATATTGACCATTCTTTTCAGGTATGTACCGTGTGTGTTAGAGGTTTGTGTATTACACAAGTTTGTTGATCTATCAATTACCTTTTGTCATAACATGTAGTGCATAGTTGGTCAACCTTAGTTCCCCATTTAAGGTTCAGTTCAATGATTAATGCAGATAGTTTGGACTAATCATTGAATTGAATCTTGAATTGTCCGTTTGGACTATTTGGGAAGTTTATTATTTTATACATAATTCATACATATAGGTTTAGTATGAGTTGTTTAATTTAATGACATTTCGATTTACAGCATATTCCATTGTTCTCCGAGTGCATACATGAAGGTGGTGACAACAAGTCACCGCCTTCATGTTGTGTACTTGGAGACAAATGGGAAATGCTACTGAAATTTTATTAAATTAAACAACTCATACTTAACTTTTATGTATGAATCATGTATAAAAGATAACTTCCTGAATGGGGTAGGGCCACACCTTTTTAACTATTAGTCTTTAATTTACATGCATATAAAATTTACAATATGCAAATGACAGCTAAGTGAAACCATGGATTGTACTTGGATGAAAGCACTGCGTATTAGTGATCAGTACTGCAATGGTGTTGAACAATTCCAACAATTTATGACACAAAATTCACCTTGTCTGCATGGAAATTATTTTTGTCCATGTCTTAAATGTGTGAATAGGAGACGATAATCAATCGATGACATCAAAACACATTTAATTTATGACGACATCATTCCGAGTTACACAAAATGGATATGGCATGGTGAATCGCCAGACATGCCAATAGTTGACAACATTGCTAAGGTTCATGAAGATGCAGAAGATCGTATAGAAGACATGCTACGCAATCTTGGAGAAGAGAACTTTCAACAAGCACCTGCACTTGTGTATCACAAATTACAAAGTGATTCAAAGATCCCTTTGTATGAAGATTGCACAACCTTCACACTATTGTCAGCGATCTTAGCTTTGGTTAACTTGAATGCAATATTTGGGTGGAGTGACAAAAGCTTCACAGAATTGTTATCTTTGTTAAAGAAAATGTTTCCAAAAGATAACACTTTGCCCAAAAATCATTACGAGGCCAAGAAGATTTAATGTCCCATGGGAATGAAGTATCAAAAAATACATGCATGTCTTAATGATTGTGTGTTGTACAAAAATGAATTTGTCGATTTGAGGAGTTGCTCGACATGTGGGGTATCGCAATACAAACTCAACGACGATGAATGTAGTCATGATTCAGGTAGAAATAATTTCCATTCAACAAAATTTTGTTGGTATCTTCCAATAATTCCAAGGTTTAAGCGATTGTTTGTTAACGCAGATGACACCAAAAATCTTACTTGGCATGCACATGGCAGGAAAATTGATGGACTTCTCAGGCATCCAGCTGATTCTCCACAGTGGGCAACAATTGATCGTTTGTATCCATATTTCGGGAATGAGCCAAGGAACCTAAGGTTAGGTCTAGCTTCAGACGGGTTGAATCCATTTGGTAACCTTAGCACTAACCATAGTTCTTGGCCTGTATTGTTGATGATTTACAACCTCCCTCCTTGGTTGTGCATAAAGCGGAAATACATTATGTTGTTTATGATGATATTGGGTCCAAGACAGCCAAGAAATGATATTGATGTGTATCTTGTGCCACTGATTGAAGACTTAACAAAATTGTGGGAAGATGGGCTTGATGTTTTTGATGCACATATGCAGGAGACCTTTGTGTTACGTGCCATGATTTTTTGTACCATCAATGACTTTCCAGCATATGGTAATTTGAGTGGATTTAGTGTGAAAGGCCACTATGCATGTCCTGTTTGTGAGAAAGACATATCCTACATCCAACTTAAACATGATTGTCACGTGCTAATGCAACAAATATTGCCTGAAGCGATTCCGAGTATTTTTCCTGACAAAGTGAGGGTTGCCATAACTCGGTTGTGTTTTTTGTTTAATGTCGTGTGTAGGAAAGTAATTGACCCAACACAATTGGATGATTTGGAGAATGAGGGAGCTATTATCCTTTGTCAAATGGAAATGTTTTTTCCTCCATCATTTTTTGACATTATGGTCCACTTAATTGTTCATCTTGTTAGGGAGATCAGGTTGTGCGACCCTGTGTTTTTACGTTGGATGTATCCGATTGAGAGGTACATGAAAGTCTTAAAAGGTTATACTAAAAATCAATACCAACATGAAGCATCCATTGTTGAAAGGTACGTTGCGGAAGAATGTATTGAATTTTGTTCTGAATACATTGCCATAGGTAAACCTGTTAGAATCCCAGCAAGTTGTCATGACCAGTGTAACACCCCATAGGCCTCCGGTGCTTTATCATTAATAATATTAGTTTAGCGTCTCTTTACCATAAAATATTACTCAGCGGAAGCATAGAATCGTTTTTCTTGATTCATTATGTATGAAATCTAAAATACTAAACAAACATTTAGATAAGACACATAACATAAGCCCCTGCTGATCCAGTTTCTCATACATAACCATAAACATATAAATAGACAGGACAATATACTCAGGAGGAATTTCATTTCATATCATATCATTAATAGTTCTGTACATACATATACATCAGTGTCCTCACCACACCGTGGTGGTACAAAAGAATAACTGCCCTCATTGAGGGGATACAGAACTATACAGCCCTTGTCAAGGGTACAAAACATAAACAAAATCAATACTGAGCCTTCAGCTCTCCCTATTGTTTTCAATCAAGCAGAAATGTCTCTACTCGGGCCTCCTGCCCTGAGACTGCTCTCTTCTGTCTGAAGAGTCACCTGAAATCACAAATCCCTACACGGGGTGAGATACATATCTCAGTAAGCTCAGGGTCCTTGGGAAATCATTCCCACCCTGGCCCACAATTCACAATACAAACATCAAATAAGCATACATATCAAGTCTATTTCACATCCATAGCAGAGATTCACTCAATGCCGTTCTACATGGAAGAGATTCACTCAATGCCTTCAATACATGGCAGAGATTCACTCAATGCCCTCAACACATGGCAGAGATTTACTCAATGCCCTCAATATGGCAGAGATTCACTCAATGCCCTCCACATGGCAGAGATTCACTCAATGCCCTGGGCAGAGATTCACTCGATGCCCCAACACATGGCACAACCAGGCACAAATGCACATAGAGTAGAATATGCAACAACCAATGCATGCATTATGAATATGACCATCACTCCCCCGGAGTGTGGTGTGCAACCAAGTGGGAATCAATCCCCAGGGACTCAGAACTTACCTGGCAAGGTATCACTCTGCAATTCCTTCCCTGGTCTGTGGCTCCCGCCACCAACAGTTCCAATATCACGCCCTCAGTTGCGACCAGAAAAGCTGCAGGACTGCTTCCTCAAGCTCTGTTGTCCCTGCTGAGCCCTTGATTCTTCGTCAAACTCAGGTTTCTAAGGGGTTTTCTGAGGAAATGGATTTTGCTCATAAAAAGGAAAGGATGAAGGATTATAACTTTCTAATCGATTTTTCTTAAGTTCTAGGTCTTAGGGAGGTGTTTAGGCCAACAAATAGGGTCCTAGAAAGCTTGGATTCACCTTTAATGGAGGCTGGGGCATGGAGGAAGAAGAAAACTGTTTTTCTTCCCCAGAAAACGCGAGTTGCCTTTTAATACTGGACCTGCCCGAGGTCTGGCGCGGATCGCGCCACCTCTGGCGCTAACCGCGCTACCATGGCGGTTTATGTGGCGCCACCAGCGCCACTCCCACGCCCCCAGCGTCAATTTTCAGAACCTGTGGCGCCATCCGCGCCATACCTTCCCTGACCTATGGCGCCATCCGCACCACACCTGGCGCTGACCACGTGGAATTTCAGTGAAACTTGGTTTTTCAGACCACTTCCCGCCCCATCCGCGCCACCTATAGCGCTATCCGCGCGGGCTAGAAAACCTCTGGCGCCCCTCGCGTGGCTCTGACGCTCTGGGCGTCAAGTTCCAGTGGCTCTGGCGCCACCAGCGTCACAACCCTAACAGGGTTTTCTTCCAAAGATCCCGGGCGCTATCAGCGTGGGATCTGGCGCCAACCGCGCCAGGGTGAGGGTCCTTACATTCACCCCTCCTTTTTAGGAATTTTGTCTGCAAAATTCAGAATCATACCTGTTAGCCAACTCGGGATACAATTGCAGCAGCTCCTGCTCCCGCTCCCAAGTTGCTTCCTCAGGTGTTCGACCTTCCCATTGTACCTTGACGATAGGAATCGTCTTGCTGCGGATCTGCTTCTCCATTCTATCCAGAATCCTCAAAGGTCGTGTAGGACTCGTCAGATTCTCTCTAATCTGAACTGTGTCAGGTTCCACCACGTGTGAGGAATCAGCTACATACTTCCTCAACTAAGACACGTGGAACACATCATGCAAACCTTACAACTGGGGAGGCAAAGCTAGCCTGTATGCCACTGGTCCTATCTTCTCAAGGATCTGCTAAGGACCAATGAACCTAGGACTCAGCTTCCTCACACCTAAAGCTCGTCCTACATCCGTCACTGAAGATAGCCTCAGAAACACGTGATCACCCTTCTTAAACTGTATGGGTCTGTGCTTCTGATCATAATAGCTCCTCTATCGACTCTGAGCCTTCATCAACTTATCTCTGATCATCCTGATCTGCTCAGAAGTCTCTTGAACCATCTCAGGTCCAAGGAGCTGTCTTTCTCCTACCTCTCTCCAACACACTGGAGTTCTGCACCGCCGGCCATACAAAGCCTCATATGGTGCCATGCCCAAACTGGCATGAAAGCTGTTATTATACGAGAACTCCACCAGAGGTAGATATCTGTACCAGCTAGTACCTTGCTCCAAAGCACATGCTTTCAGCATATCCTCCAGAGTCTGGATGGTCCTCTCAGTCTGACCATCGGTCTGAGGATGGTAGGCTGTGCTGAGTCTCAACTGGGTTCCAAAAGCATCCTGAAGAGCACCCCAAAACCTCGAGGTGAACTTCGGATCTCTGTCACTGATTATACTGTCAGAGACTCTATGCAATCTCACAATCTCCCTGACATAAAGCTGGGCCAACTTCTCCGTGGTGTAGTCAGATCTCACAGGCAAGAAATGAGCAGACTTAGTCAACCTGTCCACTATCACCTAGATGGAATCACATCCATTCTGAGTCCTCGGTAAACCCACCACGAAATCCATGGAAATGTTGTCCCATTTCCATTCAGGGATCTCTAAAGGCTGAAGTAGACCAGATGGTCTCTGATGCTCAATCTTTACCTTCTGACACACCAAACACTTTGTCACATGTTCAGCTATATCTCTCTTCATCCCTGGCCACCAGAAACTCCTCTTCAGGTCATGATACATCTTAGTGGCTCCCGGATGAATGCTGAACTAGCCCTTATGTGCCTCAGATAGGACGACATTTCTCAACTCGCCCTCAGGCACCACAATACGACCTTGGTATCTCACCAAGTCGTGATCCTCCCAGGAGACATCCTGTTGGCCAATCAGGGCCTTCACAGCCTCATCTTGCTGCTGAGCTTCTCGAATTCTCCTGATCAGTTCATTATCTACCTTGGTCTTGCTCAACTCAAGACCACGAGCACCTTCTGTCATTGTCAGGTGCATGTCTCTGAATTGCTCTATCAGCTTGCAATCAGAGATCATCAAACATGCAGCAGTCACATTCTTCCTGCTCAAGGCATCAACAACCACATTGGCCTTGCCTGGATGGTATCTCAACTCAAAATCATAGTCCTTCAGGAACTCCATCCAACGCCTCTGTCTCATGTTCAGCTCTTTTTGATCAAAGAGGTATCTGAGACTCTTGTGGTCGCTGAACACTATCAACTTGGCACCATACAAATAGTGCCTCCATATCTTCAGAGCAAACACCACAGCTGCTAACTCCAAATCATGAGTAGGATAAGACTCTTCATGAGGTTTCAACTGCCTGGAAGCTTAGGCAACCACCTGCTGATCCTGCATCAACACACATCCAAGCCCCTGCTTAGACGTATCACAAAACACCTCAAATGTGCCTTCAGAATCAGGAAGAGTCAACACTGGAGCTGTGGTCAACCGCTCTTTCAGCTCCTGGAAGCAGTGCTCGCACTCATAGGTCCAAACAAAGGGAACCCCCTTCCGCGTGAGTCGAGTAAGAGGTATCACCAACTGAGAAAACCCCTGAATAAACCTCCTGTAGTAACCGGCCAATCCCAGGAAACTCCTGATCTCAGACACGTCCTTGGGCCTCTCCCAAGACATTACTGCCTCTATCTTGCTAGGATCCACTGATACACCAGCTGCTGAGATCACGTGACCAAGGAATTTTACCTCTGATAACCAGAATTCACACTTGGCCAACTTAGCATACAACTGCTTATCCCTCAAGATCTGAAGGACTGTCCTGAGATGCTCGGCATGCTCTGTCTCCGTCTTGGAGTAGATTAGAATGTCATCGATGAATACCACCACAAATTGATCCAAGAAAGGTCTGAATACCCTGTTCATATAGTCCATGAACACTGCTGGGGCATTCGTCAGACCAAAAGGAATGACCTGATACTCAAAGTGACCATACCTAGACCGGAAGGCTGTCTTCGGTATGTCTGCTGGCTTGATCCGAATCTGATGATATCCGGATCTCAGGTCTATCTTGGAGAACACTCTGGCTCCCCTCAACTGATCTAATAGATCATCAATACGAGGCAGAGGATACTTGTTCTTCACAGTAACCTTATTCAACTGCCTGTAATCCACACACAGTCTCATACTGCCGTCCTTTTTCTTCACAAATATCACTGGTGCTCCCCAAGGCGAGACACTCGGTTTGATAAACTGCTTGGACAGCAGATCCTCCAACTGCACCTTCAGCTCCCTCAACTCCAGAGGAGCCATGCGATATGGTGCCACAGATATCGGTCCCACACCAGGAACCAGATCGATGGAGAACTCTATTTCCCTCTCTGGTGGTAGCTGAGTTATCTCCTTAGGAAACACATCCACAAACTCGCTCACCACAGGGATCTGACACAAATCCACACCTGGCTTATCTTCTGTCACACCCAAGAAGATATAGCCCTAAGCTCCCTCCATGATCGCCTTGTGAGCTTGCAAGACCGATAAGAATGAGGTGGAACTCGAACTTGCCTCGGCAGAAGGCACAACTACCCTCTTCTGACAGCAGTCTAGCATCACGCCATACTTGGCCATCCAGTCCATACCCAGAATCATCTCAAGGGTAGGCATCGTTAGACAAAACAAATCTATCACATAGGCTCTGCCCTCATACACAAACTGCACGTCCTTGCAACACGTGTTCACCTGACATCTTTCACTATATGCAGTGGTAACCTCCATCGGAGGAGCAAAACTGAGCTTAGGCAATCTGAGCCTATCAACTACCACATCCTGTATGAAGGAATGTGTAGCTCTAGAATCAAATAAAACTCTAACATCACAATCATCGATCAGAACTGTACCTCTGATCAGGTCTGGAGCTCTGGCTGCTTCCCTGGCATCTACTGTGTACACCCGTCCTGCTGTGGGTGCTATCATCTTTGCTGGAGTAGCCTGTGCCCGACTCTCTGTCTGAGGGCACTCTCTGGACGTGTGGCCGGCTGGCCACATCTATAACAGATAATCTGGCCTGAAGCACATGCCCCCACGTGCTCCTTCCCACAAGCTGCACACTTCGGGATAGGTCTTCCCTGAACTGGACCCTTCTTGAATCTGTCAGAGGGTGCAGAGACTCTCAACATCTTGCCCTTACCCTTCCCGGGTGGGCTAGAACCTCTGGGCCTTCTCCCCTCCTGTCTGTCTGAGGGAGCAGGCTGTCTGCCTTTCTGTCTCTGCAGGATACCCTCCACCTGGCGACTCTGTCTCACCAGGGTATCCATGTCTCGTGACCCAAGACCAGCCACTAGCACCTGAATGTCATCCCTAAGTCCCCTCAGGAACTTAGCTGCTAGAGTCTCAGCTTCAGGCAAAGGTCTCCTGAAGTGCGCATACTGGGCCAGCTCATTAAACTGGGCTAGATACTCATCCACCGTCAGAGTCCCTTGGACGAGTCCATCAAACTCTGCCTGCTTCTGCTCCCGGGCATCTCTAGGAAAATACCTGTCCAGGAAGCAGGCCTCGAACAGCTGCCAGGTAATCACATCTCCCCGGCCTCTCAGAAGCTGTACTGTGGTCTTCCACCACTCATGGGCATCGCCCTGAAGCATGTAGGTTACATACAGCAACCTCTGGTGATTGGGGCACTCCATCACCTCAAATATCTTCTCTAGGGCCTGTAGCCACCTTGCTGCAGCCACTGCATCATAGCCCCTAAGAACACTGGAGGGTCATGCTTCCTAAAGGTAATCAGCATTTTCCCTCTGGCTGCTACATCACTGTTAGCCTCTATCTGGGACATCTGGTCCCTTCGCTGGTGACTACCCTCGCCATCATGAGAAGGAGGTGTGGAGGATACTCTGTCATCCCTCCTGAGGTTCTTCACCTCCTCTAGCAAGTCCTGGTTAGCCTTCATCAAGGCCTCATTAACTTCTCTAGTTACAGCCATCTCTCGCTGCATCTCCTCCTGAGTCTGTCTATTTGCAGCCAACACTTGCTGCATGGCGGCTAGTGCAGCCGTAACTGGATCAGACTGGGCACTGGTAGCCCCACTGGTGCTTCTAGGTCTCACCATAGCACTACACATGTACGTCACACAGTGAGTTGATCAGGCCCACAGTTAATGTACCCCCATGCAATGCTCATGTCAAACAACCACAGAGAAGCACCAAAACAAGTTCCATACATAATGTTCTTATCAAGAAACCGTTCTGATACCATTGAATGTAATACCCCATAGGCCTCCGGTGCGTTATCATTAATAATATCAGTTTAGCGTCTCTTTACCATAAAATATTACTCAGCGGAAGCATAGAATCGTTTTTCTTGATTCATTATGTATGGAATCCAAAATACCAAGCAAACATTTAGATAAGGCACATAACATAAGCCCCTGCTGATCCAGTTTCTCATACATAACCATAAACATATAAATAGACAGGACAATATACTCAGGAGGAATTTCATTTCATATCATATCATTAATAGTTCTGTACATACATATACATCAGTGTCCTCACCACACCGTGGTGGTACAAAAGAATAACTGCCCTCATCGAGGGGATACAGAACTATACAGCCCTTGTCAAGGGTACAAAACATAAACAAAATCAATACTGAGCCTTCAGCTCTCCCTACTGCTTCTCAATCAAGCAGAAATGTCTCTACTCGGGCCTCCTGCCCTGAGACTGCTCTCTTCTGTCTGAAGAGTCACCTGAAATCACAAATCCCCACACGGGGTGAGATACATATCTCAGTAAGCTCAGGGTCCTTGGGAAATCATTCCTACCCTGGCCCACAATTCACAATACAAATATAAGCATACATATCAAGTCTATTTCACATCCATGGCAGAGATTCACTCAATGCCCTCAACACATGGCAGAGATTCACTCAATGCCCTCAATATGGCAGAGATTCACTCAATGCCCTCAACATGGCAGAGATTCACTCGATGCCCTGGGCAGAGATTCACTCGATGCCCCAACACATGGCACAACCAGGCACAAATGCACACAGAGTAGAATATGCAACAACCAATGCATGCATTATGAATATGACCATCACTCCCCGGAGTGTGGTGTGCAACCAAGTGGAAATCAATCCCCAGGGACTCAGAACTTACCTGGCAAGGTATCACTCTGCAGTTCCTTCCCTGGTCTGTGGCTCCCGCCACCAACAGTTCCAATATCACGCCCTCAGTGGCGACCAGAAAAGCTGCAGGACTGCTTCCTCAAGCTCTGTTGTCCCTGCTGAGCCCTTGATTCTTCGTCAAACTCAAGTTTCTAAGGGGTTTTCTGAGGGAATGGATTTTGCTCATAAAAAGGAAAGGATGAAGGATTATAACTTTCTAATCGGTTTTTCTTAAGTTCTAGGTCTTAGGGAGGTGTTTAGGCCAACAAATAGGGTCCTAGGAAGCTTGGATTCACCTTTAATGGAGGCTGGGGCATGGAGGAAGAAGAAAACTGTTTTTCTTCCCCAGAAAACGCAAGTTGCCCTTTAATACTGGGCCTGCCCGAGGTCTGGCGCGGATCGCGCCACCATGGCGGTTTATGTGGCGCCAGCAGCGCCACTCCCACGCCCCCAACGTCAACTTCCAGAACCTGTGGCGCCATCCGCGCCATACCTTCCCTAACCTATGGCGCCATCCGCGCCACACCTGGCGCTGACCGCGTGGAATTTCAGTGAAACTTGGTTTTCCAGACCACTTCCCGCGCCATCCGCGCCACCTATGGTGCTATCCGCGCGGGCTGGAAAACCTCTGGCGCCCCTCGCGTGGCTCTGACGCTCTGGGCATCAAGTTCCAATGGCTCTGGCGCCATCAGCGCCAACCCTGGCGCTACTTGCGCCACAACCCTAACATGGTTTTCTTCCAAAGATCCCTGGCGCTATCAGCGTGGGATCTTGCGCCAACCGCGCCAGGGTGAGGGTCCTTACAACCAGTCACGTGGAGGAAAGGGTACAAGAGGGTTCAATGTTGTAACCAAGACTAGAGAAGAGGTTGCACAAGCTTATTTGTATGTTTTGAATAAAACACCTGAGATTGTGCCCTACATAGAAACTCACAAACAACATGTGTCCCAAACTCACCCAAAAATGAACATGATGAAGGTTTTGCAACTACATAATAAAACTTTCATTAGCTGATTTAAGGCAAATATCTTGAGTGATGACAATGCTTCCTCAACATTGCGATTGTTTGTTGTTGTCTGAATTTGAATGTACCCACTTGGAAGTGGTATGATATCAACAACTACTCCTTCTACACAAAGTCGTAAGATGAAAAAAGTACTATTCAAAATAGTGGTGTTAGTGTTGACACTGATTTGGAACACTTTTGTGGTGCATCTGATAGCAACCCAGTTAGAGCGTTGATGCCATACTTTGGAGTTATTGAAGAAATATGGGAGCTTGATTATAGTGCATTCCGAATTCCAGTTTTTAAGTGTAAGTGGGTTAATGGAAACACCGGTGTTCATCAAGATCAAATGAGGTTTACATTGGTAGAACTTGATAAGGTCGGGTCCAAGGACGAACCTTTCATCATGGGAGAGCAAGCCAAATAGGTGTTTTACATACAAGACCCGTGTGACTCAAGATATTCAGTGGTTTTACAAGGAAGAACATCTACAATGATTCATCATTTATGTGATGATGCAACACTTGACATTTGTGAAATACCGGCTTTCTCAACTCGAATGTCATCCTTAAATGAAGATAATGTCGTTGATCATGAACATGCAAATCGAAATGATCATGATGAAGGCTTATGGGAGAACAACAATACATAACTGCTTCATACCAAAGTAAATTACTGATTTCTTATATGTTCTTGAATAAAGTGTTCTAAATATATTTATCCAGAGCTAATGTTGTAATACTTATACAGTTAACTGATTTTGTACAAGTATTTGTGGTTTTTCTTTCATAGTGATGGCTACCCCCCATCGTCCCCTCCCATTCAGAAGCTAATATTTTTGAGTCGAAAGCTTGATTAGTAGAAGCTTTGATCACCCAAGGCCAACGGTTAACGTAAATCCTGGAAGTGGGAAGGCATTTGGGCCACATAAGGAAAAATTCCACAGCAATCTTGGTGTAGTGGCAAGAGAAAAAGTACCTATTATCCATTCTACTTGGAATGTTGTTCCAGAATCATTGAAGGATCTCATATGGGACGACATTATGGTAAAAATGAATACTTAACATGTTTGTGACAATAATATTTAACTACATAACGTGTATTTGTGTAATTGTGACACTTTTTGTTGTAATGCAAACAAGATTTGATATCCCTGAAGCAGCAAAAGCCAAGAAGAAGGTCATGTCCTCGGTTGCCACTAGATGGAGACAATTTAAGTCTTCCTTAACCACTAAGTACATATATGATGATCAAGATAGTGAAACTCAACAGGAGCCTTCATTGAAATATGGTATAGATTCACAAACTTGGGAGGAATTTGTTGCTAGGAGAAAAACACCTACTTGGCAGGTAATTTGTGATTATGTTAATGTATTGGATTAAATTTGTGAAGTTTTACGCGATCTCAGAGTCGATTAACTGATTATACTTTCACATGTTGACAGGGAATTAGGAAAAGGCACAGGAAATACAAAAATTGAATGAATGCCCTCACGTACTGTCTAGTGGGGGTTATGACTTGCTTGAGAAGAAGCTTATGGAGGAAAAAATCGAGAAACGACAACCAGATGAAATGAATACTGAACATTCATCAATGGTTTATGACCCTCCATCTCTAATTCCTAGACTTGTCAAGTGGAGGATGACCCGCACAAAAAAAAATGGTCAAATGACATCCAACACTGCACAAGAAATATCCGATAAAATTGTGCGTTCAATCAACCTATGTTTGTTTTAATTGATCATGCAGACATAATAAATGAAATGATATTTTTTATCTTCATGGTTGCAGGACTATTTAGAAGAACAGATGACACAAGGCAGCTTTGTGCCTCATGGTCAATAAGACCTTTTAAATGATGCACTTGGACGACCGGGGCACCTTGGTAAGGTTCGTGCTACAGGGACAGGTGTTACCATCGGGCAATACTTTGGACGCTCATCCCGTGCCTCAAACACTTCATCTGCATCCATCAACCCCGAACAGTTGGCAGGTATCATTAAGAATGTAAAGGTAGAATGCAGGAGAGAAGTAGAGGCGGAATATAAACACAACTTTGAGAAATTTAAGCAGGAATTGGAAGACAAGATGAATGCCAAATTGAAGAAAGCCATAAAGATTGAGTTAACCCAAATGGCAACATAACATACACCACCAATCGACGCACATATACAACAATTAGCTGCTCGTGTTAGCACAAAGGGAAGTTGTGCTAAAACAGCAGCCAATCCATCTGTTGAAGAAGATGTTACTGTTGTAGTGCAATGTATGGGGTTGTACATTGAGTGTGATGGGTTGACACAGCTAGTGGCGTTGGGGAAAGTTCACGAAGGAATGTCCACAGTTCACAATGTGGCCTACGCAGATGATGTCATCAATGTCTGTGTTGAAACAGTATATGACGACGACGCGAAGGTTCCATTTTCGACGTTAGAGATTAACTATGTGAAAGATACCCTTCAGACGTTCGTTGCTTGGCCCACACTATTGATCAAACCATTATCTCAAAAGGTATACACTTGTGTTTTCCCATGCTTACATAATATATTAAAATATTAAATTGTCCTCATTGATATTCATCCCTAACTATTTCATATTTGTATTAATAGGATGCACTGAATTCCTTAAAAAACATAGTTAAAGCTCCACAAAGGTTGCCTAAGGTGGTTCCATTGGATCCGTTGGATGAACTGATGAAGAACATGTATGATGTTTACCACAGACCTGTGGAGTTGTCGTGGGATGGGTTAAAGTTTGGGATTGCGAATGTGGAAACATACTTCTTTGTTACATATTCAGATCTCAATGAAATTATAGCCGGTGACAAATATTTAAACATTTCTATACTACAGCTTTGGATTATGTAAGTAAAGGGCCATTCAGTGTCATTTTCCCTAATTATTAATCATAACTGATGTCTTATATATCCCTAACTATTTCATATTTGATCTCAAATGATGAATAATAGGTTTCTGGATCAGTCAAGTACATCTTTGGGTTATGGTTCGGTGTATTGATTCTTTGAACCTCAAATGATACATAATGCAAAGGATAGACGTGTCGACTGTCAATAATACATTCAAACATGGGTCAAGGAATCTCAAAGAGAGGTTTACCTGGAAGCTTATTTGAATTAGTAAATATTCCCATATGGTATTAGGACATTTAGTATATGTGTCTATTTGGTTGCTAATTAAGGGAAAATTGCAGGGCCTATTGGTAGCTTTTTGTTATGTGTCCATCGGCCCACACAGTTGTGTGGTTTTGTTCTTTGCATAAGAAGCCAGACATCCACATCGAAGTTGTAATTAACAAGTAAGTTATTCCGTAATTTCATATTTGAACATTAAGAACCGAATCTTTTTTATCTTCATAAAGGTCATGCGTTAACCCATATCTATGCTCAATGTTGTAAATTAGTGCACTTAAGACATTGAGTACCAGTGTAGATGGTAAATGTATTGTAGCAGGACCAAACTGGATTGAACTCAAGGTTAGTCATTTAATTGAACATCAAGTGCCAAATTTGTGTACATTGTGTATCTTTCCAATTTTGGGATTTAAAGTTAAATCTTTGTAAATATAGACCAATGTTCAAAAAGAAGGCTTTGAATGTGGGTATTACGTAATGCATTGGATGTGGAACATAGTGAGTGAGGGTTTAAAGAATGAATGGACTAAGGTATATTAAATTGAACCTGTTGCGGTATTTGTTTATTTGGAAAAATTTTTCCTAAGTGGTTTACATGTAATTGACTGGTTTGTATACCTACTTATTGATGCGGTGGCTTACTGATTGCACAGCGTTAGACGTGGAGGACATAACAACAATAAGGAAAAAATGGGCAGAATGTTTGTTAGAATTTAAGAAACATTAAGTGTAGGCAGCTTATGATGGTGTATGATTTGGATTGACAATATTTGTATGTTAATAGGCTGTCTTTGTGACAACTATTCGAGGAAATCAAAACATATGTAAATGTATTAATGTTTATTACAATTCCTTAGCAATTTGTATCCAACATATATATCATATGCGTTTTGTGTAGGAAATGTGGCTACTTTGCAAGTTTTTTTTTAGGTGGACATTTCCAATTATGCCAAGATATATATCCACCAATGATGCCATGCCAACACATTTGAAGCAATAACTTACTGCCCCACTAGTCATCACTATGATAGCCTGCTTCACAAATGCATATGACAAGGTAAAAGCATATTTTATTTGTACTGGACAATGAATGTTCAGTGCTTAATACAAATTTTTATTTAATAGAACTACAATATATGTACCACAACAAATAGCTTGCATGACGGGGTCTTTCATAGGAACTACACAATTCATTTACTTTATTTGCAAATTTGGTTTATGGTTTCATTTGTTACTTGTAACCTTTTTTGCACTAACTGGTTGTAAGTAATTAAGATGCCATGTAAGTTGGAATATGAAATACAACTTTGGTTTCCTTTCATAGGAACTACACAATCAACCCGCCAAGGTTCACTGGTTTATTCCCTTCAATTACAGCTCTGGTTTCCTTTTGTGTTTGTTTATTTTCCCAATGGATTGCAAATTAAATACATTATGTTGCCATTTGTGGACATGTACTGCATCCATGTAATCATTGTTGCAATTGGATTTTTCTGGTTTGAGGCGATTGGTTCATTCTAGCAAGCAAGCACATAAGCATACTCGTACACCACCAACCCAAGCAAGCCCTTAAATATGTATCAGCACCGTGTTGGCACATATTTCCCATTGAGGACACTGTGAATGGCACCACTAAACACTGTTTGTTTCTTCTATTCTTGATTTGAGTTTGAGTGTAATTTCATATATGGCTCTGACTTGAGTTAAGGTACATAGGAATTAAAATTTATCAAAAGCTAGTCCTGATATAATTAGGAGAGCAGATGTTGTTCATCCCATTACTGTTGCGCAATTGGAGTGGGTCCTTTGGAGTCGTGGAATTGAGCAACATATTGTTCCACTTTGTAGGTATTTCTCCAAGGTGTTCCTCATGTAAAATGTTTCATTGGAGAATTTGCTGCTTTGTTTCCTACTTCCCGGTCAAAACTCAAAATTAAGTTTGCTGATTTGTTAACATCTTGCCATGTCATCCAAAGATCAACTTGGTCTTACACAGAGACTTTAAGAACACAAAATGGAACCTTTTAAACTTAGGGAGTGATCATAAATCATAAGTGTATTTTAGCCCTTTTTTAAAAAATTTGTTGACATACAATTTTATTTAATCAAATAGTTTTACTTGCTTGAATTGGAACCTTTTAAATTTGTGCATAGACGTTTAAGTAATTTCTTTCATTTCCTGAGTTAGTGTTTTTCGATGTCTTTCATGAATGTTCATTAAATAACATTGGTGGCAACACTTACAGGGAACTTGGAATTGAAATAGTACCTTACAATCCCCCCTCCCGTGGATTTTTTGGTGGCAAGGCTATGATAGAAAGTGTGCCTGCAAACATTTTTCTGGTATGAAAATAATCCTTGCTTGCTGATAACTAAGTAGATGCATTGCATCCATGTGAGAAAATTTAGGATTAGCCATGATGTTGACAGTAAAACAAGTATTTAGCGAAGAAATAACAACATGTAACAACCTTCTAATTAGTCTATATGAATTTTTGAAGCATTTGGTATATCACCTTAATGGGAACTTGAAAACAATAAGAATACCAATAATAACCAAGAGGGGGGTGAATTAGTTTAAACTTGGTCTTTTAAAATTGTTTATAAAATCAGAGTCAAAGGATCTCAATCACTTTTAAATCAAGAATGTTTTTAATCAATCAAATTACTCAGCACAAGAAATCAATAACTCAAAACAGAACTTGTTGAGTAATGATAATAACACCAAAAACAAACGAACAAGATTACTTGTAGAGATAGAGATAAAAAAATATCAACACAAGCAATTTATATTGGTTCACTTCTCAAGAGAAGCTACATCTAGTTTCTTCTAATCAACACTAGATTAGAGTTCCATTATTATAAAATTAAGTTCTTACAAGTTTTACAACAATCCGTCTTTATCAACCCTAGATATTAGACTCCTAATGATCAAGAACAAGAGAACACTACTCTGTTCTTCCCTAGAAAACACTACTCTAGAACAAGCTTCAAAGAACTTTTTACAATAGCATCAAATAACAGAAATTACAAAAACGAAATTACAATCAAAGATTCTGGAGAGAGACAACCTGATGATCCAATGAATATGAATGCATGTGGTTTACCAATCGGAGTTGAATGAGAAAAAAGATTTTAGAACATGCTCTCTAAAACTTCTGTGAGATTTCTTGTCCAAGAAATCATTCAAAACCCATGAAGATTAAAAAGTGGAACAAGACTTTTAATCCAGAAAATCACTTTGAAACTTTGAGAAGGCTTGTGGGTATTCAGAAATTTCGAAGTATTCAAGTTATGTTTCAAGACAAGTCTCACTCATATTTATAACAGCTTTTTGTAACAGACAGTAATCGATTACACGTGCCAAATAATCGATTAAAACGACTCATGTAATCGATTAAATTATCACTTAATCGATTAAAGTGTTCAAGGCTGAATTCTGGGTTTAACAACGAACAAAATAATCGATTAAACCGAGTTGTAATTGATTAAAGCAGTAAAGTTTTATATCTAAAGCCTCTTGTGTAATCGATTACAATGTTTGGTAATCGATTAAGGCAGTGAAGGTTCTTTAAGAAACAAGCTTATGTAATCGATTACAAAGTATAGTAATCGATTAAATCAGTGAAACATGATTTTCAAGATAGCTTGTATAATCGATTACTGTCTATGGTAATCGATTAAAGCAGCAATGCATTACTTTTGTTTTACATTATGTAATCGATTACAAATTTTTGGTAATCGATTAAAATGTTCTTCAATGCTTTTTCAGATTTAAAACTTAAGCAAATAAATGATTATACTGTTCTGTAATCGATTAAAGCAGAAGGTTTGCATTTTTCCAAAAACATTTCTAATTTACTTCTTTTTCAAAATAGCTTTGATTCTTTGATAAAAACACTTAAGCATGTAAATGATTATATGCATGCAAATGCAAGGATCAACAGATTGGCTTCTCATACACTTCTTTTGGGATTTTAATCTTCAAGGCATGTGAAAAGCTCAAAACATTTTTCTAAGTCAAAACCTTCATTCTTCTTGTTGCTTCCCCTATATCCAATAGAAATTGCCTTGACAATAGTATCCATTGGCAGAATCGTTGGTTTGCAATGAACCTTACAGTATCATGTAACATTGATAATTTATATTTGATATTTCCTTTAGGAAAAGTATATTCTTTAGCAAAAGTTGATTAGGAATCCAAGCAGTCCCATTTGGAAGAACCTGACAGCCTTAAGCAACACATTCTCAGACTAATCAATATAAATGAATTAAAAAGACAACAATAAATTGTATGAAGCCAATCTCCAATCTTTTCATCATTGTCATTTTTATTGCATCTCCATTGTTCTTAACCAAAACAGGAATGTAAGCAGCCTAGGATTTTACCCCAAAAAAGTAAAAGATATAAGCATGAAAATTATCAGTTATACACACACGTACACAAAGAGGTATGTGTCAAAAGAACCAGATAGCAATTCTTGACACTAAAATTATTTAAAGAAAAAGAAACAAACAAAATGTAAAGCTGGATATAACTTTTTTCTAAGAAAGAAACAAATATACAAGTTTATAACCAACCAGGGAAGTAATTTACACAACAAAATAAGGTCTCCCAATCTACAGAATATCTATCAAAAAAATACCCAGAATGAAACAATATGTTTAGACTACAGTTTAAAATGAAAAAAAAAAAAGCCAAAAACAAATTTTGTCCTAAAGCAAAATAAGGATAAGCTATGAATCTCAATGACTTATACAGGAGGCATCCTTCATTTTTTGGTTTAATCAATACACTTTGGTCTCTTGCAGGTTGTTTCTATTTTGTGTCTGACAATATCACTTGTCTTACATCCTCTAGTCTCATATTGCATCTATTTTTATTTTCACTGACTATCAATGTCACTGACCATTGAAATAAATCACACAGCTGTATTTTTTTTCCAATTATCTAGAATTAAATCAATCATATTTTTCTATAACTGTGTTGCATCTGCCATATGTATGTTGTAATGTATTTCAAATTAACAATTTATTGTATCACCATGTCCACGCCATATCTGGGCTTCATAGAGGAAACAATCCAGAGATTAAGGATGAAGACATTTATTTTTGTGTTTATTAAATAACTATAAATAGCACAACAGATTAAAGAGTTACTTGATTGAAGCATTGTTCTTACAATTTGCTTATATGTCTTAGGAACAAACCATACATGATTATCATTGCCAATTCTTTTGATCTTTCAAAAAGGATCAATACTGGTATAGGCCAAATACTTGGTTTCTCATATACTCAAAACCAGATATGATTTGTATCGGGAAATAGTTTCTGAGTCTCCAAGGCACTTCCAAAGTAAGATAGAAATTATGCACTCACTCAGGAACTTCCACACACTCTAGGAAATCCCCTAGTTGCTCATAATTTTATGGTTTCACATTCACAGCTATAAACCTAGCTGATAACAAAGTTGCCACAATCATATTAAAATTTTAGCAGGTGTAACACATAATATAATTATTGGATATTCAGTTTACTTTAACAGTGAATATTTAGTGTCAATTATACAAAAAATTATGACATTAAGTTTTGTACATGTGAACTTGGTCACCCATTTGAAAGTGTTCACCGTCTTTGCGTTGTTGTATATGTGCAATGCATTATTTTTTTTTTCTTCTTAATGGTTATGGTCTGAGAGTGGACATCAATCTGTCTTTTCAATTTGCTATATGATACAACTTTTCAAATTATTTTTTTAATTTGTATGTAGGGTTGGAGAATCATTTGAGAAGGACAGGTGGTTCATTTTAGTGGCTTATGTGGTTAATTGTGATAGTGTTGGAAATTGAATGTTGTGAAAGAATATCTAATAAAACATAGAGCATAGTTAACTTCACATATTTTATGTTACTGTTGTAAAAGTTTCCATCATGGACAACATGGAATATACACTTTATTTTTGTTACTGTTGTAAGGTTTGAATGTCTAATACGTAGTAGTGGAATGATGACTTTTTATGAGTTATATAATTATAAGGTTTATGTGGTTTGCAATTTCTGGTTATTTTTCTTAATTATAAAAAAATTCAAAATTTTATGAAAACTGCCTTCTAAGATGGTCAATACGTTTTAAAATCAAAAATCGTCATCGAATGCTAAAAAAAATCAACCACGAACTCTAAGATGGTTATGTGCAAAAATCGTCTTTAAATGCAACATTCTAAGACGGTTGCTGACTGTAACTGTCTTCGAATGACACTTTCTAAGACGGTTGTAGTCAAGAACAGTCTTAGAATGCTGGAAAAAAAAAATTCCAGCACGAATTCTAAGACGGTTGCGGGATATAACCCTATTAGAATGTTGCTTTCAAAGACGGTTATATGCAACAATCGTCTTTAAATGTAACACTCTAAGATGGTTGCTGACTGTAACCGTCTTCGAATGGCACTTTCTAAGACGATTGTAGTCAAGAACCGTCTTAGAATGCTGTAAAAAATAAATCCATGCGAATTCTAAGACGGTTGTTGGTGAAGAAGCGTGTTCGAATACGACATTCTAAGACGGTTATGTGCAAAAACCGTCTTTAAATGCAACATTCTAAGACGGTTGTAGTCAAGAAGCGTCTTAGAATGCTGCAAAAAAAAAAGAAATTTTCACGCAAATTCTAAGATGGTTGTTGGTGAAGAACCGTCTTCGAATGTGACATTCTAAGACGGTTCAACAACCGTCGTCGAAAGTCTTACCTTTCAACAACGTTGGCTACAACGACGGTTCTCGAATCGACATAGATTGGGTCAAATAACTGACATAAAAAGCGCTATTTGTAGTAGTGGTTGGAATAGACTGTAGTTGGAATTTGACTCTATCTCAATTGTTTAAGCCTTGGTCACTCCGTAACAATTGAATTAACTATTTTCTATCAATAACAAATGCAATTTCACATCTCGCTCTCATATATATATATATATATATATATATATATATATATATATATATATATATATATATATATAAGGCAACACTTGCATAGATACGATTGCCTTCCTTGCTCTTTGTGTATGGGATATTTTTGTTGGTGGAGTCTTTGCATGCCTCTGTTAACCATGATATTTTTAGGAATAGGAATAACCTTACTAACTATTGATTTTGAATAAATATCAATGGCAATTTTTTTTGTTCAATTATCTGTTATCTCCATTGCTTATTAATTGGGATAAACTGAATCTATTCAGATTATTGTAATTATAAATTACTATCATAACATAATATTGTTTTAAGTTAATTAATAATCCTAAATCTGAGTCTTAATTATATAATTACCTAAAGCTTTGAAGGGGTAACTTTGATGCTCATAGTGATCTTAATTACCTTGAGTAGAATCTTGTGAAGAATTTTTTACTTTACATAAAAATTATAATGATAAATTTATTTAAATTCAATTTTTATAAGTTATACAATAAGAAACAAATGAGAACTTTTTTTAATGTTGAATAAATGAAAATATTAATATTTTATTTTGTTAGATTACCTTTTTCATTGTTCCTTTAGACTATTACATTAATTAGTTTTAATATTTCTTATATTTTTAACATTTTAAATTAATGCATTTATCTTGAAATAATACATTTCATAATTTATTTTCTTACATTCTTTTTATACATTAAATTTTTTTACTAATTTTTGGTCAAATTATTAAATTAAAACATATTATGATTCATAATACTCATTTAGACTATTGACTTTATATAAGTAATATATGTATATATTTTATTGTTTAAAAGAAAATAAATCAACTTGAGGTGACACAAAATCTTGAAAGAGTTTGATGACAATTTTTTTAAGGAATTAAAGCCGTTTTAGAAAAACTATTTTTGATAACATTAACACAAAAAATATAGATATGCAAAGACTTAGTGAAATGTTATGAAAAAAATAAGATGAAAATTATTGAAGTTATGATTATAATAATGATTATATTGGATTTTCCACAAACTTATGATAATCTTCCAGTGTATCAATTGGAACAAACATTATTATCTAGTAAATATGAATCCAAATGACATTAGTGTGTAAGATTATTTTTCAGTAATGAAAAATAACAATATAATGTTGAGATTTTTTGTCACATATATTCTTTATTTGTAAGAATAAGTAAATTAATATTTTATTTGATTTGTTAATATTTAAGATAATGGTTTCTTTTAAATAGTTGTGTTTGCAGTTAATTGTGAAATCATATTTTAGCTATGATAGTATTTTATTTGATTTTGGGGGCTTGATACTATTTTAGCTAATAATTTAGTAATGGTTTTTGCAATTATACTTGACTTTAGTTAAAATAATTGAAAGAAATCATATTGTTTAGCTTTAGAAAAATACTATGAATTTAGATAAATAAGTAAATTAAAAGTTATGAGTGTGAAAATTTGAAATGAAATTTGTAAGCTTGGGCGTGCGCGTGAGTGAGTGTAATGTAGGATAGTGGCTGGAAACTTCTAAAATCAAATGTATGTATGTGGCACAGGCTACAACAAAGGACACATAGCTTTGCTCTCATTTTTCGATGTTGTCACTCATCTATACATTGTAAGAGTATTCTTAATAATGGATTTTAGGAAATGAGAATAGATCTTAAATTGAAGATCTAATCTTTTTCATGTCCAACAATAAAGCACTTTTCAAGATCTTTTTATGTTAGAGATCCAGTTCTTGCGAAAGAACGTGTAGATTCGCATAGTTTAAAAAAACATTATCCAACTCATGACACTAACAATAAAATGTGGGAGAAAGATGAATATTTGAAATGAAGGAATGCAACAAACAAAAGGAGATGAAGAAAAAAAAACCAACAAAAAAAACATAACAAGGGAAAAGAGGGGTCACGTGCGGTGGAGAAGGGGGAAGTGGGGGGTCACGATGGAGGGGAAGGAGAAGGGGAAGAAGAAGAGAAGAAGAAGAAGTGAGGAAGAAGGGGTCACGCGTGAGAGAGGAAAGAAGAAGAAAAGTGAGGTGAGAGAGGAAGATGAATGGATGAGAAAGAAAAGTTACGGAGAAGGGAGAAGTAATCATTGTCCGTTAATTAATTAATGTAATTAATTTTAATTGTTTAATTAATTATATTTAATTTAATAAATATTTAAATAAAATATATAAAAATAAAGTTCATAAAAGTTATCAAAGATCTCAAAATAAGATTTATCATTAAATAAAAAATAAAATAAAATTGAAATTTTTTTAATACAACATAACATTGAGATTTATATTGAGATTTATAAAAAAAAAATAATCTAATATTATAATTTGAGATCTCCTATTAAAAATATTAAAATTGAGTAGAATGAAACGTTCCTTTGATTTTGACCCGAATGTTTATTTTCTGAAACGTCAATTGTGCATGATTCCTCGGCCACACATGCCTATAAAAGCCCAAAAATTAATTGAGTTAATCGATCATCATATCATGCACATAATTAGGATGAAACAAATAAGCTTTTGATTAATTCTTATTTGAAAAAAGATAACAAACATATTATTAAATCCAAAAGAAAACTTTACTTCTAAAAAGTTTATTCACCTTTCTTTCATTACTAAAATCCAAGCCAAGACATTCAAATCATTTAGGCATCAATTGACAAAGTTACGTGATTGGAGCTTGGCTAAAAAAGACATTGTCGAAAACAAAAGTCGAAATATATTTTTTTGGGTGAAAAAAGCCGATATATATACACGAGTTATTTTTATTAGTAAGTTTTGTATAGTTTAATTTTTAAAAAAACTAAAACATTTTTGGAGTTTATTATGAAAAGTCAATGTATAAATATATAGTAAAAAAATAATTTAATTATTTTTAACATAATGAATACATTTATTGTATTATTTGATAATTTGATTTATAATTTATCACATGAGATAACTTTATACTGTTCTTCTTATGTAAGTTCTCACATTTCTTTATATATATGTTGTGTCTTGCGATATGCTTTCAGTTAAATGACATTCTCTCTAGAAAGTTTATAATTCCAAACTCTCTTTATTACAACATTGTCTCATTATCCATTTCTTCATATTTCATTTCATGGCTCTCAATAACCCTTGATGTCAACGCATTGACAAAATATGTTTAGAATCTTGTGCTTGGAAAATTAAGGGGATAATCACTACAACATGGACAATTCCTCTACAAGAAAACCCTCAAGATTTCAAGACTTGTGAAGCTATACGAACAGATCCAAGGATATTTTTTCAATATATTTTTAGTTCATTTTTCTTCCGAAAACTATATTTTTTTTTAAAATACATTAATGATATCCATGATTTTGTTTTCGAATTTTATTTGATAAATAAAAAGAAACAACCCGACTAGATGTTTATAATATTGTAAAAAATATTTAAAGTAAACCATAATAAATAATTTTTTATTCAGGGTTGCAAGATACAGCTGGGCCGTATTCAAGGAACTTTTACATTACAATTCATTTCGCTTGAAAGAGGGATGTGCATGCTATATTAAAAATTTCACCGTATTAGGGGAGTGTATTTTTTTGAAAGAGGATATTTTTGTAAAACAAATTAAAAAGGAGAGTGTATAAGCAAAGATGAGAGTAGATATAGCAACTGTCCTGCACTATAATCACCGAACCCAATTTTGTTCTTTGAATTTGTTGGGCCCAATAAGCAGTGCACCGAATGATTCCAGATAGAATAATAAGTCTTGATTAGTATATTTGAGATAATATTACCAATATGTTCCAGGGAAATTGGCTTTGCCAAGGAGAGCATCACCAATATTTTCTGCTCTCAACACTTCAAATTTCAAAGTCGTAGAGTAAAGGCTCATCTTCGGGTTTGTTTTTTTCCTTTACCATGAAGGAGGTTTGAACATTACCTGATTATGAAGAAATATATGGACCAATTAATTTAGAACACAATTATTGATCATAGGAAAAGAAAAGAAAAGAAAAAAAACTAGCTAGCTAGCTAGCATTTGATCAATAATATTAAAAATAAAAGGTATAATAACCTAGGCTTTTTATAAAAAAGGAATAAAAGAAATAAAAATTTAAATTTATAAAATTCTGTCGCAAAAGCCTGAGTGACGGATTTAGCGACGGAGTCTGGCGCCAGGAGCACCAGAGTGGCGCCAGGAGCGCCACAGGTGTTGGAAGTTGGCGCCAAGAGCGCCAAAGTGGCGCCAAGAGCGCCACAAATGCTGGAAATTGGCGCCAGGAGCGCCAAAGTGGCGTCAAGGGCGCGACATGTCGGTCAGGACTAGTATGAAAGGCCATTCACGCGATTTTTCTTAGGAAAACACTGTTTTCCTTCTTCCTCTGGCCCAGGCAGCCATTGATGGGCATGGGAAGCTCCTTAACTTCATCATACCTCACCTAAACACCTCCTAATCACCAATAAACATGATTGGAACCTTGTGAGAGCTAAATTCCAGCCTGAGAATTGAGAGAAAACCTCATTCCATGAAGAACCTCAGAGAGTTGAGTTCTGAGAGGAGAAGAAGGCGGTTCTTGGACGCTAGAGCTGGGAGGAGGGATTCTCCGGCCTTTCCTCAGCGGTTTTGAGGTAAGAAACTCAGCTTTCAAAGTTAATTTGTGAATTGGGTAATGGGGTGAATAGTAACCCTTCTGTGATAAGGCTGGAATTAGACTTAGGTTCTTTAGAAAAGTATGATCAGGAGGTTGTCTTGAGTAATATGGGATTTTGAAATTGGAATTCTGATGAAGTTTTGGTTTGAACTTGAGATTGGTATGAGTAAGAAAAGAGTGAATGGATAAGGGGTTCTGAGATAGAAATGAACCCAAGTGCCTATATGAGAATTGTTCATGGGGCCAAATAAACGGTGAACATGCATTAATATGTTTGATTTGGCCAGGATTGATAACTGGTAAATTATGAGCTAATTGACCATCAGATTGTCTAATATAGAGTCTTAAAAAGACTCTGAGGCCATGGTCAGGCTGAGAATAATCCTGTTAAGGATCTGTGAGTGACTGATAAGATGATTATATCGATAACTCTAAGCTAGACGATTGAGAGATTGCAGAAAGGAATTAAGTTTCCTTTCATTTCAACGGTAGAGTACTGTTGTTAGATACCTGGTATTAAGATTTGTAATGTTGACTGTGCTATTTGATTGCCAGAGGGCGAGACACGAGGGTGTTAGTAGCATGGACCAACCAGCTGAAGAATGAGGATAAAGCACGGCCATACCAGGTAAGCTCAGTGTTCTTTGGAGTGATTTCCCTGCTTGGGGGTCACTGTTTTCATTAGTTATGTACCTTATGTGATAATGAACACTAGGTTAGTGTTTTGATTGATGTTAGTATGACATGATGATGAGATGGACACTGTACTAGTGTCCTATGATTAATGGAAATCCTAACGATGTGATGGTGTTAGGTATGATATTGTTGTATTTGATAGGTGTATAAGCCATGTATATGATAACTAGTGTAGTTAAACACTAGGATAGAGGATTGAGCTGTATTGGATATAAGAGACATACCCTGATGTTCTAGTGATGAGATGAACATTGTGTGAGTGTTCGGTGCCTGATGATAAGCTAACACTGCGAGAGTGTTATGCTGTATATTGATGATGACTATGATAGTGAAACACCATGATGGTGTTGCGATGTGTATTAAGGTAATGTTGTTATGGCATGTTGGTCTTGATGTTAGATTGACACTGTGAGAGTGTCATGCTTTGTATTGTTTATGAGAATTAGGTGTGCATTCTCTGGCCAGAGAATAGTGGACTATGGACCCCTTTGGGAATGTGTCCACTTGGTGGATGATCTCCCTTGGGATAATCCATAGGCGTTCATGTAAACCCTGAGTAGACGTGCCCACTCGGTGGATGATCCTATTCAGGTATTGGACGGCAAGTCCTGAGTAGATGTACCCACTCGGTGGATGATCTTATTCAGGCATAGATTGAGTGAGTTCTGGGTAGATGTGCCCACTCGGTGGATGATCCTATCCAGGTACTCAGTGTGACGTCCTGAATAGATGTGCCCTTCAGTGGATGATCCTATTCAGGCAATGTGAATGGATTGTATATGTTTGTCTTAGGCTGCTATGTGCATGCAGCTTGTTCATGTGAGCCGTGAAGGCTGTTTGTATGATGAAAACCTCATGTATTGACTAGTGTCAGTGAGACCCTGGGGATGTGTGCTTGTTAGATGAGCTTCTTAGGCAGAGGCAATAAGTCCTAAGATAGGATACCTGTTAGATGATCATTCCCAGACTATGGACTAGGCGTACTCTCAGTCGGTATAATGGATTACCAATGTGGATGATATATATATATATATATATATATGTGTGTGTGTGTGTGTGTGTGTGTGTGTGTGTGTGTGTGTGTGTGTGTGTGTGTGTGACTGAGATATGATATGAAATGAGAAAGCCTAAATGGCTTATAAATATATGGTAGTTGATGAGAGAGATCAGATGGCTACTCTTAAGTCTAGCTAGTGTATTATTCTATGAAAGTGATCCAGGGGGAGGAAAGACCTCCAAGAACCCTGAGTTTACTGAGATTTTCATCTTACCCCAAGTGAGGTTTATGTTGCAGGTGTATAGGCAGAGAAGATAGTTTCCTTGGTGAGAAGTCAGAAGAGTCCAGCACTGTATGCTGCTTGGATTAGAGTCCGAGGTCGTTGAGGTAGTCTTCTGTCTCCTGTCATATCTATAAAGATATGGTCTATATCTGCCTGACTTTGTTTTGTTATCTGGATCAATAAGGGCTAGATGTAGCTAAATTTGTGACTTTGTTTATGTGCATGTATTTGTACCATACGTAATATATCAAGAAATACGATTCATATATGCTTCCGCAGTTTATTTTATGCTATTTTGATATGGTAATAATGTTAATACACCGGGTGCACACGAGGTGTTACAAAAGGTTACCTAGTTAGCATTTTTTTTCTTTTATAAAAGTTAGGACTTGCAGGGCATTACAATAAAATCAATGATCCCGATAAGATTGGCACCAGAGAAATTATTGATCATCTGCAGCAGACCTGATTATTATTAATTATTAAGAAGAGAAAAACCAAATCCAAGTACAAAACAAACCTATAATACTATAACTAGGAAGATTAAATTTTCCCTAAAAAAGTGTCTTTAATACTATACAAGAAGGTAAAGAATCTCGCCAAATGAAACCAACTTCCTGAATGCCAAGATTAACCAATCTATAAAATATTAAAATATCATAGTAAGCGATTTGTGTATCATATTTTCTATTCGTTTATCTTTACAGAGTTGCCCAAATCAATTTCAGATACGTTAGCATAATTGGTTAGACTATTTTCTGGATTGATTTCAGAACCCTTTGAAGTTGTTTGAGGTGACCCCATTTTGGTTGGGCAATGTGTCCAACAAATTAAAGGAAGAAAAAAAAACGTTTACTTCATGGAAAAAATAAACGTTTATTTCATAGAAGCGTATAAATAATGTTGGGCGTATAGATCAACGAAAAATGATTATTCAAGATTAGTGTTGGACCTCATGTGTGCTTCTAGGATAATTAATTGATCCACATATAACCACCATCCTTTTCCTCCATCACGAGTGACTTTAACCGGCAAAATTGATGCCATGGTGAATATAATGAAAAATACAAAGGAAGAAAATAGATCTTTAGACTACATGCATGACAATGAGAAAAGAGAACGTTCAGGGAGGATAAGATAATACTGTTAGGATTGAAAGTTTTCTAAAAGAACCATTTGGATTCAAAGTGTTTCAAATTTGCATATAATCTAATTAAAATTAACATTAGTAAAAAAAAAAATCATTGTCAAGGACTAAATTGCAATAAGTAAAAAGTTCACTACTAAAATAGTAAATGAGATTACATCGTGACTTCATTAAAAATAAACTTAAGCTAAAAAATAGTGGTACTTATTAAAGCAAACTTTTAATAGGTAGCGCTGTTATAAGAAAACCTGTGTTAAAACTTTTCTAAATGATTCATGTTACCACGTAAAAAATGTTATAAGAACTTTTCATATATATATATATATATATATATATATATATATATATGAATCATGATTTTTCCCAAATTTGCTACATTGTGACTATGCCTTGTTTATCTGTGTGTGTCAGTAAGTCACAATACTTATCCTCTACACGTTATCCATATTAGTGGGGAGTTTGTGGTTCTAGATCATACTCCGTGAGAGAAGAATAATCAAGAATAACCACTATATTATCATATATTAGCTAATTTGAGTTAAACTGTTGTTAATCTATCGATAATGTTAATATTATTGCTAAGCAACTTTTTATAGTCGCTTTCAAGGAAAATTAACACTCAAAGCATTCACCAACTTATGCAATATGCACTTCTTAGTTGACTCTTTCCTAATAACAATTCCGATTTCTCTTGGTTGATCATTAATATTATACGTCCTACAATTTTAAATTTTAGCAAAATTAATTAGTTTCAGCCATATTCACATTAAATTATATGTATAGTGTGAAGAATTATTCCATAAAACAAAGACTTATATCTTACATTATATTATATTTGGATGGAGTATTTTAAAATTTCAAGAAATTTAAAATTTAGAGAAATTAAAATATATCAATTAAAATTTTTTTATTTTCAAAATTGTGTTTGAATAAAGAAATTAAATTTCTTCATTTTTAAAATTTTGTGTTTGGATAAAGAAATTAAATTTTTTCATTTTTAAAATTTTGAACATCATACACTTAGAGATACGTGAGATGAGTGTCGTGGAAATAGCAGAGGACATAGTTAGTACTCGTCGACCATGGAAACAGAACAAAGAATGATGTGGTTAGAACTTCTATAGAAGAAGATAATTTCAATTTCTCACTTTTTAGAAAAAAATTCAAATTTTACAATTTGAGTTATTTAAAATTCCAAAATTTTAAATTCTTCATATAAAAACATCTCAATAATAAATTTTAAATTTTCTAATAAATTATTTTTCCTAAATAAAATTCTCTATTCAAACACACTCTTCTATTTCCCTTTATTTCCCAAGATATCAATATTCAGCTATTTCTTTTTTATTACATAAGCGTGTCTTCTAAAAACACTTAGATTTTCAGCAGCAGAGAATCAAAACGAAACGAAACAAGTTAATTCCCTTCCAAACAGTCTTCACTACCATCTCAATAGTTACTAGCATGAGTTGCCACCGAAAAATTTCCTCGAATTTATCTTCAACTATGTCCCAAGCCAACAGTACTGTTGCAACTTACACGCACATATTCTCTTGCACAAATATTCTTACACGTGTCAATTTTTAATTAATTTTAAATTATAATTTTATATCTGCTTTATGATTCGATTTTTAATTTTAATAACTAAAAATGTCACTAGGTCGGCTCAAAAACTATATTACGCATTGACGCGTGTAGGCTCGTTGTTTATTTGGTAACTGGAGGATCGATGAAGAGAAGCAAGGCAAGGGACAATCGTTATGATCCCTATTTCGTCCACTCTTTAAGGTAGTTTTTTTTATGTGCAGAAATTAAAGATATATTAAGAAGTTTATAATAATTTAACTATCTACACTAGAATCTTGGTACACTTTTTTAGGTATTATTATTTGGATTGTAAAAATAAAATAATGAAACATATCTTTAATTTAGTTGATGAAAGATTTAGAAAAAAAAATATTATATTACTTGTTTTTCAATTTAATTTTTCTCTCTCATTTTTCCTCTGGTTAAGCAAAGGAAGGGTTGTGTTATATATCCTAAGAATACAAATACGTTTGGATGTGTAGGAAATTCAAACTAATTAATTAACACCGAGATGAGGTTTTTGTTTTTTGAAAGGCACATCGAGTTTGATGATGTCCAGCCGAAAGCAGCCCCTGGGCCACCATTAATGTATTCCAGCTGTCCATTAATGCACACAAACTGTCCACCAGCTGGCTACCACCACCCTCCAACGTTCACACCATTCTTCCCCCTATAAATAGAGGTGCAAACCTCACTTGTAAATCATCACTTAGACACACAGAAACACCAAGAGTGAATTCATCCAAGTAGTGAGAGTTCTTAGTGAGTGTTGTGTCAGTGGTCTGAGTTTGAGAGTTGTTTTGTTTTGAGTTTGTAA
>PYAF01001946.1:655603-671018 GCA_007407185.1 Glycine tomentella
TTCTTGATTTGAAGAAGATACTCAGATGCTGGACCTTTCTTTTTGATAGATTTCAGTTGATTTTTGAGTTGCTTGACTTTGGCTTGTGTGTGGGAGGAGAAATAAGTCTGGAGTTTTGTCCAGATCTCATGAGCGAACTTGCAGCCCACCATTCTGTTTTTGAATGACATATTCATTGATGAGAGAAGCCAAGAAACAAGAAGATTATCTTGTTGATACCAGTAAGTGTATGTTACATTCTCAATTATGTTTTCTTGATTTTCAGCTGTCTGATATTGAGTGGGAATTTTATCTTTGTTGAGATGATCTTGAAGATTATGGCCATAGATGGAGGCTAAAGCAAGCTGTTGCCATGGCAGAAAACTTTCTTCATCGAGTTTATCTGCAATTGGGATTGAGAAAGACTTCATGATGAGCTTTGTTGCAGGTGTGCTTGTGTTACTCGTTTCAGATTGTGGAGAATCTGGATTGGAGTCCATGGATCGTTGCTGAGCTCTGATACCATGAAAGGTATCAGACCCAAGAATGCACACAGCAGCGGAAGACAAAGAAATGTAAAAGAAGAGATGTTATTGATTGAATTGAATTACTTGTACATACGGTAGCTTTATATATATATATATATATATATATATATATATATATATATACAACAGATATAAACCAACTATCATAACTAACTTCTAGTTATTCTATTGTCATCCTCCAAAGGATAGAAATTTACCTTTCCAACTGGCAAGCCGCTTCGAGATCTTCTGAATGATAGGTTGTGAAGTAGCTTCCTTGCGAGGGTTAGCACCGACAGGAATTCCCAAGTACAAAGAGGAGATATCCGTAGTTCCACAATTCAGTAGACTGGCATAAGTTCCTATCGCCCTTGAGTCCACTCCCACACTTGCCAACTTACTCTCGTGAAAATTGACCCATAAGCCAGACACTAATTCAAAACATCTTAGGATTGCCTTCATACACATAACGTTTTGCAAAGACGGCTCTACAAAGAATACTGTATCATCCGAGAACTGCATCAAGGATACTTCTACCTGATTCACCCCTACCTTGTACCCTGAGAACAACCCTCCTCGAGTAGCCATCCTCGTTAAGCCACTCAGGCCTTCTGCCACAACCAAGAAAAGGAAAGCTGCGATAGGATCCCCATGCCCGAGTCCCCTAGTAGTAGAGAACTCTTCGGTTGGACTCTCATTCACTAGGACAAACACCATCACTAACTCCAACCCTCTTTTGTTCCAAGATATCCATGTCTCAAAAATCCCAATATACGCATCATGTAGTAAAGAAACTCCTTACTAACTGAATTGTAGGCTTTTTCAAAGTCCACCTTAAAAAAAAAGACATCCCTTTTTCCTTCTTTTAGCATCATCCACAACCTCATTGGCAATGAGAACAGCATCTAACATGTTCCTACCACCAAAAAATGCAAACTGTCTCTCGTCGATAATTCCCTCCACCACACCCTCACACTGCTTCCTGGATTTCAGCCTCAGAGAATTTTTTTACAAAGCAAGATATTTTCCTTATAACCAACCTATGGGAAAGACACACCATCAAGCAACAGTCATCTCCCACTCGGTTCAATAAGTCTCGCTGAAAAGACACCCCATTTTAGCTTGGTTTCTTTTATGCTCCTTTACTTTATTTGTTGTTTCTTTGTAATATTCAAATTGCAAGCCAACACCTCGATGCCCTGTGACAACAACACCTATCACAACAACCTTAGCACCCTTTTTATCCAGTTTATCTTCCCATGCAAAAGTTAACTATGTATATGTCATTGGGCTTTGCATAGGCCAATCAAAAGTCGGACGAGTGTTGCATTTGCCTCTACAATTCCAGAGCCTCTCTCACAAACGACTATCCAAACTAGAAAGAAAAATACAGTGGACTTGAGGGTGCATGTTACGGAGAGGGTTGATCATCGATGGGGATTGGATTGTTAAATCTTGAGTTATGAACTTAGGTAAGACGAAGAGAATGTTGGCATGCGGATGCGGAAGATGGAAGGGTGGGGATAGAGATGAGGGATGTTTAGAAGGATAGATTGGTGAAATAAATGGAAAGGGAGGTGTACAAGTAAAACACGGAGTTGCAATTAGCAAATGTCTTAGAGCATCAACAACTAACAAATAGTTAGATCTATATATGTTACAGCCCAGCAGAGCAAAAATTACGATGACAAATAAAGGGAAATTATTTAACCCACCACATTATTTGCTTGGTGTATACCAAGTGTATTACGCACCAAATATTCTCACTATTGCATTTTGCATCTTTCATTATATTCTATTCTGACAAGTCCAATCCAAAATGTAAATTTACATTTTGGAATGAATTTTTTGAAATATAATGGGAGGTATAGAATAGTGGAAGTGCGAGAAATAAAAATCCTTAATATATATTATAATGCTATTCGGTCAGAGAAAAATATAGCCAGAAACTTCTGACCAATTAACATATTTACAACAAAAATATGCTTATAGGGTTTTGATATATTTACCTCCCTAAATTAATTAGTATGCTTATAGGGTTTTGATATATTTACCTCCCTTAATTAATTAGTATATGCATATCTCCCTTTTTTATGTCTTTTATTACTAAAATAACCTTTGTAGCAAAATAATATAAACTCTATTTTTACCTTCCTTTCATTTTTGCATTCTTTAAACCCTAGTACCCCATCTTTATTATGATTCTTTAAACTCTATTGTCCCCATCCAATCATTATCATTCTTCAATCCTTGTTTTGCATTGATGTAAGTAGAAAAAACCTCCTATAGTTTCAATGATTACACTCTTCCCTTCCAAGCAAGGGTCGTCTTGCGGAAATTGTGGGAAAGGAAGAGCAAGGATTAAGAGAGGAATATGGATATTGCATTTTCATAGAAACAAATACGCAGAACACACAGAGCTAAGACGTGTCATGATTCCTAGTAGAGAGCGCGGGAAGAAAAGAGGATAAGCAGGAACCAAATAAAGGAGATTTTTTATTATCCTAGATCATAAACCACAAATGTTCTTTAATTCATTGTATAAAAAATTAATCTTGTTGACAATATGTGACCGCTGATGGTACAATTTTTTTTTTCACATGGTGCATCAACACTGTGGGTTAAATAACGGAGCTTGTTTCAAGAAATAAATTTGAAAGGACATTTAAGAAAATCTGTTAAAAAGGGGGAGTGGGCGTATATTTTATTAATTAAGAGAGGTAGGTATATCATTTGGTTTAAAATTACATATATTTTAGCCGCTCTTAGAGGTGAGGTCAAGTAACACCCAGCCCAAGCCATGTCATGGACTCAGCTGGCTTATTAGAAGGCCCATTTGTTACTTGATAATTGATATGGTGCTTTGGAAGCAATTTTGTGAAAACAATGCTATCAACTGTGCAAAAACAACTAAATTAAAAGGTTTAAAAACATTTTTAATGTTAAAAGCCGCTTTACAAATAGCAAAACCAATTTCCACTAATGTCTAAATCTGTTATCAAGACACAAAAATGAAAATCAAACTCTATCTTATCATGATTGTTTCAATCAAAGGGTAAACGGATATTTTATTTTGGAAAAAAAAATCAGAAAAAAATAGGAACGTGAAATACTTGACACTGCAACTTGTGAATCAATTAATTTTATTTTAGGTTTGCACACAGCTGCAGGACTCTTTTTTTACCACACTTACCACGTGTTTGGCTCTACTTATTTTAAAAAACAATTACTTTCTCTTTCTAAGGCTTTTCAAATATGAAAATATTATTTGCCTAAGATACTCCTATACCAAACATGTCCATAATAATTTTTTAAATAAAATTGTTTGGATGAGAGAGTCACCCATTCTTAATTTCTCTAAGATTTTTTTCTGCAAATTTTTGCGATACAATTAATTGTGACATTTTATCTGGTCAAAATTTTGCTTACAATATAATCAATTTAATAATACTTAAACTCATTAATAATATAATTTATTTCTAATAGACTTTAGACACCTAATATTAATTCGTGTGTAAGACAATGTGAACTAACCACTAGGACTATAATAAAAAGTGTCTACGGTTAACAAAAAAAATTGATTACGTCCCCTTTGTTGTTTCATTAAAAGCCTAGTATTTTGAGTTGTGAAGACTTGGCTCTGGGTTTCAAAAAGTCATGCTACGCACAAGCTATTTTCATCACACTTAACCGTGTTTTCAACCCATAAATATTAGCAACGTTTTAAATTCATATAAAATTTGCCATTCTTAGTATGTTATGTTTTACATTTTCTTTTCACCAAAAAAAATATCATACATTTTCTTCTCTAAAAACCGATGAAGTAAAGATTTTCTTTAGCAATTGGAAGATTCGTACAACGACAAAAATTCTTATTAGAAAAATATAATAAAAAATACCCAAAAAAAAAAAACATTCATCTTAAAATATTAGTGACATTAAGAAATTATGACAAACATGGCTGGATGATGCTTAAGGGTGTTCATGGATGGAGGTAGCGCTAGTAATATTTACTCAAGGAATAAGACTGTATATATATGTTGTTCCATTAAACTTGATAAGACTATACAAACATCTATTTATAAAATTCTACATTTCAACAAACATTGTGTTTTGTCAATTGTCATAGTAACATATGATTGCCATCGTCTTTCTAAAAAAAGGCTTTCATCGTCTATTAGTTTTTAATAAGTTTATTTTCTTTTTTTAAAATCAAAATAATTAAGAGTTATAAATAGTCTTTTGTCCTAATAAAGATATTAAAGATGATTAAGGGTTACAAATCATCTTTTAAAATGTTGTGCTGACTAGGGTTGTTCAAATCCAAATCGATCCAAAATAAAAATAAAAAATGACTCAAAATAATGAAAAATCAAATCAAATCGGCTTTTTTTGGATTTGTTTTCTCAAACAAATTGATTCGGTTTGGTTTGGTTTCGATTTGTGTTTTTGAAACTGAACTAAATCGAACTAAACGCAACACTTATACTAACACTTATATTACTTTAGTGTTATACATTTTACGTATGTATCACTTGAGTTTCATAATATTTTGTAGTGTTATGTATATAAAACTTATATAATACATATTATTTTCTTTTTTATATGACTTTTTTTAAGATATGTTTGGTTTTAAACAGATGAAGAAATTCTGCAAATTTTTATTGTAGAAGGTTTAGCATATTAGTAAGTTTTGTAGATTGTTAACAATTTTTTTAATATAATTTTATTTAAAATATGAAAAGAAAGTATATAAATTTTAATGAAATAATATTTTAGTAAAAACCGCAAAAATCGAACCGAATCAAATAGTAAAATATTGGTTTGGTTTGGTTCAAATTTTATTTTAAATTAAAATAGAAACATACCGAATTGCATATGTTTTTTAAGTTTGATTCGGGTAACTTTTCAATTAAAATCAAATCAAACCGAGCCACGAACATCCCAGTGTTGATAACTGATACAAAAAGTATCGATTTCCATCAAATAATTAACAAATCTAACAAAAAGAATATAATTATTTCATTTTAAATCATTGAAGAACTAAATTGAACCTCTTAATAATTGAGAGATAAAATTAAATTTTAAAATATAATTAAAAGACCAATATATATAATTAAGCCTTAGATATATTGTAGTTGCTCTTAGAGTTGAGGTCAAGTACAAGCCATGCCAAGGACTCAACTGGCTTGTTAAAAGGCCCATTTGTTACTTGATATGACCCTTTGGAAGCAATTCCGTAAAAACAACACAAAACAATATTATCAACTGCGCAAAAACAACTAAATTAAAAGGTTAGGAAAAAAAAATTTAATGTTAATAGCCGCTTTACAAATAGGAAAATCATTTTCCACTGATGTTTAAATCTATTACCAAGACACAAAAATGAAAACCAAATTCTGTAAATAAATAAATCGTCAACAAGAGCCAAGAAGCCAGGTTTCAAATTTTCATAACATTTTCTTTTAAGTGTCAGTTTTGTAATTCTCGTATGCAACATGGGCGTTTAGTTATGACACGGTTTGAGTGATTGCATGTTTTGTAATTTTCATGAAAAGTAGCAACATCTTTCACTGTTTTTAGATTCTTCAAAGCTTCAGTGAGAGCAATAGGGCCTTGTATGCTTCAGTGAGAGCAAGAAGTTCGGGGGTTCTCAAAGTTAATGTAGATGCTGGATTTTTTGCCAACTTAAATATATTTCTGATTGTAACAACATTTTGTTATCCTTTCCAAACTTCACTGTAAAGTTTGTTAAGAGACAACCAAATATGGCTGCTCACTCTCTTGCCTGAGCTATCATCTCTTATGTCAGTCGTCACACACATCACAGTATACCTACATTTATTTCTTCCAATATGATTAATGAAATCAGTTAACCTTGTTTCTCTCTCAAAAAAAAAGTAAAGTAACAACATTTCTGTTGAGGATAAAACAATTGCAATACCAGCAAAATTGTCTAATACCAATGTACGTGTTGACTCTTTTTTTCAACTTACGTTTCTTCTCACATTTTAGATTGTCATTTTCGATTTACAAACCCCCCGTCAAGTTATTTATATATATATATATATATATATAATAAATCCTCAATAGATGTCCATTGAAAAAATCCTCAACAGTCTATACTCTAACCCCTCATGACTAAGCATGTTACAACATACAATAATTCAATTATTTTCTTCTCTTAAAATTTCGTAAAGTGCTATAATATTTCCCCAATTCCAACATATGTTAACATTGACTCTTAAAGTTACATCTTTACATTTGAATTGTATGGGGACAATTCAGATTTCTTTTATTTTTAACAACTGACTTTATCTCTTTAATTAATATTGTTTCTCTCGTTCTTACATGAAAACGCGTCATCGTAAATACAACTAGCTCAGTTTAAAAACAACTTTCCACGGAAGATATCAATATCTAAAAATCAATTAACCACATCTCAAAGTCGATGGATCACGTGTTCAAAGATAAGTTGAATTAAAGTTCTCTCTCTATTGCAGGAACATCAAGAGCTCAAGAAAGTAAAGTGGGGAAAAATATTAGTCTTTAATCATAACAATGAATATATTGAATCACTATAATTAGAGCAGCATCAACGAACCAATAGTTAGATCTATGATACGGCCCAGCAGAGCCGAAATTACTATGACAAATAAAGGGCTAACAAGAAGCCCATAAATCATCTTAAAAACATTTAAAGCAAAAAAAAAAAAAAAAAAAAAAAAAAAAAAAAAAAAAAAAAAAAAAAAAAAAAAAAAAAAAAAAAAAAAAAAAAAAAAAAAAAAAAAAAAAAAAAAAAAAAAAAAAAAAAAAAAAAAAAAAAAAAAAAAAAAAAAAAAAAAAAAAAAAAAAAAAAAAAAAAAAAGAGAGAGAAAAAAAGAAGTAATAATGCTATTTAGTCAGGAAAAAAAATATAACCAGAAACTTAGTCAAGAATTCTGGCAAAAAAAACTTCTGACTAGTTAGCATTTTCACAACAAAAATAATGCTTAAAAATTACATATAAACTATAGCTGCTCTCAGATTTGAGGTGAAGAAGCACTCAGCCCAAGCCATGGCATGGACTCAGCTAGCTGGTTAGAAGACCCATTTGCTAGTTGATATGGTGCTTTGGAAGCAATTCTGCAAAAGCAACACAAGGAAACAATATTATAAACTAAGCAAAAATAATTAAATTAAAACTAAAGAAAAACGGTAACATCAATTGCACTTTTGCAAATTGGAAAATCAATTTCCTCTAATATCTAAATTATTATCAAGACACAAAAAAGAAATACCAGATTTATCAAAGAGTAAACGTAGATTTTGTTTTGCAAGATTTTTTTCTAGTAGTGTGTTTGATTCAACTTATTTTAAAGAAACATTTGTTTTCTCTTTCTAGAGCTTTTGAAAAAATGAAAAGATTATTTCCCTAAGATATTCCTATACTAAATATAAACAGTGTTTAAAATTTCTTTGTTTGGGTGAGAGTGCCTACCTATCCTTTCTCTTCTCCAGAAACCGGTGGAGTGAAGCTTTTCTAGCAATTGGCAGATCTGTAAACAAAGGAAAATCCTGATTAGAAAAAAATGATCCATAATACCATTAAAACGAAAAAATCATTATCTCAAAGTATTAGTGAATTTAAGAAATTACCACAAACAACAGGTCTGGATGATGCTTGAGGGCGTTCATGAATGGAGTTGGTAATGTTCACACTAGGAATAATTGGAGCACTTGAATCAGCAGAAGTTCTGACCAAATTAGCAGGAAATGAAGGCTGGCTCTGTGTGTAGGTGAAAACAGAATTGTTCTGGCTTTGGGGGATCCCTTTGGTGGCATAGTACATGATCTCACTTGCTTTGTCAGCAGGAAAATCATCAAACACAACAACTTGTCCACCATAAAAGATTGTCATCTGTGCAGTTTTAGCACCCTTGCTCACAGATTTAATTGCACTGCACATCATGAATGAATTGCCACATATCAGTCTAATAGCAATATCTTTAATAGCCATAAAAGAAGTTAGAGATTTAAATATGACAAATGTTATCGGGTGTCCTTAACACTCGTTAAGAAATTAAAAGTAAAAAAAAAAAAAAAAAAAAAAAAAAAAAAAAAAAAAAAAAAAAAAAAAAAAAAAAAAAAAAAAAAAGATTTTATCGAGATGCATAAAATTGTGTTGCTCATAATTTCTTATCCAATGTCTTTATAAGACACTGATTATCTAGACCCTTTAAATATATCTAAAAAAATAGCAGCTTTATGTATTGGTATGAAGTCAGCTCATTAATTTTCTTCCACAGCAAGATGGAACAAAAAGGTACCCTGTTAATTGACTTCACAACAAATTAAAGAAGCAAAAGCAACCAAACAACCCACCTGGAATTAATCAAGGTTGGAATCTCCTCTGAAGGACGATAGGAGGAAGCTTGTGGAGAGAGCAAATCCATAGCTGTTAGGTGCTTTGGTGTCACGTTGTTTTCCTTGGTAGGAAACAAGTTCATGGTTGTAGCAGATTGACAAGATGTCTCAGGTGACCCTGTAAAGAAAAAATCATATTAGGCAAAAAAGGATGATAAAGAAAAAGCCTCTTAAAGGAAAGGAGGCAAAAACATCTGAAAATTAAACCCGTTTTGAAACTAAAAGAAACCAAACATTAAACCTAGTATCATTTTTCTTCCCTTATAACATATTTACTTTTTCACTAAATTAGATGGGCAAAACTGGAGCCATGTGTTAGATCTATCAAATTTGAAAACTCATCCAGGGTAACAAATTAAACCTTTTGAATTGAGATAGAGGTTCGAGCCTAAAACTGCAAATTAAAAAAAAAGAGTTGATTTTATTTTATTTTATTTCTAAAGAAAGAGGAAACTTTTGAAAGACCCATAAACTGCTTCTCCTTCCTACCTAGGATTTATTTTATTTCAAAACAAACCAAGAGGAAAAGAATATCTAATTAAGTACTCATCAAGATTAATTTTTTAAAAATCTCAAAAAACACCCATCTAATTCCAAACTTTCCCCTTCCTACAATAAACCACTTCCTATAGAACTAAGCAACATCCAAAAAAAATTCAGAGAAAATTATAAAAGAATAAAAAAACAAAAGTAAAAAAAGTAAAAAATTTCATGAGAGTTTAAGGAGCAGTACCACATGATGTCATTCCGAGAGTAAGATCTCCGAAGCTACCCTTCTCCTTGATGTATTGACTCAACAGACTACAAGTCTGAGAGAAGCTCGATTTCTCCGGCGACCTGGCCGGTTTCTGGCCGGAAAATTCAGAGTATTCCGATGAGCTCGACATGGTAAATTGAATCTACCCACAAAAAGATTACACAAATATTCGTTGAGAGAGAGAGAAACGCGTGCTTTGAAGATGAGGGTTTCTATTAGAGAAAGGAAGAAAGACTCCTAAGATGTAATGTAATGATAATCTTTGTCTCCGACCCTTCATCTTATATATAACCAATATCAACAAATTTTAATTGGTTGAATAAAGTAATATTATTTATTATTTTTAATTTTTAATTTTCAAGTTGGAGGTGAAAAAATTGAAGCACGAGGAATATGTGGGGGTTTTCAAAAGCGGTTCTTTTCTTTTTCTTGCCGCTGTCTCCTACTATGTCATGCTGTTCCGTTTGTTTTCTTTTGTCTAAAGTGGAGTATTATCGATAATTATTTATTATTTGTATTTGTATATTTTGGTTTTTCTTTTTAATTTGGACCACGTGTTGTTTGGGTCGGTATACCTTAACGGCAACGAAACGGACACGGCAAGGGGGGTTAGGTTAGGTTAGGTTCTGTTTGGCTTTGTTTTGTTCGCACCAATTGGGTATTTTGGCATTTATGACTGCGTTTATCAATGCCGTAAATGCTCCCACGTTTTTGGTTTTTCACTTCACGTTTAACTCATTGAATAAATTAAATTGTTCATGCCATAAGCAATTAATGCTTTTGCATAAATATCCCGCGTTTGGATCATTATTGATCAATTTATCATACCTAAATCAATTCATTTAATTAATAGAAATACTAATTCAATTTAGTAAATAATGTTAACTTATCAATTCATGTATCATAAATAATTTTTTTCCTAAGTTGTTTTACATTACATTTATTGATAAATCAGTTTTTTTCGTTAAATCGTGTTAATTTCAAAACAAAGATAAGTTTTTTTTATATTACTTTTCATTTGAACTTAATATGAAATATAAAAAAGTTTTCGATCATATTAAATGAATGATATTAAAGATAATTATATTAAATAAGATATAATTAAATAATTTTTATTTATATTTGAGAAAAAATAAGTAAATTTGTAACTTATAATGGAACCCGGAGGAAGTATTAGTTTATTCTGGTATCAAAATTTATATCTGGCAATATCTAGTTTTAAATAAAGAAAATAAAAGTTGAACAGAAAGAAGGAAAAATATATTTTAATTTTTATACTTTTAGTCAAACGTGATTAAAATCTTTATATGTTTATATTGATAAATTTGATTCTCAAACTCTTAAACATATAGGATTTAATCTCTCTAAACTTCAAAAAATATGATAAATTCTTAGAAAACAAAAACTTGATTTACATATGTTTTTAAAGTTTGAGAATCGAACTCATCAATAAAAGTATGGAGACATTAATCATGTTTAATCAAAAGTATAGAAACTTAAAATACATTTTTCAAAAAAGAATTATAAAGTAAGGTTATTTAATTTAACTGAGATTAGTAATGAGGATATAAACCAAAAACAATTTTTTTTTAAAAAATGCTTTTGGAAAAAACATCAAATGGTTTTAGAAAAAAAAATATAGAAAAAAAAGTCACACGTGACTTTTTCTATGTTAAATATTTAATTTAACTTTTTTTACTTATAATTTTTCTACTCCTAGATACTATTACTTAAACTAAATTTAAATTATAAATATTGATACTACCCAATTCAATTAAGTTTTATGAAAAATTGCTTTTAAATGTTATTTTCATTTCAATCAATTTTAATTTTTGACACATTCTATTAATAAAATAGCATATCTTGATTCAAATAATTTAGCTTTAGAATGTCTTTCTTAATTTCATTAACCATTTTAATTTATTCTACCCAAATCAAGCAATATTATATCCGGTACAAAATTTTTGGCATCATGACTGACCTCAAACGTGAAACACGAACGCATCACCAGCACGCATGGAAATCATCGTGAATACAACTTTGTGATTAGATTAATTCTTTCCAAAGAAAAAAAAAATGTTGTCCACGATTAAAAATTGTTGATCATAGTATTAGTCCGTTTAGTAAAAAACTCCAACCAAATTAATTGGATTAATTTGAGTTTGCGATCCCAATTAATTTGGAATAAATGTATTATTGATGATGATAATAAATTTGAGTTTCTAGTATCCATAGATAAACCTATATTACGGATGTAGTATCCATAGATAGACCTATATTACGGAGGGATGCATATACACTCCTTGACTTTTAAAAAATACAAATGTTTGTCTAATATTATTATCTTTTTGTCCACTCTATTTTTTATAATTTGAACCATTGTTCTCAGTTTTTAAACAGGAATTAAATGCTCCCCATGACTGTTACCAAAATACAAGTATATTCTTAGTATAGCATTATCTTTTAATCTCTTCTATTTTTATAATTTGAACTTTATGTCCCCAATTTTATGTCATTGTCAAATTTTATTTTTTATTGACTAACTTTTTTTCTTTCCTCTCATTAAGTAACTTTACACTTTATTCAACTACCCACATTTTATTTTATCTCATGTTTTAGTTTCATATGTATGGGAATCGTGATTTTAAATTGTGATCACAACTTTAATTATGAGACAACATAAACATTTTTTCAACTTATGATAATTGTCTTTCAATCGCAATTGCGCCATGACCATTACATTTTTTTACAATTTTCCAAAATGTCAAGAATTACAATAAAATTATAAACAATTTAAAATCTTGATTTTGATAATAATTATATTTATAAAAATAAAGTGTCCCAATTACTTTCATATCCTAAAATTGTCACTACATACATGTGAACACCTCTACATATTCTATGGCTATAGAGTGATAATTTGATTCAAGAGTGAGTGTTAAGTTAGTGTTTGAAAAAAAAAAAAAAACTTTTTATATTATAAATGAAAATAAACAATTTTAAGCATAAAAACCTATGAACACCTCTACCTATTGTATGGTTATAGGGTGGTAGTTTTATTCAAGAATAAGTGTTAAGTTAGTGCTTATAAATAAACTTTTTATATTATAAATGAAAATAAACAATTGTAACCGTAGTATTTTTACAGCCTTAATTTGTCTTTCAAGTAGACACTTTTGATATTTTTAACCATTTCAGATTACACTTCTTTTATCTTTATCTATATGTTTAACTTTTTAAATTGTCTATTCATTTCAATTTATTTTCTTTAATCTTCATCCTTATATCCTTAAATTGAATTCAATAGTTTTTCATAGAATTTTGTAATGATTTAAAACAAATTTAAATTAATTTATTATAAATTTGAAATTTAATTTATATATTTAAATATATTATTTATAATTATTATCTCTATTAATTTATTTGTTAATAGAATCATTATTGAAAATCAATATTTTAAAAATAGAAACTATTTCTATTTTTTTTTACGATTTTCACAGTTAACAATAATAAATTTAAATTATATGAAAAAAACATTTAAGTTACACATTCCACAAGCTAAAAAACATACTTGACACCTATCAACACATAAACTACAAAAATTGAAGACAAATGTGTTTGTGATAAATAATTAAAGACCATTCAAGTGTGCTAAGTTTTACTTGCAAACACATAAATTGTCCAAGTTCAACCTATATACTAGTACATTATTTTCGATATTAGTTTAAGTTATAATATGACGATATAGTATTATATTATCACGCGCAATTGACTAATCTCATCAATTAGTCGTGACTATATTACTTTAACTATTTGATTCACATGTCGATAAATGTGAGGCAGCGCCTGGGCGGCTTTATATATATATATATATATATATATATATATATATATATATATATATATATATATATGCGCACTACTTTAGAAATTTCGTAGTAGTAGCTCTCTATATTAATTATTTTCTTTGTTATTAATAGTTAATACATAAATTCAAACAAGACATAACCTGAGAATGACTCGTCTAAATAATGAATAGCACCTAAGTTCAACATATAAAATTGGTCTATTCAACATTGATAGACGTGTATTGTAAATAAATTTATAATAATATTTGTGTAACTAAGTCAATTTACGACAACTAATTCAAAAACATTCAACTAACGTTAGTAAAAACTCCTAAAGTTAGTAATGCTATATTGATTGCGTTCGATCGGCAACAAGTGTGTAATGGAAATCATGGGAAGGTTGTGGAACGACAGGACAATGTAATAATAATAATAATAAAATTTATAGGTTTCTAATAATGTAATGAAAGTCAAATGTATTGTTCGAGATGTAAAATAAAGCTTGGTAAATGCGGTCCAGTAAGACGGATAAGAAAAATGTTTAGTAACATGAAGATGTTTGACTTTTCAACTATCTACAACACATGTTTAAAACAAGTTCATATATGATGCGAACCCTCGTAAGTGGAGATAATTTATTTAAAAAAATTAAAAATTATCATTATAATTGAATTTAAATATAAAAATATAAAATATAAAATTTTAAGATAAATATTTATATTTTAATAAAATAAGAGAATATATTTATTTATTCTTACATATAAACTAATAAGAAAATTTAAATACATAAAATTATGGGTATAAAATATAATATTTTTTTATTTTATTAAAATAAAATAGTGTATTTACTTATTCTTACATTTGAATTTGTAAAAAGATTTAAATACATAAAATTAAAAAATATAAAATATAAAATTATGAAATATAAAATATAATATTTTAAAACAAATATTAATTATTTTATTAAAATAAAAAAATACATCTACTCACTCTCATGCAATATAGATCCGCCAGTGGATAGCTACGAGTCAAATAGTTTGGTGATCGAATAGTCTGAGAAAAAATATTGAAAAATAGTATATCTTACGTTTAACCAATTCCAATTCCAATTCCAATTCCATAGTATTTATAATTATCGGTCTACCTCCCGGAACAAGCGTTAGAAATTTATGTCACATTTTTGGAATTGTGTAGTTTTTTTTATTTTGCTTTAGATAGGTATTGGGTAGTTACAATTTTGCTATCTGTCCTTATTTTGTAAATTTAAAAATATCATTAAATGAGAACGATTTTATAAACTATTTTTTAGACTTCTTTTTTTTATATATTGAGAACATCTTTATTTTATTTTTACTGAGCAACATATCTTATCTTAATCATGCATATATATATATTCACCATTTAGTTTATTTTTTTTCTTCTTAAAAAAACAGTCATTATGCATATATGGATCTAGCGGGGTAGGTAGAGGCCCGAGCCCCCTCATCTCTTGAAATTTTTCATATATACACATATGTTTTTCAATTAATTAGTATACAATTATATAAAATTAAATTTGTATGTTGTTATTATAATAATAATTAACATTAATTAATATAAAATTAGTTATATTTATTGTTTTATTCTAATTTTTAAAGTAATAATTAATCTAAAATTGTGTAAAATTAATTGTGTGTTTGTTGTTATTATCTTTTAATATAAAAATTAGTTTTAATTTTATGTTAAAGTAGTATTTTTAAATATTATTTGTTGAAAGTTAAACACTTAAATAATTAAAAAAATTTCACCCTTTTGTGAGGAGAGGTCAAATTACACTTATATAACTTTGACAATTATTACACCATTTTTATAACTTGGTATAAAATATATTTTTTATTTATTCAACTGTTAAATTATAT
>PYAF01001946.1:671118-698145 GCA_007407185.1 Glycine tomentella
TCACTAGTTAATTTAACAAAATCTAATAATGCATAAGAGGAAATATTCAAGTTAACTTGAGTTATTAACTTAATATATAAATTTTAATATTATATATATTTAAACTATAGATTTAAAGAAGTATATAATTAAGATATATTTTGAAATAGATATTTGAAAATGAATAATTTTAATTTATATATATTATCATGTTATGTAAATAATAGTTAAGTCTAGAAAATTTAGTATTAATTAAAAATATAATTATTTTAAAAATATGGAAGATTGATTGGATTGGAATGTTTCAAAATATAAATTGAACTTGTCTCTTTTTTTTTGTCTAAAATATATTGTGTCTAAATTCTAAAATTTAAATATAGTAGAATTAGAATTAGCCTTGTTCTGTTCGTGGTGAACAGAAATGTTCAACAAGGATTGTTGGATAATTAATATGGGATCGGGTTCTCTCTCTCAAGATGCTTATAGTGTTGAAACACCTCAAGGAAGAAGAAGATCACTACAGGAATAAACAACACGAGTGACGTACAATGTGTGTTGTGTGAATGGAAAAGAGAGAGTCAGAATATGTGTACCTTTCTCCATAGAGGATACTCTATTTATAGGATACTAACCTGGACTCTGGTGAAGTGGTGGTTGAAACCCACTATCTTTGGCCGGGATCTTCAATTATCTGAATAACTGAGAAGTGGTGGTTATAATATTTGTTATATCTTTCTGTTGTGATATTTGTTATATCTTCTATCCTTTGATGGTTAAGATATTAGGTAGTTGAGAAGTTTGAATATTTGAATTAATAAGATAAATGAGTCTTTTATCTTGGGCCAAGGGAAGATACCGCAACAGCCCCAGCTCAGTCGGTCAACACTCTGACCTTCCGAGCTGTACTTGATGATACTTGTCGAGCCGAGATTGATAAGGACTCGTTAATTGCCGACTTCCATGAAGAGGTCGAGATTCATTCCCTGTCCAATTCTAGGTTAGTGATCTCGTCGAATGATCCTCATTGATGATCCCGGTTCCGAAACTTTAAAATGCTTCCAGACTCTTCTTGTTTGGGTAATTGATAAGTTGTCTTTTCATCTGCTCTCTTGATTTAATGCGTCGCTGCTATTCCTGATGCCTTAATCATGAGTTTTTGAATTTTTTCCTATTTTACCCCTCATTCAGTGTGGAAAAAGTCATTTCTACCCTTAGTAACTTCCTACATTTTGGAGGTTACTTTTTCGAGAAGTTTCGTATGCAGGTTTCTGGCGGTTACTTGCATTTTAATCTCCTCAGGCTTTTCTTTGTTCACATTTTTCTCTCCTTGTGCGCTTGTGTTTCTTCCTTCTGCTAAAAAATCCTCTCCAACCCCTCATCTTCTGACGTTCTATCTTATTGAAGCTTCCACTCAGGTATTTATCGCTATCTGTCTTTATTGTAGTCGATGGCATTGTTCTTTATCCTTAATCTTGTATTTGCTGTGTTCTTCTTTGTATGCTTCCGCTACCTTATACATAGATTAGCCCTTTCACTATTAAGGTTTATTTATCCATCTTTCCTAGTTTTCTTGTGCAATGGATCTTACTCTTGAGGAGGAAACGTACGTTCGGAAGAACGTCCCTCCTAAATCTGCATTTTGGTTTTGGGGTCTTCCCCTTTCTAAGGAAGAAAAAAAGGAAGGATTTGTTAAAAGTTTCTTCTGGGGGTTCAGGAGTTTCAAAAAGGTCTCGTTCCAGATTTTCCTCCACTCATAGAGGTATTCGCATAAGTACAGATTATAGTAGGATGAGTCCATCAGAAATTTTGGCTGATTGGGCTCTTGAACAGGCTTCCTCCGCCATAGCTGTTAGGACTAGAAATCCTTCTAGTAGTTTGTGTTCCTCTAGGGTTAAAAGGTCCTTTAGAAGTCTGTCTACAAATTCGTGTTCATCCTCTGCAAATAGCACGAACTCTTCTCATATTGCAAATCCGGGTCATTTAGAAGTTGCCTACGAGGTTCACTTTGAGCCATGTTCGAAATGTGTGGATGAGTTTGATTATTGTGCCCAAATTGGACAATATGAGCGAACCGGTGAGATACTTGCGTCATGCCATCATAACCCGGTCCGAAGGGCCATTCCTGCGACGGTTGGGGTTTCTTGATCACTTTTGTCGGATGCCGAGACCAGAATGCCGACTTCCTTCTGCATTATCTCGGTGCCGGCCGTTTCTTCAACTCTTTCAGCCGCACCTCCAGGTATTAACCACTAATTTTGTTTTTTTATTTTGTCATAGGTTACTATGGATACTCCGTCGGCGAAAATGGTCGGCGAGTCACATTCAGCAGTATCTCAACCCGATAGTCCCTCTTTCCTTCTAATCTCCAAATCTCCTTGGGTCACCTACTAAGTGCTTCACACTTCCTCCACCTCGACCCCGGAGAGCATTGCAGCTCTTCCTGTTAGCAATCAGGATGGATTTTCTATTCGTCCTCCTTCCCCAGACGAGCCCATCTGCTCGTGTGTCGGGGAAGGTGAGCGTAATTATTTTTTCTTTTGTAAGGACGTGGTCACACGTCTAGGAATTCGATTTCCTTTGTTGGATTTCGAAATGCAGCTTCTAAACTATCTTCACTTAGCCCCTTCTCAATTGCATCCAAACAGTTAGGCTTTTGTGAAATCTTTCGAGGATCTGTGTGGCTCTGAAAATACAGACGAAGCCTCTTTGCCGTAGTCAGGAGAGTGAAAGCCACTTTTTTGAGCTTCTGGTATCGTAACTCCGAATTATTGAGGGCGCGACTGACGAAATAAACCGACGCCTAGGACTTGTCGACTTCTCTGACTAGTACGGCACTTATGGCTTCTTCTCCAACCGCGAGGTATAAGAATAACGTTTCTCCGGGTTCTGGTTTTGAGAGCACTGGGGGCGAGGCCAAACATGTCTTGATCTCCTGGAAAGCCGCCTCGCATGTCGGGTTCCACCCCACGTTAGCCTCCTTTTTCAACAATTTGAAGAAAGGAAGTGCTTTTTCTGCGGACCTTGGAAGGAACCGTGTTAGGGCGGCCATTCTCCCCGTTAGCTGTTGGACTTCTCGCTTGTTGGATGGGAATTGCATGTCCAAGACAACCTTACACTTGTCTGGATTTGCTTCTAGTCCCCTATGGTAAGTATGAAACCTAGGAACTTCCCGGCCTTCACTCCGAAGACGCACTTTAACGGTTTAAGCGTATGTTGTTCTGCCTTAGTCGGAGGAAAGTTTCCTCTAGATCCCGGATATGATCCCCTCTCGCAGTTGTCTTTGTTATCATGTCGTCGATGTATACCTCAATATTACGCCCAAGCTGACTGGCAAAGACTTTGTTCATCATTCGTTGGTAAGTAGCCTCAGCATTTTTCAATCCGAACGACATTACATTATAGCAATAATTTGCTTCGACTCCTCGGAATGCCGTTTTTTCTTGATCATCCGGGTACATGGGTATCTGATTGTATCCGGAATTGGCGTCCATGAATGACAGCAGCTGGAACCTGGCGGAGTTATCTACAAGTTGGTCGATACTCGGCATTGGGTATGAATCCTTAAGACAAACTTTATTCAAGTCCGTGTAATCAACACAAACTTGCCACTTCCCATTGGATTTTTTCACCATAACCACATTGGAGAGCCACGTGGTGTATTGTATTTCTCTTATGAATCCGGCCTCCAGTAGCTCCTTGATATGCTTCTCCAAAGCTCTCTTTCTGTCTGGGCCGAGTTTCCGATTCTTCTGCTCCACTGGCTTAGAACCGGAGTACATAGATAGTTTATGGCAGCAGAAGGTGGGCTTGATTCCGGGAATCTTGGAAGCTTTCCAAGCAAACACATCTTGGTTTTCTCGGAGGCATTGGACTAATCTGCTTCTGATTTCCGGATTGTTCTGCTTGCTTACCTTTGTGATTTGCTCTGGAGAACTTCTGATTTGAACATCTTCGAGTTCGTCTACTGGTTCTGGTCTCCCTGCTTCAATGTCTCGCATATCTAGTTCCACCAAGTTGATCGGGCTCCAGGATAAGCATTCCTCGATTTTGTGCTCCGCCAGGTCTCCTTGTCGTATCCGAGGTGGTGTAGAGGGGCCACCACCACTCTTTCTTACCGTATTATAGTAACACTGCCTGGATTCTTTTTGATCGCCACATATGGTGATGAATTTGACGTGGTTTCCAACCATCTTCATTTTATGATGTTTGGTGGACATCAAAATGTCCCATTTGTGAAGGGTCGGTCTGCCCAAGATGATGTTATACGGTGATAAGAACTCGGCAACAGTAAATGTAACCCTTTCCGACTTAAAACCCTCATTTGTTCCCAATGTGAGTCTGAGGTCAATGAAACCCTTAAGAGCAATGCCTTCCCCCATTAAAACCTATCAGTATGGTCTTACACGACTTTAAATCTTCCCCGTCCAAGTTCATCTTTTTGAATGCACTCCAATTAATGATGTCAGCTGAATATCCATTATCGATGTATATCCTTTTAACTCGGCAGTTAGCTACCGTTCCCATTATTACAAGTCCATCCTCATGACCGGGAACCACGCCTCTCATGTCTTCCTCGGTAAAATAAATTAGCGAAGGAGCATTCTTCTTACTGTTTTCCTTGAACTTCGTTGAGCCTTTATCGACATGACTTCTTTGAGATATTTCTTTCGCTGGTTAGCAGTGTCGCCTCCACCTCCCATGGCTCCCGAGATAACGTTACATTCAAACTCGGGCTCCGGGAAATCGTCATCCTTCTTGTTCTTCTTTTCCTCTCGGCTTTTATCGTCGTGTTGGCCTTTTCTTTTGCCTTGCTGCCCTTGGGTCTTGATAACATACTGTCGTAGTTTCCCTTCACAAATGAATTTCTCTATTGCATCACGGAGATCCCAGCACTGATCGGTCGTATGACCCGGTCCGTTGTGAAACTCGCAGAACCGAGAATAATCCAGGCCCTCTTTTTTGAAAACTGGACGAGGACGGTCTACTTTCCTCATGTCCGTCAAGGCAACTTCCTTCCATATCTGGGCTCGGGAAGTATTCAATGGGGCATATTTGTCGAACTTCCTGGGCCTAAATCCGAGGTCAGGGGCATTCCTCGGAGGTCGGCCTATGTGGGCGTTCGCAAGTTGTCAGCTTGTGTGTGCGCCTTATTGGTGTCAGTTCCTTGGTGGAGAAGGTTTTCTCTTATTTTCCCTAGGAACCGAGTTGGCGATCTCCATCTGCTCCAATTCTAAATACTTTTTCGACTGCATTCTGAATTCCATAAGAGATTTTACAGGATCTTTGTAAATTGACTTGCCTAGACGAGATGTGCCATTGAGCCCGGCGGATATGAGATGTACATGGACCCTTTCGTCCAGATCTTGGACTTGTAAAGCGGCCTCCTTGAAGCAATCCAGGTAACTTTGCAAGGTTTCTTCGGGTTGTTGGCGTATCATTCCTAGAGCAAACTCGGACTTCGGCTGTTTCTTATTGGTCACAAAATTCAGTAGGAATCTTTGTCCGAAATCTTCAAAATTTTGAATCGACCTTGGTGGCAAAGAATGAAACATGTCTGCGCAGCTTCGGTTAATGTGGTAACAAAAATTCGCGAGATTATTGGCTCATCTATTCCTCAGACACACATTTGCATGTCGAATTCATCAATGTGCACCTGGGGATCCTGGCTCCCATCGTACTTTGATAAGAACGATCCATCAAAGTCCTCCAGGAATTGAGCGTCCACTATTTCATCGATAAATGGACTGTTATTCTGCTGACATCGACGGTATTTCCTTCGGTAAATGCCATCTCCTCTCCTAGGCTGAGGTATTGCTGCTGCCGTCTGGTTCTCCTCCATGGTGTGGCTTGGGATCCCGGTTGGGGAGATATGGGCTCCTGGTCTGTTGTGCAGCTGGGAATGAGTCGATCTCCCTGGTTCAGAATGATTGACCGGTTCCGAGTTTCCTCCTTCAGCAGTAGGGGCCGGGGTAACCTGACACTGCCTTCCCGCCATGTGGTGTGATCTGTGATTTTCTCCTAGTGGACTCTCCATACTTCTAATCCGCTACTCTATGGACTGAATGCGGAGGTCTTCCTCATGTCTCCGCTTGGCACTTCGCTCGTCTAGCTGGGCAATCATGTTCTGAATGTCCTCCTACCGTTGAAGCTCATATCGTTTCTCCAGATTCTCAATCCAGGATAGAATTGAGTCTAGAGCGTTATGAATATGACGTTGCGTTGTCTCTGGCACGACCTCACCAACCGGCGACGGATTGGCTGGCAAACGTCGTGCTGGTGCAGCTGCGGATGAAGCGGTATCTGCGACAGCATCTTCTACCACCACATACTCCTGAATTACATTTCTTGGTGGTTCATCGTGTCCTTCGATTTGGTGGCTTCTTGTGTTAACCATTGTGGTTTTATGGGGATCGAAGTTTACGGTCCCCACGGACGGCGTCAATGTTCTGCTCGTGGTGAACAGAAATGTCCAACAAAGATTGTTGGATAATTAATATGGGATCAGACTCTCTTTCTCTCAAGATGCTTATAGTGTTGAAGCACATCAAGGAAGAAGATCACTACAGGAATACACAACACGAGTGGCGTGCAATGTATGCTGTGTGAATGGAAAAAAGAGTCAGAATGTGTGTACCTTTCTCCATGGAGGATACTTTATTTATAGGATACTGACCTGGGCTCTGGTGAAGTGGTGGTTGAAGCTCACTATCTTTGGCCGGGATCTTCGGTTATCTGAATAACTGAGAAGTGTCGGTTATAATTGTTATATCTTTCTGTTGTGATATTTGTTATATCTTCTATCCTTTGATGGTTAAGATATTAGGTTGTTGAGAAGTTTGAACATTTGAATTAATAAGATAAATGAGCCTTTTATCTTTAACCAAGAGAAGATACCGCAACAAGCCTCAAATCGAGTTGGATTAATAGGATGATACAAGTCTTGAATACAATACGTACATCTGCACAAGGCAGTGTTCTAATTTGTTGTAGTCTCATGTATATATATATAGGAAGAAGCGAATCAACCAGAATGGAGACAGGGAGGAGAGGCGTCGGATCCCGGCTATCCGAAAAACGCAAACTGAAGTGGAGGATCACAAAAAAATGCAACTCACCAAACCCCGATCCAGCGTCACACGTTCTCCAGGTCCGAAGGGATCCAGTGCCCAACTACCGACTCCTTCCGGAATTGCGTTATCGGAGCCGAGCCAGGAATGGCCGTTAGTGGACACCCACCACTTTTCACCGGTCCAAAGAAAACTCGTCCTTTAATTTTTATACAAATTTTGAAATAGATTTATGTTCATTTCCATCATAACTCAATTATTAAAATATAGAAAATTTGAGATTGTATATAGATTTATTTTTTGACAGAAGATTGTATATAGATATATTGTATATAATTTTTTAATTACTTTTATCTTTATTGTATGCAATCATAACAAAAATATACTCAAAAATTAACATGAAAATATTTTGTTATCTAATTTTTATGTTAAAAAACATTGTTTTATAAAAAATTTATCCTAACAGTATGTTGAGTTAAGTAACAGGAACTAGTCGTTTGACCAATTCAATATATATACTAACTCCCTATCTCCACATACCACATCAGATTGTAGTAACAGGGGATCAGAAAAAGCAACCGGAACTAAACGTTAATTTGACCGATTCACTTCCCTTTAGTTTGACGTTATCAACTAAGTGTGTCCCTTTCAAAAACAATCAACTAAGTGTATCAATCATTTGAATTTATAAGTATTACGAAAATGTTGAAAGACTATCCTAATTTTGAGTGCATAATTAAGACTAAGGAAGGAACACTGGAAGAGATGAATAAAAAGAAAAATAAAAAGGAAAGAGAAAAAAAATGTGAAAAGTGTGATAAATAATGAAATAAAAGAGATAAAAAAGAGTTGGGTGGAAAGAAAATTAAAGAGAAAACGATTATGATGAATATATATAAATTAATATAACTATCTGAAATGTTATATATTTGTATATTTTCTTTTTGAACTTCTTAAAGAATAATTTATATAATAATTATGAAAGTATTAAATCCTCATTTAATAGTCTCAAAAGAATAAATAGGAGTCTCGAAAATTTACAGTAGTAACGTTATATATATATATATATATATAAATTAAAATATGTTTAGTTTCTGAAAATATTTTGGAATAATAATTTTAGTCCTTACGAAAAATTTAAAATATTTTTAAATTCTATTTTGAGAATATTTGTAAATACGCCATTTATCCTGATTTTTTTACAAAACTATTTACCCTGATTTTCGCTCATAGTAAAACACTCTAATTATTTTTTTATAGACTAAGTTATTTTTTAATAAAATTATTATACTCAAATTAGATAAAACTATTATAAATAACGATTAAATTTTACATTCGATTATTTAATGCAATTACATATTCAATTGAGTAAATTACAATCGCACTCCTGTGTTTTCTCAAATTTCACTCGATTCCTTTCCCTTTTTGCACCCTACAAAAAACTCTTTAATTGTTTAGTTCACATTACACTTAGACCCCCTCCTTCCTAACACCGTTTAATAATCTAACAGAAATTAGACACATGCTGGTCACATGATTTTTAATGAAATTTTATATCTAAAATACTTTCATCTTCTTCTTCTCAACCTAAAAATATTTTAAGACTCTTGTTTTTTTCTTCTGTAAATGGACGTAAACCCAACTTTTTGTTGGATGTGAACCCAACTTTTCGGTAGTTGAACAGGAACGATGAATAACTCGCGAACAATGAAGAGGAATTGAACAAATGTCGTGAGCGAAAGAAAAACTCGCATCCCCTAGACTCTAAAGAAGAACTCGTCAACAAGAGGAAGATGAACAGTAAATGGTGAAGAGAAATGAAATGTGAATCCTAAATTCTGAAACTAATTGGGAGGGGATAATTTGAGTTTTACAATTAAAATGTAAAGACAATTTTATCTATTCACATTTCAATTGACGTTAATTAACGGTGTTAACAGAGGGAGGTAAAAGTAATGTGCAAAAAGGGAGGGATAATAAATAAAATTTGAGCAAAACACAAGGAGTGCGAGTATAATTTACTCTATTCAATTCTTCAACTTAAATTCATTGATTATATTAAAATAACCTTATGTTAGAATGTGCTTGGATAAATATTCTATCAAAGTTAAACGAGAAAATTACACATTATAATGTACACAGAAAAATCATGTAAATAATACATTAAGTTTAACATGAATTCAATTAGATACAACATAAATTCATACACACCCTAAACGTTCAGTTAGATATATACATTGATGGATGGAATAGGCTAAAATATAAAAGTAGTCTGTCAATTTATTTTATTTTTTCTAAATTAGTTTTCTAACTTTTAAAATTTATAAATTGGTTCTCTTATTTATTTAATTTATAACAATTTAGACCTTTCAAAAAATTAATTATTTTCAATTTTTGAACATAATTTTAAATATTTTTTATTGATTCAAATTATGAAATTTATCTTATTAGATTCATCTATCTGAAAATTATGAAAATTAACTAAATATTTGAATTAAAAAAAAGACATAAATAATATAAAAAATGCATGAAAAATAAGTCCCATAATCAATCAAAAATCTAAAAATCTAATGTTACATTTTTTTATTATTTATAAGATTCATTTTTTACACGATTTTTAATACATTTATTACTTTTTCTATTTCAAACATTAATTGATTCCTATAATTCTTATATAGATGAATCTAATAAAACAAGTTTCAGTCTAATTTCATTAGAAAAATATTCAAAATCGTAATAAAAAATTTAAAATGATCAATTTTAAAATGACTAATTTATCATGAATTAAATAAGATATTATTTTGTAATTTTTAAAAGTTAGGAGAATAATTTGGAAAAAAAATAAGATAAGGAATTATTCCTGTATTTTAGCGGACGAAACATTTAGGACGTACTAATATATTACTATACATGTGTGTTTGGTTTGGCCGTTGAAAAAATTAATTCTAAGTGCAAAATTAAATTTAGATACATTTTTACATGTTTATTTTCACTATAAAAAATCAAAATTTATTTTTAGTTAAAATAACTCTAAGTAGTTTTTGCATTACATCCAAAATTTATGTCCTGAATATTATTTCTAATTTAATTTTATAATAAAACATCCAAAAATATAGATCATATTACTTATAAATTAATTTATCAACATCCATTCAAACACATGCTATATTTGATTTGAGGTGTTTCACGTTGGAAAAATAATGATTTGATATTTTGAAATGGGTATTTCGGTAAATACAAAAAAGAATGAGTCTATTCGGCTTTCACGGGGTGAGATACTCTGTATAACGGCGTCAGGTAGAGAAAACAGAAGTATAGGCCAATCGCCAATAGTCCCAATATGCGAAAGTGGGCACCGTCACCGTTCACGAGCGAGCCGTTTGGCGCTGCAATATATATATATATATATATATATATATATATATATTTTATTGTAGAAAAATTAAAAAAAAAAAAGGGAGGGAGAAGGCAAAACGCGGTTTCATAGGGCAACGAGAAAAGGACGTGTGGCGCAGGCATGACAGATTGGGATTCCTGAACCCAACGCAACGCAACTTCTCGTGTTCGATGCTCCTCCTCTTTCCTTTATTCATTGAATATGTTCAAATTTTAGCACGTTCTCATTTATTTGTGACCCTGACAACACAATTCATTACAAAATATACGGCTAACCAGTGCATGTTTTGCGGAATGTGTGTTCATAACAATTTCATGTCCAAGTAATAGTCTCATTATTTAATGCTTAATTTACTTAAAATTAATACTAGCTACTACTATATGATTTTTTTAATATTGACAGCACAACAGCATTACGTATTTTTCATTCAATTTAAATATTCAATACTAGTGTACTATATATGATTTTTTTGTCAAAAAAGTATATATGAATTTTAGATCAAATTCCAATTGTTGGGAATATTATTGTTAGAGTAAAAAGTATAAGAGAAAGTTTAATTATTTAACTCAGTTAACAACATTCAATACAGAAAATTATTGAAATTGATTCTCGTCAATATTTCTTTCTTAATAATTTATTTATATATCATTATCATGCCCTATAGTACTATAATGTGCATGATAAGCTGGGTTTCATACTTTCATTGCCTAAACCTGACCTAATCCCAGTTAAAAGGAAAACTAACCTAGGATCTAAGTTTATTAATCCATAGGTCGATAACTCAGTTTCTTTGATAATACCTGTGACGAACTCTGGTATCAGAATAAGGTCAAAGGACACTAGTATCTTTTCACTTTCTTTTTCCTTGATCTAAAGAAACCTCCAAATAGGTATTTTGAATCTTGGATTTCCCCCCATAATATTTATGAATGTATATATGCAAGAAAAAATTGTAGATTAAATCACGTTTAACTTAGTTTTGAATTTTAAAATTGTACAATTTAACTCTTGTATTGTACTGTTTGGTAGAATAGATTCAGTGGAGAAAAATAGTTGGGAGATTAAGAAATTTATTCGATCAAAATTTAGGAATGGGGTTAGGATCGTCCTTTGCTCACCCCTATAGTTTATTTAAGATTTTTTTATTTTTTTTTATATTTTTCTAATTCTAAAAATGTTCATTTTATGTTAAAAATCTAACAAATATCTTACAAAATTAGCATTGTCAGTAAATTTTAATATTTTTAATAAATTAAAATACATACTATTGATTATTTGTGTATGTCATTTGTTACTTATGTATTTATGTAAGAAAAAAATAATACTCCAAACGAAGTGTGCCTCCATTGGCAAGACATGCAACCATCCGGGAATATATGCCTATGGTTTTATGGGAGAGCCAGGTATATTTGTGTGTCTTAAGAAAATCACTCTCTAATTATCAATTGAAGACTTATATACATAATAAATATGAATACTAATTAAATATTATTATCATTAAAAGCACTATATAATTAAAAGTGATTTTTTTTTCAAACAAATTCCTTCACCCCATAATTTATGCGCAAAATGTCCTATTATTTTAAAACAACTTTTTACATGTTAATTTATCAAATTGATGTACTAAAACATTTTAATTTTTTTTTTGTAACAGTCATAAAAAAAATATAATACGTTTTAGCTACTGCAAATAGTAATAATCATAAAATTGAAGCAAATACAAATTTTTGTGCATATAAGTGATATAACTAATGATAGATGTCGGGCAATAGCATAACAATATTAATTTAAATTTCTAAAAGAAGAGTGTTTATCAATTTGAAACTGAAAAGTTGACGTTGAAATTCCGTGTGGAAAATAGGGAGAGAAGGAAAGTTCTAGGATGCACGCAGCATACACGCCTTCACGCTAACGCGAAATTATTTAAAACACGTGGCAAGACGAAACGGCTTTTCAGAACACGCATTTTTTTGTTATATTTTTTCTTTATTACAAAATATTTTTGTTTTGTTTATATAAAATCATGTAACATCAATAAATTATTCATAATTTAATATCCAAAAAAGTTATTATGCATTTAAAATAACTTTGTAATGAGTTATTTATATTGTATCGATCAATATATTTAATATTATTCTTTAAAAAAAAAACTATATATTTATGAATAGTTTATAGAGTAGTAGTTGGTTGGAGCATGTGCCTTGCAAGGGTGTGTTGAATTTTGTAAAGGATTATAAAATATTTATGGAGTCACGGGCAAGGACTGATTCAGTCCTGGATTCTAAATAACAATGGAGGACTTTCTCTCTCCTCTTTTATTGGGGACATTTTTTTTTTTTTTTTACATCTTTAAATGAAAGATAAATCCTTCCATGTTTAAACATAAATTGATGCACTTATACCTTTTCTTTCTTTAAGAAAAAAAAATACAAATATAACGTTTACTAGAAAATTATATTCCCACGCATGTCCTCCATGGTATCCTTAATGATATGAAATAAGCTTATCTACCCTAAAAAAATTAAGCTTTTCCTTAACTCTCACCTTTACGTTTTAACAATCTTTATATATTCGTAAAAATAATGTTTATGATAAAAGATGTTTTCAATTTCCACGTTTTCTTATAAGGTTGAGCAACCTTAATTTAGCATTATTTAATCCTTGATTAGAACTGTGTGTGTCTGTGTGTTTCCTCTTTTACTCACCCACGTGATATTCGTGACTTTATTATTTTATTTTTCCTAAAATGTAATTTTCATATCTTTATTTTTCTAAATTTGTAATTTTAGTTTTCTTATTTTTTAATTAAAATATTTTATCATCCATTTTAAAAAATTCGTGATTTTAGTTTTTCTATTTTAATTGAGATATTTGTTCCTATTTTTTAATTTTTTTAATAAATTAAACTTGTTAGTAATTAAATAATGTTACAAAAATATTTATCATATGCATAATAAATAAATAGTCGTCGGTGGTCAACGTTAACGTTTAAATTTGATTATAAGGACTAAAAATGAAATGTCTTAAAAAAAATAAAAAAATAAAACTAAAAATACAGATTTAAAAAATTTGAAGAAGAAAATTATATTTTAACTTTTTTTTATTAATTCTTTCGGCTATTATGTGTGACATTCATGACTGCTCGGTAGATGCTCCTTTACGAAACACCCTTGCCTCCTTCTCAACAATTACAATTCCAATTCACTCACTTTTATTCCTCCTTCTTTACTATTATTTCAAGTTTTAACTTTTCTATCATGCCTCTCCCCTCTTTATTTTGTTAGAAAAAAAATATTATAGTGCAAATTTTACACTTGCACAAATTATTTCTGTCGCTAACATTAAAAAAAATTCTTCATGTTTACTCTATTTATTGTTGAAAGGAAGTTTTTGAATTTAAAATATTATTATTTTAGATAAAATACAAATAGTTTAAATTTAATCAGGTTATTAGTATTCTGATTATATAAGATAAAATTATTATTCTGTTTCCTATTATTATGAAATATTTGTTATAACACTTAAATAAACCTCTATTTATTAGGAAAAACATGAATGAGAGCACAGATTTATCAAGGTTTTGATTTTTAACATGATATCAGAGTTATGGTTCCCTCCATGAATAAGAGTTGTGATATTCTCATGAAAAAAAAAATTATCTTTCATTGTTATAAGAGTCTTTCTTCTTCACATTCTCAAACTTACATCACTTTTTTTTCCTTTCCGTATCAATACCTATATTTCACTTTTATTTCTCCTCCTTAACCTTCACATTCTTTGATTCCTCTACAAATTATGATTATTATTATGATGAATTCCATCTTTGCCTTACATAACCTTCGCATCTTCAATCTTGGCTTGAATCTCTTCCTGTATCTTAATCTTCTTCCCGAAAATAACACAAACGGCACAACATAAACCCGTTTTGAATCCTTTTCGTACCTTGGTTTTGAAGCCTCCATGCACATATTCCATTTGAAGGTCATTGATGTGAAACTCGTTGCACTGTTTTGAATCTTTCACAGATCAACCTTGAAGTCTATTGAACTGCACATGTGATTGTTCTGAATCCTTTCTCGTATCTCAATTCTCCATGCACGTATTCTATTTCAAGGTCATTGATGTGAAGCTCGTTGCACTATTCTGAATTCTTCACAGACCAGTCCTGAAGTCTATTGACTTGAACATGTGATTGTTCTGAATCTATTCTCGTATCTCATTTCTCTTTCTACCTCATATAACCGAAGAAGTTGTGGACTATCCTGAAGCACCTCCTGTACACGATGAGTGTTTAAAGAAGCAATTAACAAATTAATTAACAAATTGGACATGATCGATATTCATGCACAAACTTGAGGGGAGTGGTGAAAGGAAGTTTTTGAATTAAAAATATTATTATTTTAGATAGAATACAAGTAGTTTAAATTTAAACGGGTTGTTAGTATTCTGTTTAGATATGATAAAATTGTTATTCTATTTCCTATTATTATGGGATATTTACTATATCCACTTTTATAAATAAACCTCATTTAGGAGGAAGAACATGAATGAAAATAGTTATTTATCCATATCTGATTTTTAACATTTATTTTTGAAAACATTTACATAACTTATAAAATATATGCTTACTCTAAACTAAAGTGAGCAACCCATTTTTAGAGAGTATGCTATCTAATTTTAATAATAAGAAAATTTAAAAATATATTTTTTTATACTGAATTAACAATTAATATAAATTTTTTTATTATCAACTAAAAGTATGTTTATATTCCCACTAGAGTGATAATTATTAAACTCAAAGTTTCTAAGGTAAAAGTTTACGGGAATGAGTGAAAAAGATGCTTTGAGTATGTCGAGCAGTCAACCTCCACCAAAACCACCAGATGGGGAGGTCGATGTGGCCAAGGTATCGCTTAGAGATAAGATGATGAGGACTCATGCAATGATACGATGGATTGGAAAAGTATATTTGATTGTGAACAAACTATTTCGTATCAAGTTGGAAGAAGGAGACACAGACTGAGACCAAAATGTTATGTAGAAGATTCTATTTGTGGAAACCTTGGAAAGATGAACTAATAGTAAAGTTGCTTGGAAAATTTGTGAGTTTCTTTGTCATGAGGGATCGCTTAAAGGCGATGTGGAAGTTTTCAGGGGTTTTGATATGGTAGATGTGGGATTTGGGTTTTATATGGTTAAGTTCGACCTTTCGCAAGATAAAGAGAAGATGGTTAGTGGAGGATCGTGGATGGTGTTTGATCACTATCTGGTGGTGCGACCATGAATAAAGGATTTTATTGCGTCGGAAGTGAAGATTGAAAGAACAGTAGTTGGATACAATTTCCTTCGTTGGGAATGGAATACTACGATGAAAGTCTACTCCTGGCATTAGCAACGGGGACGGGGAATGCAGTACTCGTCCCCGTCCAACCCCGTTGTCATGTCTATTTCTAAGTCTATATATTTTCTTGTAATATGAGTGTATTGTAGTGAGTGTGTGAGGAGAATATAGAAAAAAAATTGGACGTAACCTATATTGGATGAACCTGGATAAATACTGAGTGTTATTTTTTCTTTTCTTTTTCTCTTTTTGTTTTTCTTAATTGTTGTGTGATTGCTCGGTACCAACAAATATAAGTATATCTTTTAACAAAAATTAAAAATTAAGGACATGTTTAGGACAATTGCCAGTTTGGGTTTTAAAGTATAATTTTTAACATAAAGTATATCTAACAAAAATGAAATTAAAACAGTATTTAACTCATTCTCATAACACTTTTATATTAATTTTTAAAATAAAAAATTAGTGAATTTGATTTTTAATTAAAAAATACACACTTTATATTTGATAACGACTATTCTTATTATCATCCTGATCATTGTTCTCACTATTGTCATTATCACTGACACCACTACTGGCATCACCACTATTATTACTTTCATTGTCACTATCAACATTACTACCTACATCATTGTTATCATTATCACTATCATAATAACTGACACCATAATTCTTATAATCACTAAGACTACTACTACTATTACAAATCACCGCTACCAAAACTTTTTTGGCCAAAAAGGGTGCAATAAACGCTTGCCAATATTTATTTTGTGGCTTATATACCTTAGCTCTAGTCATATTTGGCAGTATTATGAAACCTGACCCGGGTCGGCTGGTCGGATCGGGACGCAATGGCCTAACCGGGCCGGTTCCCCTCTTGAATCGATTGTGTAGTTGATCTGGGATGACCCGGTCAAATCTGGTCAGGTAGGTTAACGAATCTTGGTTCCACCCGGCCGGTTTTATAACTTTTTTTTTTAAAAAAATTTGGATTTTGGATTATTATCAATTGTTATTTTGGATTTTGGAGTATGAACAGACTTTTCTTACTCAAACAATGTTAGTTATATACTTATATATAATAGATGCATATATAATTTTAAATTTTTAATATATACCGGGTCAAACCGGGTCAATTACTGACCCATTGGTTGCACTATTGACCCATTACCTCGACCGAGTATATGACCGGACCAGATTTCACAACTATGATATTTGGTTATCTATTATTTATCGTTATTTGTGAAAAATTTATCATAACCAATCATACTGAACTTAGCCTTGGCTTGTCTTGTATTTGGTACTTCCGGTACCTTTATGTTTTTCTTAATAATATTATCTTTTGCTGATTTTTAAAAAAGAAAATCATTATCGAAATTATTATCGTTGTCGTTGTCATTATCGTTATCATTGTCTCACATAAAAGCATCATCAAACTAATTTTAACAGGAAAGAAAAAATTTAAAATGAGATTATTTTAAAACTAAAACTTAAAGAAAAATTAAAGTTAAAGTTTAACAACTTAAAATTGGTTATTATTTTTTTAAAAATTGAAACTCCCAACTAAACATCACCCCAAATAGGTCTAATTTACTTAATATGAATACCATTGTTTTGAAAAGTGAAAACAATTCAAAGTAAGAACTAAGAACTAAACTAAGAAGTAAGAATAATCGGTTGACATTAGCAAAGGGGGCAAAATTGGTAAATCATAAAAGATCAAAGGTTATCTGCTTATGGATCAAATCCACTGTATCGTTATCTAGAAATAAAATATGAAGTGGGCCAACCATGGGCAAACTTTAGTGAAAAAATTCAAATTGAATTTAATTAGGTCAAATTGAAACAAATCCAATTGGTTTCCGCCAAATTTGGTTGGCAATTGGCATAGGCATTGGGAGCCACAACGCAACCAAGTCAAGAGGTGCAGTTTTCAATGAACATTCGCATTACATGTGAGTTATGATTTGTTGACATTTGGCACATGCTAGATCAAGAGCTTGTGTAGTTCATCTCTTTAAGTATTTGTTGCGAAAACTTATCATAAGGGTCACGGGATTACTTCCTTCACCTGGAGTTGGAAGGCACCGGAATAAACCCAAAACATATGCAATGAATGCACTTATATTTATTTTGAATAAATTACAGTAATAATCTCTGAAATTATACAAATATTTATTACCTTTTAAACCATTAATAGAAACCTCTTTTAAATGTTTTTTTTATAGAATTTTGTAATAGAAGTGTTAGTGCAATATATATATATATATATATATATATATATATATATATAAAATATTTATCCAAAAAGTGTTAGTTTAGCACGTATAAGAGAGTATTTATGTAATATTTTAAAACATAAATAGAGCTAGTGTGGAAATAGAAAATAAAGAGTTTTATTATGTGTAATTTAAAAAAGCGCATATTACGAGTGTAATTTTGCTCATATTTTTTGTGAGTCTCTTCAAGTATGAATTACATTCGTAATATAAAATTTTATTTCCCTTGATACCTGTTCTTGATTTGTATGAATAATTTTTTTAAAACTTTAGAGAAAATATTAAAATAGTTTTTTCCCGCTTCTGATTATTATAAAATTTTAAATGTTTTTTTAATGGAAAAGGCACAAACAAACTAACCTCGACAATCTAGATAACCCATCTAATTGCATTTCATTTTTGTTTTCTTAAACGGATGACTTAGATTTATTTTAAAAATGAATGAATTAGTTATGGCCATATGGATCATTTTTCCACCCTGAATTCTCATTTTGAAATGTCTTTTTTTGGAAGGCTCTCATTTTAAAATGTTGATTAACACTGCAACATAAAAAGATCCAAGACAAATGTATGTTGAGAGTAGGCCAGGACCTTCTACGTGGTTCTTATGAAAGTGACTACTCTGAACAACGAGGCAAATCAGCCGATTAATTATACCTTAAACAAACTCTCTGGACTAGAAAACGGGCTTAATCAAGTTCATGCTTTATATTGTAATTGTTGCTGGCTCATTAATTTGCACTGTTTTGGTAAGAATCCGAACAGGAACATTGTCAAATGGCAGATGCATAGAGGCTATTTCTGTGTATATCCATTCCCATGCATTTTGGTAAATATCAAGCATATATAGATTCCTATCGAAAGTGCCCCTTTATAAGTGACATAAGGTACCCACTTACCCCACTAGGCATCTTGTTCCAGGGTACTATCATTTGATCTATTGTATATGTCGGTTAATTTAAAGATATGAAGACACCACAAAGTGACTAGATGAGTTTTTCACCCAGGCATATATATATATATATATATATATATATATATATATATATATAAACATACATATATCATTATTATTTATAAAAACATACATGTTTATTTTTATTATTTATCGTGTAAACTCAAATTGAAAACCTAAATTTAAATTGTGTTTTTAAAAAAATTCAAAATCCAATTAAAAATTTGAGTCCTTCCAACCCGAATTTTTAACTGATCTTTTCAATAATAAAAATAAAGGAAATTAATTAAAAATAATAAAATCAGACAATATAAATAAAAACAAATTAATTCTAAGTAATATTTTAATATATATACTTACATATAATAATAATTATTTTTTATAGTTAATATTATAATACATAAATATTTTTATTATAAAATTATAATATAATGAAAGTTTGAGATAAAAAATACTATAAGATAATTTATTTTAACTATTGATGACTTATTTAAAAATATATTTAAAAAGAGATTAGGAAAAATCAAGCAAATTGTGCTTATAGGGATTCCCTCTTATGGATTTTACAAATTACAAATGGTCAGAAAAATATTTTTCGACAATCAAATCATGCATAATATTCAGAAAATTAATCAAATATTAAATAATAGAGTTGGAAAACGATGAAGACATGTTAAAAGTGTTAGTAGAATCCAACTATTGGAAATATTTTTGTCCAATAGAAATTTTAGCTATTTTTAACAAACCAGTAACCTAATCAGCCCTAATAACCAATCAACATGTTGCAATAATCGATGCAGATGTTGCGTATGATGAACAACTCACTAGAATGATTCAAATGGAAGAAGATATGTCCATTGCACAACATCTTTTAAACTATGATTAGTTTCATATTTCAATTGTTATTGTTAGAATGTTCCGTTATTTTTCGTTTTATTGTATTTGTCTCTTTGTCTCTCATCTCAATTATCATAGTGTTTTAATTTATTTGTAGAATATAATGTACTAACTATTTATTCATTGTGTTTTTAATCAATTTAATTTTTTTAAATTATTTCCCCTTTTTATTTTATTCTCCTTTGTATAATATAACTGAGATATACTAATTAATTTTCTCATTTTTTAATTAATGTACACATGAAAAAAAAAGTCAACAAAACAAAAATTGAATTTTAGAAAAATTCACAACATTTTTAAGTGCCTTAAGTTTTTAATTTATTTAATTACCTTAAGCTAATTAAAAAACTATATCACAACATGTTCACAACATCTTTATAATTGTAGTAGAAAAACAAAGAAAATCATTTTAATCACTTAAATAAAAGTTCAATTGCGTTAATTTTACAAATTATTTAAGTACGATTGTGATAATTAATTTTTTTTATTATAACTTAAACAAATATAATATTAATTTATATTAAATTATAATTTTTTATAGTATATATTTTAATAAAAATCTTAAGTAATGGCATAAAAAAAAAAGAAAACAATTTTTTATTATTATGTGTAAATATTTGTGTCAAAATATTGTTTTGACATTTTTCTTAAATTTCTGTTTGGGCCAACTACTCCAAAGTCCAAACACTAGCTCAATTCCGAAAGACAATTCAAGGGCTTGTTCTTCCTTCACCTTTCATTTGCTTCTTGCACCTATTAAAGAATGTAAAATTACATTCTAGAACTAGAAAGGTCTTTTCAAAATGTAAATTTTTATATTTCAGAGTCCTTTCTGTGATTAGGTGTTCCGGAAGCTTAAAAGAGGTGCATGAAACAACTTCCCAATTCAAGATCGAGAGTTACCTAAGTCATTATACAAAGCAACATAACAACTGGGAGTACTTTGAATAGTGTATGTAGACATTCTTGGAGAATCCACCATCAATCAGCCAGGGCGCCAAGCTCTATCTGGAGCAGTGGAGCTCATGGGTTATGATCATGCAATGAATGAATTGAAAGGATGAAATATGTTCCAAAGCTCATTTCAATAAAAAAAAAATCACTTATGGGTTCCATTTCAGGACTTATTAGTGGTCATAGAATAGAAATGTTTGCATTTTTGTACCAGTTATGTTTTTTATATTCCATAGAAATCAAAGACATGAACTAATGAATTTATAATAACTCAATCATTTTGCTCAACTAATTGAGTTAAACTCTCTTGATAGACATATCAGCTAGTTTAACACGGGATCCAAGGTATAGACGGCTTATATTCATAGAACAACTTATTCAGTCATTCGTCAAGCCTAATGAAATTACTATATGAATTAGTAAATTTTTTTCATAAACAATCGTGTACTAATATAGGTACCAAGAGCCTATGATACATAAATATACTTAAATCTAACACGGGTTTTCGTCCACTAATTGTCTGGCAGTGACTAAGCTTCCATCTTTAAGCTATTTTCAAAAAGTTTTCCGGCTATTATTTAAAGAGATCTGGATTGGCCTCTAAGTAACTTCGGATAATAAACAAAATAGTTCTATTCTTCTAGACTAGTATCACAGTATTATCTTCCTTTCACAGAAAAATAATAACCACTTAATACACTAGCAATAAATCCTATAAAATGAAATGAGCTTGCTTATGCATTTTTGTAATCCTGGAAAATTTATATAAGCATCAGAAATTTTTTCCTATATACAACTCATAACCCTAAGAAAGGTAACAATCTTGATCATCTATCACCAAGATTATTTCCTATCATGCTTTCATTAAACATGCCACTTATATACACACGCGCACGCGCATACACACGCATACACACATCAAGTTTGGAAAACAAGTCAACACCTCAAATTTCATAATCTATATCTGTTACATTCTGAGAAGCAGCATGCTTAACAAGCTGTCCTTGCTCATTGTACCGATCAAAACTGTCACAAGGAGAAGGAAAGATGGCCCCTATTGCCTGACCTTGGACAAAGGCACACTGGAAGATATGCTTCTTCTTGTAGGTTATGCCAACCTTCATATCCTGGAAAGTCACATTTCTAACTGGAATCTGTTCACTACCTTGAATTCGAACAGGCACGCGAACTCCTTGACCGCGAATGTTGATGAAGCTTATGTCTCTGAGTATTGGAAGTGCTCTAGGATCATATCCAGTACCAGGGTGTTCATTGTAATCTGTCTTGATCACAATTCCAACGCGCACGTTTTTGAACATTAGATTTTTGTAAGTTATTTGGCTCACATATCCGCCTCTTCCCGGTGCAGTCTTGATTCTCATGGCACGCCTTGATTCCCATACAAGAATGTTCTCCACCAGGATGTTGGATACCCCACCAGACATCTCACTGCCTATTGAGATGCCAGCACTGTTGTATTTCACACAGAGAAAAGTCCCAAGTTAAATTATTAAAAGGTGAAGACCTCAGCACATGGGAAGACAGTACTAATGAATAACGAATATGCAATTGTTAACTAGGATTGATATTTCCAAACAACATTTAATTAGAAATAGTATCCAACTATATATGAGCCATCAGTTGGAGAAACCACCACCATTCAACTAAACTTCTTCACAAAAACTTGTAAGGGAAGAAAATAAGTAGGTAAAATGAATTAAACTTCTTGCATAAGATACAATTAATTTATGTACTTCAGTTTTTTTTTGAGAAGTTAGATGAGAGAATTTCTATAAAAATTAAAGTGTATAAGTTAACTTATAGAGAAATTTAATTCATTTTACCTCCTTATCTTCTCCTAGAATATAAAGAAATTTATCTATACAGAACCTTAAGCCTATGGACCACATCAAGGCATTTAACATATGCTGGCTATTAATCTTATCTCATTTACAACAAAAAGATTGAGAAAGGAAAAGACAGGCTCTGGAGACAATTTCAATCAATACTAAATATCAAAATGGGTTTCATGCCGGTGAATTTACTTGCATTGTAGAATTACCAAATATCAAAACTTATTGTCAACTATGGTATGGGATACATGGATGTACTGGTATATAGAAAGGCATAGATTAGGGAATTTATGGTGATGGACAAAACAGTGCTTGTGTTTCCGTGATTCAAAACAGTATGAAGATTCAGCAAAATCCAATGCCATATTACATGATATGTTTCATAATCAGTAGTTAAATTTCTAACATACACATAGAGAAAACAGCAATATATGGCTGCAGCCTGGGAGCAAACATGATAAATAAGATGCTGAAAGGCATGCAATAAGTACAAGTGGCTTGAGTTAGGAATTCCCTTCACCTGACATTAGAGCGAACAACAAGGTTTCGAATTACTATATTCTTGGAAGGCCTTCCATAAGTTATTCCATATTGATCCCAGCCACTTTTTATTGCAATTGCATCATCCCCCACACTTATGTAGCAGTCCTCTATCAACATATCCTGACAAGAATCTGTTCATATAATAAAGACTTTAAGACTCGTTAAAATTCCTCATACAACAAATATACAGAACAACAACAATAACAACAAAAGTTCTATTCCACTAGGTGACATTGGCAGCAAACAATACAGAACATTTTAGAAAAAAGTAATCAAGCAGGGATTCTCTCTGATTTTATCCAGAGAGCATTCCAGATAACAATTTGTCATGCTAACTTGAACAATTGTCAGATGAGGTACTAACAGATAAAAGGATAATAAGCAAGACCATGAAACCTCTTTTAAGTTTGTTTATTTGGAAGCCATCAAGATGAATATGCCTCTCCCATCAACATTAGTAACTTAAAGGCTAAAGCAGGGTAGGTAGAAATAACCAACACATCATATATTAGCCAGTTTGAATAAACTTCTCCAGAAGCATTTCTAGAAGAAATTAAAAAGACAAAAAAAATGAAATGAACTTTTCCATAAGGTAAAATTAACTTATGCATAAGATAATTTGTAGAAATTCTATCATATAATTTCTCTAAAAGATGATTTTTAACTTATGCATAAACTAATTTTAGCTTATGAAGAAACTCATTTCATTTTTTTCTTCTTATTTTCTTCTAGAATAATTTCTGAATAGGCTTATCCAAACTGGCTCTAAGATACGAAATGTATTATGGCATTTTGTAAAAGATACTTGCCAGGATCTATGCCATCAGTATTTGGAGCATGAGAAACAGGAGCCAATATAGTAACATTTTTAACTGTAACATTTTTGCAGTCATATGGATGAAGTGTCCAAAAAGGAGAGTCACGCAGAGTAATGTTTGAGATCACAATGTTACTAGACCACAATATCTGAACAAGTGGCCCCCTTGTGTGGTTCAGAAGCTTCTGGCGATACTTTGTCCACCATGTTTGTCCCTGTCCATTTATGGTACCATTATGGCCTGTCAACAAGAGAAAACATAGAGAGTAAGTATTGCACAAAGAAAAGTAAAAGAGATCAGTACTGTGGCATGTTTGTTCCTAATTAGTTCACCCTGCTTGTAATTTCTCTTTGCTACTTTATGTAGTTCATCTAATGTGAAACATGTAAACTTCAATAAACTATTATATGGCATTTGGGATGATTGATTGAACAATCAGATTCATGATGATTTATGATATTAAACAAAGATTTATGTTATCTTAGGCCCTTCCCTTTTATTAAACTAAAAATAATAGGAAGGGGTTAGAAACACCAAATAAACTGGTTTCTCATCTGATATCAAAACAATATTTGTTCATCTTGATACTTAAACATGAAAATTTAACCTAACAAATAAATTTAACAGGATAAGCCCCCCTAGGAGGTGCCACATGGTTTGCATTGATAAATTACTGTCCAAATACAAAAGTTATCAAATAGAAATAGTAGTACTGTTTTGCATTGGCTAAAGTTGGACAATATTATTTTCTTTGAGACTTTAAATCAAGGGATCAAGAGACAATAAGCTGATGTTCCTTCTTTTCCTCAAAATACAATAATTAGATTATATTTGGATGCTAAAATTTGTTTGGATAATTTTTTCATTGAAATTTATAAGAGAAGAAAGTAAGAAGGTGAAATGAATTGAGTTTCCCTAATTTATACATCATAGCTAGAGTTAGATGAAATAACTTTTATAAAAGTTAAATGAATAAGTTGATTTTAATTTATAGGAATAAAACTCAATTTATTTTGTTTCTTCTCTTATATATAAATACTTAAAGAAGAAATTATCTAAATCCTTAAGTAAAAACAGTTGTCCTCGATAGAGGGTGATGCCTTTTTTATCCTGACCTGTTATGACAACATCTCTAAGATTTTGACCATGAATTAAACTGCTATATCGAGGACCAGGATGCTCCCTTCCATACCCATATGAAGGCAATGCAGGCATCAGTGGCCAATACTTTTCATCCTGTTAATCATCACACAGGATAACAAATATATAGTAAGTAAAATGTTTTAATCAAGAGTGTGGAATGAGACATAGGTTAGAATGTTAGATGTGAAGCAAAACAGATAGAATTCGAGTGGAATGGTGGGACCGACATTTGATTATTATTATCAAACTGCCTGATTAAGGAAATAAAAAAAAAGTAATTATAAGATAATTTTGTTAAAATACCTCACAATGTAAAAAGGCAAGATTTAAAGTTTGAGTAAACAATATACTGACGGTATAAAAGACTTTTATAAATTTATTTTATTTATAAATTTTTATATGATAAATTTGTTAATTTTTATAATAATTTACTTAAAATTCATAGACCAATAATAATTTTTGATTGATTGAGGTAAAATTTTATTTCCAACTATCAATCATGCATAAATTTAAACTCTAAATTTCTTACATTATCTTTCAAATATAAATTGTACTGTCAAGGTAAGATTAGATTTAAATTGTATATTATCATCTCAATATAGAATATAATATAAGACAAAACCATTGTCTTTTATGTAAATTATTTTAAAAGTCATGTACATAGTTATTTTTAATTAGTTAATAATATAAAACTATTTACGTTGATAATTATTCGTATATAGATCATACGGCCAGTATGGTAGAATAATATATAAAAATTAAAGGGTAAATAACTATTTTCGACCTTGAATATGTAGAGTACTGACAAATCCGTCCCTGAAAGATGAAAATTCAAATTTTTATTCCTAAAAATAAAAAAATGTAACAAATTTATCCACTATTAACTTCCGTCTGTTATCGTTAATATCTAGGGACAAGTTTGTCTGTGTTCTTAGGAACGGATTTGTAAGCTTTTTACCCAAAATATAATTTAATCTTCATATTCTCCCTTTTCTAACTATTGCCAGTATTAAAATTATAATAAACACTTATAAATTAGAAAAACATGTATAAGTTAAAATAAACATAATAATAAGTATAATATTGATTAATAAACATAATTTGTATGTTGCTTTAAAATTTCAATTGTAACAACATTAGATAATGACAAAATCAAGTTGGCTCTTTTTTTTTAAGGATTAATTTAATGATTGTGCATTTTAATTTGTTTGAGTATCATATTTTGGTAAAGTATTATCCTTGCTTTTCTAATTTTTAAGTGTTTATTGTAATGTTATATTTGCAATGATTAAAAAAAAAAGAAAATATAAAGATTAAATTATATTTTGGATTGAGAGCTGACAAGTTCGTCCCTAAATGTATAGAGTGATGACAAATTCGTCTTTGAATATTAAACGGATTAAAGTTAACGGAAGGATATATTTGTCACACTTTTTTTACTTAAACAAAAATTTGAAAGTTATAATTAAAGACGGTTTTTGGTAACAACCGTCTTTAAAAGATATAATTAAAGACGGTTTTTCGTAACGCCCGTCTTTGAAAGTTGTTATTAAAGACAGTTTTTACGAAACAACCGTCTTTGAAAATAATAATTAAAGACGATCTACCTTAACAACCATCTTTGAAAGTTATAATTAAAGACGGTTTTTGGTAACAACCGTCTTTAAAAGATATAATTAAAGACGGTTTTTTCGTAACGCCCGTCTTTGAAAGTTGTTATTAAAGACGGTTTTTACGAAACAACCGTCTTTGAAAATAATAACTAAAGACGGTCTACCTTAACAACCATCTTTGAAAGTTA
>PYAF01001947.1:7108-25722 GCA_007407185.1 Glycine tomentella
TTTTCAATTTAGTGTAATAAGCAAACAGGAAGCACTGAGTGTGGCTATTATGTCATGCATTGGATGCAGACAATAGTCCAGGGAGCCTTCACAGATAGCTGGGACATGGTAATTACTTGTCTAATTCAAAACAAATTGTTTTGGTTTACTTGTTTTTGTTTTGTACTTATTACATGTTTTGTTATGTCATGCAGTTTTTTAATGATCAAAGACCATTGGAAGCGGACACCATGAAGGCAATCAGACTCCAATGGGCGAAATTTTTTTCTTAAAATTGGACAAGATGTATTAGTAGATTAGGGGGTTCATTTCTATTTTTCAAAACAATTGTGTATATATATATATATATATTAAAGTTTAGCATATTTTTTATGTACATTGACACTTTACATTGGATTTGTTATTGGAATATTATTAAATTGTGCATTGCTGGTTCTGGATATTTAAATTTGCAGGTTGAAGAACTGTTAAAATTAAAAAAACAGATAAAATATTTAAAAATAAAATAAAAAAACAACATCGATTGCAAATAAAACCGATGTTAACATATAAATCAACATCGGTTTTCAATGAAAACCGATGTTGTTATAACGAAACAACATCGGTTTTGTAACAACATCGGTTTAGTTTACAAAACCGATGTTGTTTCGTGATAACAACATCGGGTGTCAGTGAAAACCGATGTTGATTTATATGTTAACATCGATTTTATAACAAAACCGATGTTGTCAAACCATCGTTTATTCTTTTGAGCGTTTTCATGTATGACATGTTCACATCAGTTATTGATGGCAAACCGATGTGCTTTACGTTTGTTAACATCGATTTCAGAACCGATGTTAAATTCTCAACTTTCAACATCGCCTGATTCAACATCGGGCGAGAACCGATGTTAAATGTCTCATATAACTGATGTTGAAAGCTGCTTTTCTAGTAGTGAGTAAAGTAAAACAGATTAAAGATCATCAATCCAATTCACCAAATTAAGCTATTCGAATCATCATCATTCTCATAAATTGATTCTATCATGAACATTCGTTCAATCTCAATAGAAGCAGTTCTATCGACTCTACTCCTAAATTAATTGAAACCACAACCCTAACTAAAATATCATTCAATTAATCTTGTGATTATCATTCGAAATTAGGACATGAATCCATAATTCTAACTCGTTTTCAATCCTAATTGCATTCATAATCATGAAAACATAATAAAAATTGGAGAAGAAGGTGAACATTCAAATAGAATTCAAAATACCAAACTGGAACTCCAATTCTTCTCTTACTTGAGTTGGATCCTTGGATTGATTGATGATTTAGCTTTCCATGATCATCACCATGGAAAGCCCCATGAAATGAGTGCAGTAAATAGAAGGATAGCAAGATGAAAATGAAGAAGATGAAGAACAATTGAGAGAAAATGAAGAACAACGGTTTTGATCCTAAAACTTAAAGAGAGAAATTGTAAAACTGTTTTTATTAAATGGAATGTAATGTAAAGTGTTGTAAAATCTGTCCAACGTCACTAATATGTAGTGACTAAATCTGAAGAAAATAATGGGCCATGACCCATCAATTCTAATTATCTACTATTTACAACCACTAAAAGTCCAATTCAAAGCCCAAAATTACAAGTGCAGAGGTGCTAACTTTGAAGCTTAAAATGACCATCCAAATGACAGAATTGGCCTTAGGCTATTTCTATAAAACTTGTATATCTTTTCGTTATCTTTCTAGGGACCCCTAGAACTCTCCATTCGGAGTTCTGTAGCACTCTATAGGTCCTATACAAGTTAGATATATGAAGTGAGCAAAAATCTAAAAATACGCAACAATTAGCAATTAAGTCCACTTACTTACCTAAGACAAAAACTGAATTAGAATAGGAAAATAAAGGTCCAAGAGAATTCAAATAAGCTAAGAATGATAGACAAAAATTTAACTAAAAGCACTCTATCAGATATCTATTTTGTTTTGTGTTGTATTTCCATATAACATTTGTATTCTTTAAAGTTTTTACTAGAAAGATTTTCTAGTGGGAAGAACAGAGAGGGGATCTCTGGTTCTTGGTCTTTTGAAAAGTGTATAGGGTATAGATTTTGAATTTTACCTAGGGTGGGTAAGAGAGATCAATTGTAAGCTTGTAAAGAACAAATATTTGTTATAGTGGAACTCTGACCAAGATTTGGTTAGAATAAAACTGGATGTAGCCTCCGGGATTCAGAGGTGAACTAGTATAAATCTTGTGTGTTTTAAGATTTTGTTTGTATTTCATTATATTCTTGAAGTAAAGAATTTGTTCATTATACAAATCTGGTTACATCACAAGAGTGGTTTGATTGGTCAGGTAAATTGATTTTCAAATTGGTTTTGAAAGATCAAGATCCTTTTGAAAGTCTTCTGCTGTTATAAATTTTGAAAGAAAATTTTAAAACTCTGATATAAAACCAATTCACCCCCCCTCTTGATTATTTGCATAAGTATTCATTATATTTTCAATTGGCATCAGAGCTGGTTCTTGTAATTTGCTCAAGATCTTTCTAAAAATATTTGAAAATGAATACTAATCAAATAACATTCAAGGAGGGAGCCTCATTGAATATACCACTTTTGTTTGAAGGAGAACATTTTAACTTTTGGAAAAATAGGATGCAAATCTTCATCCAATCGAATGACCCGGGTGCTTGGAATTGTATTGAGAAAGGTCCTTTCATTCCTACCAAGATTGTTGATCGCAATTCAATACCAAAAGAATGGGATGAAATGTCTAAAATAGAAAAGAAAATGGTTCAATATGATTTCAAGGCAAAGAATATGATAACTTCTGCATTATTTTCGGATGAATTTTTCAGGACTGTTAGGTGTAAAAGTGTCAAAGAAATGTGGGAACTACTTGAAGTTACACATGAAGGTACTGATGATGTGAGAAGATCAAGGAAACACCTGTAGCCAAAAGCTCTAAAATGAGATATATTTGGTTCCCTTCCTTTGTATAGTTCATAAGGGGTTTTCTTCAAAATGGGCCTTATGAGAATGTTATTCAAAGTATAGCAAACTGTACTTACAACATCTGCCCAAAAATGCTTAGGCAAGTTTGTTTCATTTAGAAGTGTTCTTGCATCTTCCTCAAGTGATCTATTATTCCTCTCCATAGCACCACTTTGTTGGGGTGTTCTTGGAGCTGAAAAATTGTGATTTATTCCAAATTCTTCACAAAACTTTTCAAAATGTTCATTTTGGAATTCTCCACCATGATCACTTCTAATTGAAACAATATTTCAAGATTTTTCATTTTGAATTATCTTGGCCAATTTTCTAAAAGTTGTGAATGCATCACTCTTGGATCTTATGAATAAAGTCCACGTATATCTTGAGTAATCATCTACTATAACAAGCCCAGAGAAATTACCCCCAAGCTAATGGTTTTAGAAGGACCAAATAAATCCATATGAAACAACTCAGGAGGTCTTGAAGTAGAAACAACATTTTTACTTTGAAATGAATTCTTTGTTTGTTTACCTCTTTGACAAGCTTCACATATTTTATCCTTCTCAAACTTAAGCTTAGGCAATCCTATTACTAAGTCCTTTCTTACAAACCTGTTCATTTGATGCATATTTATATATGACTAGCTCTTCTATGCCATAACCAAGTTTCATCAATTTTACTTATAAGGCAACTAGTGTTATGTATGAATGCATGATCAATGGATAAAATATAAATGTTACCCTTTCTTTTGCCAGCATGGATCACTTCACCACTTTGACTGTCACATATTAAGCAGCAATTGTTGTTGAAGGAAACTTTGAACCCTTTGTCACATAGTTGGCTTATGCTTAGGAGATTATGTTTCAAGCCATCAACATACAAGACATTTCTGATCATTGTCTTAAGGCTATCTCTTATGTTTCCTTCTCCAATTATTTTTGCCTTTGTTATTATCTCCATAAAGTGACAAAACCTCCATCTTTTAATTTGACATTTGTAAGCATAGATATGTCACCAGTCATGTGCCTAGAGCAGTCACTATCAAGATACCATAGTGATGTTCTTGCTCTTAGACACACCTGTAAAATTTAAATCAAGTAACAAGAAAAGGTACCCAATTAAGGTTGGGTCCATAGGGGTTAGCCACTTTCTTCCCCTTTTGTACCGAAATACATTCTCCATTAGGTACATAGTACTTCCTGGCATAGCATTTAAAAGATGTATGTCCTTTCTTTATACAATAGTTACAAGTTTCTAAAGTAAGTATTTTGATTGATCTTTGAATTACTGAAATTCCTTTGATTCTTCTGTTTTGGTGGTACAAATATGGTTTTGCCAAAAGATTTTGTCTTGTTTGTACCCCAAACCATAAGTATCTCCAACATATTTTTGCACACTTATCGTTTTGGCTAAGTTGCATCTTCCTTTATATAGCTTTCTCAAGAGATCAATCAAATCACTATTTTTAGAAAGTAGCAACATATATTTTTCTCCTTGAATCCTTTTAAATTGATCAAACTCCTTTTGTAACATATTGTATTTGTCTAGCTTAGAAGAAGAAGATATACATGTACACCCATTAACTTTGTAACTTGAAGCAAGTTTTTCATTTTCTTTTTTCATTTCTGCAAATTTGGTGATGTGCCATCTTAGATCTCCTTTTAGCTTATTATTAGCTTTAGCTAGCTTTTGAGCTTCATTATGCATTTCATGGAAAGCATCAACTATATTATCATATTCAGAATTTACCTCAGATTCAGCACTTGAATAGTTTTCATCATCACTTATTGTGGATGTGAAATAGACATTTGCTTCTTCATTCTCGCTTGAAGATTCAGAGGTTGTTGATTCATCGTCTTCCCATGCAATATAAGCATTCTTTGGCTTCCCTTCTTTCTTTGTTTTCCTCTCTTCTTGTTGCTTCTTTTAAAAGATTGGACATTTAGATTTGATGTGTCCAGGTTTTCCATATTCAAAGCAAGTGAAGTTGGTAGAGGTGTTGTTGTTATTGTTGTTGTCATTTCTCTTGTTGAACTTTGTGAACTTTTCGTTCTTGTTCCTTCTCATGAATTTGCTGAACTTTTTGACAATTAGATTCATGTTGTCATCTTCATCTTCTTCACTTGAATCTTCTTCTTCCTTAACTTTAGAGGATGTAATTTTCAAAGCTATGCTTTCGTATTTCTATTCTGCATCTTCTGCATTGGTTAGTTGTGACATTTCAAGTTCATCTTCAAGTAGCATACCAAACAGTGCAGCCATGTTCATCTTAGACAAGTCTTTGGATTCCTTGATTACTGTAACTTTTGGTTGCCAAGGTCTTGTTAGACACTTTAATATTTTTATGCTTAGTTCTTCAGCATCAAATGTCTTTCCAAGGCCAAGAAGATGATTGACAATATGTGTGAATCTTGTTTTCAGCTGAGATATGTTTTCAGTATTGCTCATCTTGAACATCTCATATTCATGAATCAAGGCATGCTTCCTTGATCTCATTACTTCATCTGTTCCCTTATGAGTTATCTCCAACATCTCCAACATTTCTTTTGCACTTCTACATCTCACAGTTCTAAAAAATTCATCAGAAGACAAAGCAAATGTAATCATGTTTTTAGCTTTGTAATCGTATTGCACAATTCTCTTTACAGCTTCTATCATCTCATCCCATTCTTTGGGAATCAATTTACTATCAACAATTTTCATTGGAATTAAAGGACCTTTCTCAATGGGATTCCAAGCTCCAGGATCATTGGATTGAATAAAGATTTGCATGCGATTTTTCCAAAAACTAAAATGCCCACCCTCAAACATCAGTGGACGATTGAGAGAAGCTCCCTCTATAAAAGTTATTTGAGTAGTATTCATTTTCTTTGTAAAGAAAGTGATCTTGAATAACTTTCAAGAACCAGCTCTTGATAGCAATTGAAAATACAATGAACACTCTTCAAATAAACCAAGAGGGGTGGTTTAAAACAGAATTTAAAAACTTTTTTGAAACTTTATGCAGAATTTGAAATCAGGATCGTATCACTTAAAATATTTTTCAAACCATAACTTTTCTTTCAACCAATATCACCTTTGATATGCTAGTAATGCCAAAAAATATATCTTGTTGATGATAATTTGATTACCCAAACACAATAAATGAGAAATATACAGAAATAGAATAAGAGACTCCACAATTTTATACTGGTTCACCTCACAAACTTGGAGGCTACATCCAATTTCTTCCAACCAATACTAGGTCAGAGTTTCCACTAAATCAAAATATTCTTTACAAGCAATTTACCAAAGGTCTCCCTTATCAAACCCAGAAAAAGAATCAAAATCTAAACCCTATAGATTTCTAAGACCCAGAGCCAGAGAACACTACTCTGTTCTACCCTCTAGAGAACCCTTCTCCAGAATGCTTGATAGAATCTAATTGATTTATCACAAAAGAATTACATAACAAATCATTAAACTCCTAAAAAGAAAGATTCAAGATAGACATAACCTGGGATCCTTCATGTATGAATGAATGAGAATGAAATGGATTACCACACGTTCCAGGTTGAATGAATTCTAATTCTTAGAATCACTATCTTGAAAAACTCTTTTCTTCAACACATCTTCATTAGAAAAACTCATAAATCTTGATCTTCATAAGATGTGTTTTTCACTAAGAAATCAGTCTCTTGAACTCTTAGAAATCTTAGTAATTTTTGTGCAATTTGCTCATATATGTTAAACAATTCGTACAAGGTTTATTTATAGAAAACAGACTCACCAAACCTTTTATAAAATAGTTTTAACTAACAATAATCAATCAAATCGATGATGCAATCGATTATTATGCTTATGTAATCGATTAAAGTTTCTAAATAATCGATTAAATTGTTCCTCAACTTTCTGGAAAATGTTTATGAATAGAATAATTGATTATTACAACATGTAATCGATTAATGCAGCAAAGCATTGTTTTCTTTTTGGCTTATGTAATTGATTACAATCCATGGTAATCGATTAAAGTAGCACAACATGTTTTCCAGGTATAGCCTATGTAATCGATTACAATGAATGGTAATTGATTAAAGCAGCAATGCCTGATTTTGATTTTACACTATGTGATCGATTACAAGAACATTGTAATTGATTAATGTGTTCTTCATGGCTTTTCCAGATTTAAAACGAAAGCATGTAATCGATTACAATACTGAGTAATCGATTAAAACAACAAGTTTTTCATTTTTCAAAAACTTCAACTATGAGAACATGAACTTTGAAAAATCATTTAAACACTTTAGTTTATTAATCAAAGACATGTATGCATGAGGATGAGAATGCAAATGCAATGAAGGATCATAAGGAAATACACTTGAGGTACTTAGATAATTACAAATGCCATCAAAATGATTGGGCATGTAAAAAGCTAAAACTTCAAGTCATCCTTGCTTCTTTCTTGCAGCTTCCTTTAAATCCAACAAGACTAAGTTTTTATCCATCACATTATTCAACCCCCCTTCTAGTGTGTTTCAAGTACTTTAGTTGGTATCAAAGCTTCGCCTCTAGGTTGAGCTCTTCACAGAGTAGAGGAAAGAAAACTCCTGAAACGATGAAAGAAGGCTATGCTGCAAACAAGCCTCCCATGTTCAAGGGAGATAACTATGACTAGTGGAAGGAAATAATGATTGCATTTTTTGAATCCACTCACATCGATATGTGGGATGTTGTAGAAAAAGGAAATCATATTCTTTGGACTCTCAGAGAAATGAGTTCCCTAGGGACAGATGGACAGATGAACATAAGTTTAGATTTATTCTCAACTCCCGTGCAAGAAATGTTCTAATTTGTGCTCCATCTCAAGAAGAATATTCCAAAGTTCATAGCTTCAGAAGCGCTAAACAAATGTGAGGCACCTTAGCCATTACCTACAAAGGGTCCTCTAAGGTAAAACGTAACAAGTTGAGTCTTTTGACACATAAGTATGAACTTTTCAGTATGGAAGAGGGAGAAGATATCCAAACCATGTTTGGACGCTAGATAGGTTATTTTGCTGACGCTGGTTGAAACTATATTTTTGTTGGCAACAACTAAGATTACACAGTGTTTTAATCGATTAAATGCTTTTATTCTAAATCTGGAAAAGTCATGAAGAAAACTTTAATCGAGTACAAGCTTAGTTTAATCGATTACGTAGTGATGATGTTAAAGTTGATGAGTCTAACACCTCCAAGGAGGAAAAAGAATGTGATGATGATGCATGAAAATTGGAAGAAGTTATGTAGTTTAATGAAAAGATAAAGCTTGATTCAAATGACAATGTGGAACATTCAACATCCATTCAAGAGCACAAAGATTGGAGAACTACTAAAGATCTTTCTCTTGACAATATCATAGGGGAAATATCAAAGGGAGTTTCTTCTAGATTCGCTTTAAGAAATCTTTGTTGTACAATGGCATTTGTTTCACAAATTGAACCAGAATGCATTGACCAAGCTTTACTTGATGAACATTGGATGATGGCCATGCATGATGAATTAAATCAATTTAAGAGAAATGGAGTATGGGAATTAGTTCCTAGATCTTCTCATAAACCTATTGGCACCAAGTGTGTTTTTAGAAACAAACTTGATGAAAATGGTATCATCATAAGGAAAAATGCCAGATTGGTTGCTAAAGGATACAACCAAGAGGAACGCATTGATTATGATGAAACATATGCTCTAGTTGTTAGATTGGAGGCCATTAGGTTTCTACTTGTTTATGCATGTTTAATGAGTTTTAAATTGTTTCAAATGGATGTTAAAAGTGCTTTTTTAAATAGATATATTGAGGAAGAGATTTATATTGATCAACCTCCTGGTTTCTTTGATTTTAAACATCCAAATCATGTTTTCAAACTTAGAAAAATATTGTATGGTTTGAAACAAGCTCCAAGGTCTTGGTATGAAAGGTTGAGCAAATTTCTGATTGACCAATCTTTCATAAGAGGACAAGTGGGCAAAACCCTGTTCATCAAGAAAAGAGGCAATGGTATTTTGATAGTTCAAATTTATGTAGATGGTATAATATTTGGTTCATCAAATCAGTCTATGTGCAAGGAATTTTCTATCTCTATAAAGAGTGAGTTTGAGATGTCTATGATGGGAGAATTGACATTCTTTCTTGGACTTCAAGTGAAACAATTGAAGAATGGAACATTTCTCAGTCAATCAAAGTACTGTTTGGGAATGATTAAGAAATTTGGAATGGAAAAGTGCAAAGATGAAGCAACTCCCATGGCTACATCAACATATTTTGACTTAGATGAAAGAAGAAAAAGTGTTGATCAGTCAAAGTACAGAGAAATGATTGGATCCTTGTTATACATAACTAGAAGTAGACCGGATATAATGCTAAGTCTTTGCTTTTGTGCAAGATATCAAGCAAATCCCAAGGAATCTCATCTTACTGCAGTAAAAAGGATACTCAAATATCTCAAATCCACACCAAAAGTTGGATTGTGGCATCCTAAAGGTACATCAATTAGTATAATTGAATATTCTGATTCAAATTTTGCAGGATGCAAATTGGATAGGAAGAGCACTAGCGATACATTTCACTTATTGGGAAGCTCTCTGATTTCTTGGCATTGCACGAAACAATCCTGTGTAGCCCTTTCTACTGCTGAAGCTGAATACATTTCTATTGGAAGCTGTTGTGCACAAAGTCTCTGGTTGAAGCAACAACTACAAGACTTTGGTGTTGAGCTACAAGAGATTCCCTTGTTGTGTGACAACACAAGTGCTATCAACATTTCTAAAAATCCAGTTATGCACTCAAGGACCAAACACATAGAAATCAGACATCACTTTATCAGAGATCATATTCAAAAGGGTAACATTAAAATTGAGTTTGTTGAAACTAATAATCAACTAGTTGATATTTTTACTAAACCCTTAGCAAGAGATAGAGTCTATTCACTTAGAAACATGCAAGGAATTCTAGATGAATCTAGAATGTGTTAGCTTGTTGTTTATGTGCTCATATACATGAAATTGCATCACTTATTGGCCATTCATCTCAAATGTTATAAATTCGAAATATGTTGCATAATTATTGTTCATACTGATAAATTGACTGTAATAATCAAACTAAGACTTGGAATAATCGATTAAATGGACTTCAAAGCTTTTTAGAATGAATTTTTTGCTTATGTAATCGATTACAGAGACGAAATAATCAATTATTCTTCATTTAAAATGACTTCAGAAAATAACGTTCATTGGAATAATCGATTACATCATTGAATTAATCGATTACACAAGCTGAAAAATCTTTTAAAACATTACATTTCACTGGAATAATCGATTACCACATATTGTAATCGATTAAACTTCATCTTCCTAAAATGAATCACTCACTGGTTTAATCGATTACGCCTCGTGTTAATCAATTACATCACTTTGCAGAAACCTAATTTGCTTATGAATTAATCGATTACATAAACTCGTAATCGATTATTCTTGGAGTTACTTCAAAATCTTCAAGATTTCTTGAAAATTATAACTGCCCAACTTCCACCAAATTCAAAAATTTGAATCTTCTGAGCTTTTATAATAATGGGTTAATTCGAAATGACAGTTATACTTTCAAATTTCAAACTTTTGAGCCCAAAATCATCTATAAATACAGCTTTTCTAAAGAGACAAATCACACCATTCTCTTCTTAAACCTTAAAGCTTTGTTGTATTTCTCTATTTTCTCTTCTTCAGAGTCTAGATACTCTGTTATTTGTATTCCTACCTTTGTATTCACCATGCCTACTCCTAAGAGATCAAAAACCTCTAAGAGAAAGAGTGTTGAAACTTCAAATCCTGTAGTAAGTAGGTTAGATCATTGGTTTCTAACTGAGCGTGATAAAATTAGCTACCTATAGTTTAATGCTACTAAACTCATTTGCCCTCCCAAAAATATTGACCTATCATGGTTTACTAAAGAAGGTTTTCAATTCCCTGCTATGATTGAAGCCTTGGGATTGAAGAAATTTGTTGAGATGAAGGGTACTTCTTACCCTGAATTAGTGAAGGTGTTTTACACCTATGCTAAAGCCTCTATGGATTGGACTATCCTATCTCAAGTTAATGGGGTGGCCATGGAAATCACTCCTGACGTTTGGCAAGAAGTTGTTGTCATTTCCTTTATAGGTGAAAGAAAATTTGAGGAGGAGGCTAAGGGTTACAAAAGGGTTGAAACCTATAGAGGGATGCTTCTTGACCCTCAAATGAGGCTGAAATTGAGGCTTAGTACTAGTCCTATGACTCATGAAGATAGACTTCTTCATTACATAATCACCTATATCTTGACCCCTAGATCCACAAATCATGCACAAGCCACAGATAATGACATGCAACTTGTGTATGGCATGAAAAACTCTATTCAGGTGAATTGGATCCTCATTATTAAGGAAACCATGCTGAAAGCCAAGAGACTGGTCAATTATCCATTTCTATATGTTGTTCTTGTGTCTAGATTAATTGATTACTTCAAGATAGATGTCTCAAATGAGGTGGTTGACAACATAATTTCAGCAACAGTCTCATCAAGGAGAAGCACCTTAACAAGCTTGGAATGCTTAAGACTCCTTATGGATGACAAATGGCTGGACAACAAGTTCCTCCTGTTGGTGCTGAAGAAGAATAAGCTGAAGGCCTTGTTCAACCATCCTACAACCCCTTTGAATCTCTAATGATTCAGAAGATGGATGCTTTACTGTCTCTACACCATGAGCACAGGGTTGAGACGAATTCATCTATGGAAGAGATGAAATCTAGACTGGAAAACATAGAGGCTAGGCTTGTTCTTGATGAATCTGACAAACGAGTTTAAATTGCTTATGTTCTTGATACTTTCTGTCTATTTCTGAGTATGTTATGCTTTACTGAATGTTTTGTTATTTTAAATTTCAATGTACTACATCATTTATCAACTAATATAAGTTCTGTTTTCTCTTCATAATATTCTCTCTATGAACATTATTTTTGTCTTTGATAAGCCAAATAGAGGGAGAAATAATTGTAATAATCATAGGGGGATAAATAAGAAATAACTTTGTTTGTTTAAATGGGAAGAAATAATTTGTGATGTGTGCTCTGTTTGTTTGCTCCGTATTTTTATGAGAAACTATACAAGTCAGGGGGAGCAAATTTAAAGCATTATATACTTAATACTTGTTCTTGCAAAAGCTTATTTAAATTTCAGGATATCAAGTATAATTCTTCTATCGTTCATAAAGCAATCAAACATTAAACAAATGGACAATTGATATTTGGGATGCTCAAAGCCAAAAAGGGGGAGATTGTTAATATAGGGGGAGTTGCAAGAAGAGTCAAAGCAAGAATGAAGAAGAAGCTTGATGTTTGCTTAAAGATATTTTTTCTTTTTACATGCCCAATCAAGTATGAAGACATTTGCAATTTGTTTAAGTTTGATTCAAGTACATTGCTTTGTGATCCTTGCACTGCAATTTGCATGCCTCATTTAACTTGCATACATAGGTGCAATAAAACATGAAAGCTGCTAAATGATTTAAAAAGAAATTAAGTTCTCTGGGTTAAGTTTTTGGAAAAATGAAAACTTACTGTTTTAATCAATTACACAGTGCTTTAATCGTTTGTTCTAAATCTGGAAAAGCCATGAAGAACACTTTAATTGATTATAAGCTTAGTTTAATCGATTACGTAGTGAATTCGGGAAAATCATACACTGCTACTTTAATCGATTACATTGCGTAACAATCAATTATTCTGTTCATAAACTATTTCCAGAAAACTGAGGAACAACTTAATCAAATATTTAGTTGTTTTAATCGATTACATATGGCAAAAAATCAATTACATAAGTGGATTAATCGATTATTTTCAGTTAAATCAGTTTTATATAAAGCTTTGTGGGTCAGCTCTTTATAAATAGACCTTGTGTGAATTATTCAATACATATGAGTGACTTACTCAAAAGACACTAAGCTTTCTAAGTGTTCAAGATACTGATTTCCTAGTGAATAACACATCTTGTGAAGAACAAGATTTCTGAGTTTTTAGTGAAGATGTTTTAAAGAAAAGAAGTTTTCAAAATATTGATTCTGAGCATTAGAATTCATACAACCTAGAATGTGTGGTAATCTCAATTCATTTTCATTCATTCATGCATGAAGGATCACATGTAGTGTTTATCTTGAATCTTTTTTTTTTTTTTCAGATTTTCTAATATTTTGTTGTGTTGTAATATTTCAAATTGATTCTTCTGAAGCATTCTAGAGTAGGGTTCTCTAGGTTTGAAGATCTGAGTAGGTTTCCCAAGATCTTTGTGATTTGTATTCTAATAGTGTTTTAGAATTTAGAATCTTTGTCTAGTGTTGATAGAGATTGTCCCTTTCTATGCTTGTAAAAAAAAATTGATATAGTGAAAACTCTAACCTAGTGTTGGTTGGAAGATACTGGATGTAGCCTCCAAGTTTGTGAGGTGAACCAATATAAATTATTGTGTGTTGAATTCTTTATCGATGTTTCTTTCATTGCTATTATTTGGAAATCAATATACAATCAACAAGAAGCATTTAAGTCATTACATGCATTCCAAGGTGATTTTAGATTGAAAGAAAACTCTGGTTTTGATCAAGGGTGATTGAGTGATACAATCCAAGTTTTAATTCTGCAAATTGTTTTAAAGAAAAGTTTTTAAAGATTGTCTTAACCAATTCACCCCCATCTTGGTTATTTGAAGTGTGTTCATTGTATTTTTAGTTGGTCAATGATGTTTTTCAGCCGATGTCGCCCAAAAAATAGTCTCGTCTGACGTCGACCAAAAAAACACTGGCTGGCATCAAGCAAAAACCCTACCTGACGTCAATAAAAAATAATCTCGACAGATATCGGCAAAAAAATCTAGTTGACGTTGACCAAAAAATAGTCTCGACTGATGTCGGCCAAAAAGACTTTGGATGTCATCGGCCAAAAAATAGTCCCAATCAATATTGGCTAAAAAACCCTTACCAACATTAACTGAAAAATAAGCTCAACTGATGATGGCTTAAAATCATCATTAGTTGACATAGACCAAAATAACTCTAGACGACATCAACCAAAAAATGGCTCCTAACAAAGTTGGCCAGAAAAACCTAGCTGTTATTGTCCAAAAAGTTGTATTGGATTTAAAAATCCAAACAAATATCCAATCCATATCCAATTAATTGATTGGATTTAAAATCCAAAAAACTAGATTTGGATATGAAACTAATCCATTTAAATGGATTAGATTCAATTGGATATGGATTATTTTATAGATATGGATTATTTTGCATAGCCCTATCTGGTGGGGTGGTCACTTTCAGAGGGAATCAGAAAGGTCTGATAACTGGTGTAGGTAACATATGTACTCCTCCCTACCCTCCTATAGATAATGTTTTACTTGTTCAAGGTTGAAGCATAATCTACTATGCATAAGTTAATTATGTGACAATGGATACAATGTAACCTTTAATAAGGAAGTGTGTATCGTCCAGAATAAGAACAACTCTTCACTCTTCTCTACTAAGAAAAAGGAAATCTCTATAAGATTAGACTTGGTGATCTCTCCAATCAAAAGGTGGTGTGCTTACTCTCAGTCAAAGAGAATCACTGGGTATGGCATAAGAAGCTTGGTTATGCTAGCTTGAGGTTAATCTCAAATCTTCAAAAGCATAGCCTCGTAAGAGGACTTTGAAAGCTATCATATCAAGATGATTCTCTTTGTGAAGCTTGTCAGAAAGGGAAACAAGTAAAAAGTTCTTTTAAAGCTGAAAATATTGTTTTCACTTATAGGCCTTTAAAGCTCCTACACCTTCACCTGTTTGGACCAACCAGGTCTACATCCTTCTCTTGACGCAGATATGGCCTGGTCATAGTGGACAATCACACCAGATGGACATGGGTCACGTTTCTAACTCACAAGGATAAGTCTTTTAATACCTTTTTATAAATTTTATAAAAAGATTCAAAGCGAAAAAAGAATTGTATCTTTTCAATCAAAAGTGATCATGGAGGAGAGTTTGAAAATGATCTTTTTGAAAAATTATGTGAAGACAATGGTACACCATAATTTTCCCACTCCAAGAACACCACAACATAATGGAGTTATAAAGGGGGAAAATATATCTCTTCCAGAAATGGAAAGAACAATGCTTAACGATCACTCAACTCCCAAACACTTATAGGCTGAAGCAGTAAATATTTCCTTTTATTTATAAAATAGAATTTATATAAGGCCTCTCTTAAATAAGACTCCTTATGAATTATGGAATGGACTATCCCAACATCTCTTACTTCCACCCATTTGGATGCCAGTGTTTCATCTTAAACACTAAGGATAACCTTGGAAAGTTTGACTACAAATGTGATTCAGGAATCTTACTTGGATGCTCTGAATCGTCTAAGGCTTATGGAGTTTATAACTCTGAAACCTTGACTGTGGAAGAGGCCATTCATGTAAGATTTATGACAAAAATCCTGACACTACAATGTCAGAGCTGGATGAGTCCTTTGTAGAGATGAAAATTGAAAATATCGCCAAGTCTGCTATTATGTCCAGTCAAAACAAACATGTGTCCAACTCACCAGTTGACGATTAATCTGAAGAAGTCAGAGAACCAACTGGACGTTCGCTGAGCAAACATCATCCAGAGTCCCAGATCATTGGTGATCCTAAAGACAAAGTCCAGACAAGGAACTCTCTCAAGTATACAATACTACTTTTAGAGATTGAGCCAAAACATGTAGATGATGTTATGTATGATGAATACTAGGTCAAAGAAATGCAAGAAGAGTTGGACCAGTTTCAGAAGAAAGATGTTTGGAAGCTTTTAAAACTCCCTAAAAGGAAATCTGTTGTTGGAGCAAAGTGGGTGTTCAAAAACAAGCTAGATAAAACAGGTAAGGTTGTGAGAAATAAGGCTATGCTTGTGGCCAAAGGCTACTCACAACAAGAAGGTATAGACTATACTAAAACTTTTGCTCCTGTTGCTCGTCTAGAGGCAATACATATTTTACTATCCTTTGTTGCTCATCATGGTATGATGTTGTATCAAATGGACGTAAAAAGTGCATTCCTCAATTGAATTATTAAGTAAGAAGTCTATGTGGAACAACCCCTTAGGTTTTAGAGTTCTATCTACCCTCATCATGTTCTCAAACTTAATAAAGCCATGTATGGTTTAAAGCAAGCTCCTCGAGCTTGGTATGAAAAGTTAAGTTATTCTTTTAACTTAAAATGGCTTTATAAGAGGGAAGGTAGATACTACTTTGTTTTGCAAAGATTATGGAAATCAATTCCTAATCGTCCAGATATATGTGGATGATATCATATTTGGTGCTACTAATGACTATATATGCGAGGATTTTTCCAAGTTTATGCAGGCTAAGTTCGAGATGAGTATGATGGGGGAATTGAAGTTCTTCCTTGGACTCCAAATCAAGCAATCAGATGAAGGAAACATATACATACAACAAACCAAGTAAATGAAGGAACTTCTGAAGAAATTTAAGATAGACGATGCAAACCAATAAAAAAACTTGTGTTTCTTTACTGCTTCTATATAACTAGTTCTTTTCTATAAATCACTTTTGCACTACTATATCCAAGTTTTGTGAACTGGTTTTCTAAAAACAACGTGATTTCGAACCCCTTAGATGAAACCCTTTGTCCACTGATAACTATTTTAGAAAAGCTTTTAATAGTTTTTGAAAGACTAAGTTTTATCCATCACACTATTCAACCCATATTCCAGTGTGTTTCAGGTACTTCATTATCTTCTAAGAGTAACGCTTTTAAAGCCTTTCAGAAATTTGTCAAGCTTATTCAAAATGAAAAGGATTTCAAAATTAAAAGTTTGAAAAGTGACCATGGAGGAGAATTTCAAAATGAGGACTTTGAGTTGTTTTGTGAACAAAATGACATTAATCATAATGTTTTCGCTTCAAGAACATCATAGTGAAATGCAGTTGTGGAGAGGAAAAATAGGTCCCTTAAGGAACTAGCAAGGACCATTCTTAACAAAAATAATATGCCTAAATACTTTTGGGCCGATGTTGTTAGCACAACCTGCTATGTACTCAATAGGGTGATGATTAGACCCATTCTTAAATTAACTCCTTATGAAATATACAAAGCAAAAAACATGATGTGTCACATTTCAAAGTTTTTGGTATCAAGTATTTTGTTTTGAATAATGATAAGGAGTTACTTGGAAAGTTTGGTTCAAAGGCTAATAAAGGTCTATTCTTGGGTTATTCTACGAATAGCAAAGCATATCGAGTCTTTAATAAATGTACACTAAGAATAGAAGAGTCTACACATGTAGTTTTTGATGAAACTAACCCCCAAAGATTGGGAAAAGTAATTCTTTATGATGATATGATGATGATGTTGGAAGTCCTAAAGAATCCTCTCTTTCAAGCGAAAAGGTAGTGAATAATAACCCTCTAGAAGGATACTCGCTACAACACAACAATCTTCCTAAGGAGTAGAAAACACCTAAGGACTTTTCTATTGACAACATCATAGGTGATATTGAAAAGGGAGTTTCTAATTGACACTCGCTAAATTTGTTTTGTGTATTCTATGCATTTGTATCTATGATAGAACCTTTAACTATTGAAGATCTTGTTGATGAACATTGGATTATGGCTATGCATGATAAACTTAATTAGTTTAAAAGAAATGAAGTTTGGGTACTAGTACATAGACCTAGTAAAACAAACATTATAGGTACAGAACGGGTTTACAAAAATAAGCTAGATGAACATGGCTTGAAAACTAGGAACAAAAAAGCAAGGCTAGTAGCCAAAGGTTATAGCCAACAAGAGGGTATAAACTCCTATGCTCTAGTAGCTAGATTAGAAGGCTTGAGATTGTTGCTTGCATTTGCTTGTATTATGGACTTTTAAACTATACCAAATGGATGTGAAAAGTGTTTTTTATAAACAGACACATTGAAAAGGAAGTCTATATTTCTCAACCTCCTTGTTTTGAGGATCATAAAAATCATACTCATGTATATAAGCTTAAGAAAGCTCTTTATGGGCTTAAACAAGCACTAAGACAATGGTATGAGACACTTACTAACTTCCTCCTTGATCAAAAAATTGAAAGAGGACAAGTTGATAAAACATTTTTCATTAAGAAACCCTCTTATGGCATTTTACCTGTGCAAGTTTATGTAGATTACATCATATTTGGCTTTACTAATAAATCTCTCTATAAAGATATTGTGCATAAAAAGCAGGGGGATTTGAAATGTCAATGATGGGAGAGATGAACTATTTCCTTGGTCTACAAGTGAAGCAAATGAACCATGGAACTTTTCTCCATCAAACCAAGTATTGCAAGGAACTTATCAAGAAGTTTGACATGGATAAAAGCAAGGAGGTTACAACTGTAACGCCCCCAATTTCCTAAGCAGGGTCATTACTAATCACACATCACAAACAAGCAGTTAATCAATCAGAGTTTAAGCAGTTTGGAAGCATACACTAGAAGTGACAGCATCACAGTCACTATCATAACACTGTACATCATAATATGGTGAATATACATCATAGTTTCACTGTACAATACAAAACTGTACAAATAACC
>PYAF01001948.1:12090-30722 GCA_007407185.1 Glycine tomentella
TAGTAAAAAGAGAAGTAAAGGGAAAGTCAAAATTTATTGAATGCCTTAAATATAACATGGACTTTTTTTCTTAGGATAGAATGGAAAGAATACCTCAATTGTAAGTGTTTTAGAAAAAGTGTGGACACTGACATTTCCCTTCATTTATTATAGTGTTAATGTTGTAGTTTGATGTATGCATGTTTCTATTTCTCTGTTGACCGAGGCCTAAAAAATATCATTTGTCATTTTATTGGAAATGGAAACTATGTTTTTCTATATGCGGATCTTTGCTTTAAGGAATTTGGAGATAGGGTGAAATTTTGGGTTACTTTGAATGAGCCATGGTTGTTCAGCCAGGAAGATGTACCGGTCCACAATGCCTCGGTGGTGATGCTGGCACTGAACCTTACATAGTTACACACAATCAAATTCTTGCTCATGCAGCAGCTGTTCATGTGTACAAGACTAAGTATCAGGTTTGTTACTTTTTAACATAACTATTTTATTCAAAAATGTTTCTTCATCAATTTTGAGTTGTATACAATTTAAAAAAGAAAGAAAAAAAATGAGAGATAAGTAGTTGATTTGATTGATGATGTAGTGTGATAAAAAAAAAAAAAGAGATAGAGGAAAAAGAAAATTATTGAATGAGTATTTGAAATTTTTAGTTGTCAAAGTATAATTAATCTCTTTTATTTGTTACACTAAAGGTTTTCTCATTTTGTTACTTAATTTTGTTTTTAAATTTTTGTGATTATCAAGTAAGTGTTTGAAAAATTATGGATAGATAAAAGTAAAAGATATTTCTTACTTGCTAATTAAATATATCTTCAACATCTCAGTATACAATTTTTTGTAATGACACAGTTTTAAATAATGATGATTTAAATTGAGTACATGTGTGCAGGAATACCAGAAAGGCAAGATAGGCATAACGTTGGTAAGTAACTGGTTCATACCGCTTGCAGAGAATAGCACATCAGATATAAAGGCTGCGAGAAGAGCAATTGACTTTCAATATGGATGGTAAGTGCTCCTCTTTTTATATATATATATATATATATATATATATATATATATATATATATATATATATATATAAATTATTAAATTACACTAGTAACTTCCATAATTATTATATTATTTTTATAATTTAATATATGATATAATTTTTATTAATTTAATTATTGAATTATATTTGTATATTATTAAAATCTTCTGTCTTAAATTTTGTTAAAATTAAATAATAAGAAAGTAATCAAATAATTATATTTTAGTATATTTTAAATATTTTATATTATATTAATTTTAATTTATATGAATAAGATAATAAATAATTTTTTATTAATATAAAGTTTTACAAATATAATCTAAGTGAAATTAACTTTTAATCTAACGATAAAATTTAAGAAAATATTATTCAATTTAAAATTATAAAATGATATAATAAATATTAAAATTGTACAGATGAAATTTGATTATATATATATATTATATCCTCAAAGTAACAGGATAGATAGACTCACTAATTAAAAAAAAGTAGTTATGGTCATTACTATTAATTATGTGTTGAATTAAAATTTGTTTAAGGTGTAAATTTGTTTAAGCTACTAAATGGGAATAGTACATCTTGTCAAGCTAGCACAAGTTAGAGAGTTACCATAAGAAAGACAAAATCGAATAATTAAGTAGGAAATTGAGAACCTAAGGAACCAAATAACAGAGGATAAGCTAGTTAGGAATAATGAAAAACGTGATAGAATTAAAGATGCAGTTCAATCGTTTAAGGAAAAGAGAATATGTAGGGAGGTTAAGAAAGTATTGTCAGATGCAGTTTTTAACTTGTTTGATTGATTGCAGGTTTATGGAACCATTAACAAAAGGAGAGTATCCCAAAGACATGCGAGCCCTGGTGGGAAGTAGATTGCCTAAGTTCTCCAAATGGCAAGCCAAGCTAGTGAATGGATCATTTGATTTTATTGGCTTAAACTATTACTCCTCTGGTTATATTAATGGTGTGCCTCCAAGCAACGGCAAACCCAATTTTCTAACAGATTCTCGTACCAACACTTCATGTAAGGACACCATCCATCTATCTATCATCACTTTTCTTCCATTTCAAAGACACAATTTCAGATAAGAATAAAATGAAAGTATAAGTAAAAAAGTCTTCATCTTTTAATAAAATTATTTTTATCTCAAAAGTATTTTTTCACATAAAAATCAATCATATACAAAATACCTTGCATTGCACCCTTTATTTGTACTTTTTCTTGTTTCTCTTATTGAAAAGTAACATCAGCTTCTTTTTTTTTTTTTTTTTTTTTTTTGCAATTGCAGTTGAACGCAATGGAAGACCCCTAGGTCTAAGGGTACGTTGATAAAACTATAGTTGTGTTTCAAGTTGAATTCCTTTGATAAAATATTATATGAAGATTCTATTTAATTATAATGCAGGCCGCTTCAAATTGGATATACTTTTATCCAAAGGGACTTCGAGATCTTCTGTTATATACCAAGAACAAATACAATAACCCTTTGATTTACATCACCGAAAATGGTAAATACGCTAATTCATTCCCCAGATCTTATATTGAGATTTAAATCTAGATAAAATAAATGAGAATATGTATGATAGTTTGTATTACATTTGCATACTTTATTTAACTTGCAGGTACGAACGAATTCAATGATCCAACCCTTTCCGTAGAAGAAGCTCTCATGGATATTTATAGAATTGATTATTATTATCATCATTTCTATTATCTTCAATCAGCAATTAAGTAAGTTATATTTTATATATATTTATATAAAATTCATGACTTTTTTTTTTAAAAAAAATATTGACTTATAACAAAAATATATGCAGGGCTGGTGCGAACGTTAAGGGATTTTTTGCATGGTCATTTTTGGACTGTAATGAATGGTTTGCAGGGTTCACTGTTCGGTTTGGATTGAACTTTGTAGATTACAAAGATGGCTTAAAAAGGTATCCTAAGCTTTCTGCTCAGTGGTACAAGAACTTTCTGAAAAGAAACTAGTATTAGACCCACCGTTTGAAAGCTATCCACGTATAAGTCATTAGGTTGTTGTTTTCTCTTAGATCAATTTCATCGCATACTAATAAGTGTCATGCGCACCAGCACAGCTATACATTAATATGTTATAGCTTATCCTTCATGTATCAGTTTGATTTTAAATGTTATCTCAGAATTAAGATTTCAGTTTCAGTTTCAACAATTAGAATTTTCACGGGATGATTCAAAATAAACAATGATATATATTCAATCGTAATTGGTCAATTGGTCACGGTAGAAATAAATTGTGATCAGTAGAGTAGAAGTAATATAACTCTACAAAATATAGCTAAGTAAAAGACACAAATGAAAGGCATAATAATTATATTAAAGTTAAAACCAGCAAGCAACATCCAAGATCTTGTTAAGGGAGTAAAAAAAACAATTTTTATAGGCCAAACTCGGATAATATCAATCACTTCACGTCCATCCAATGCATCTATTATAGTTATTTCGTATCTCCTTTTTCTTTTTGCAAGCTCAAAATGTTTATTTTTTTAAGGTTATATATAAAATTGATATATCTATAGGGGAGTGCACATAACGACCCTAGTTACCGTATCACTTTAGGCCAAAAAAAATTAAAATAATAATTTGATGTCATGTTGACTTTGTTTTATATTTCATCGATATTTTAAAAGATTAATATCTTTATTTAATTAAATATAAAAAATCCTTTTAAACTAATTTAGTTTTTATAAATGAAAAACAATATTTTATTTGAGTAGGTCGTTTAGACTAAATCTTATCTTATACGTGACTTGATTTCAGTGATTTTCATTATAGATATCTTTTTTAGAAAACTCCCTAACATTCTGACAAAAAAAGGTTAAATAATTTTTTATTATCTTAATTGAAGTAATGAGTCCTCAATATGGAGAGTTCATTACTTCAACTAGTCTCCATGTTCTTTGTCGCAACCTATCCGGCCATGACGGGGACGACTATGAAAAAAAAAATATGAAAAGTTCCCAAAAAATGGGAAAATAAAGGGGATGGTGTTAGCACCTCATGCGTCCGTCACGAAAACAATAGCCTTTAATCGAGTGTGTGACAAATAAAGTGACTTTTTAAATTATTTGTTTTTCCTTTAATCGAGTAAATATATGTCTTCTTGAAAGTGGGTCAAGCCTTAACAGCAAAGTGGGCCAGGCCCAACAACGTTATTTTTTAAAGCCCAAAATGAGGGGTTGTAATTATGGAAGAGGTGGTGCAAATAGTAATCTAAATGGGTGTACAGTTATGAATATAGAGGTACAAAAAGTAAATCAGTTTTTTAAAATCATTTTTTTTGCAGTAGGACTATGCCCAAAAAGAAAAAGGGGGGTGAACATATCAAAAGTGAGGTGCAAAAATCAATTTTTATTTTTTTTAGGGTGGACTAGATCAGGGCGATCCGTCCAACCCGTATTTTTGTCTTCTCCACCGCAGCAATGCGAAAAGCTGTGCAAAAATAGGGTTTTTCCCTATTATGATGGTTTTGAAACTTCCTAGACCACCCATGGAGGCCGGTGGTGGGAGGGTGATGGTTGGCCGCAGTGGCATCCGTGGAGGTGGCCGAAAAACTCAAAACGGAAAAGAAAAAATGAAAAAATAGAAAGAAATAGAAAGAGAGAAAGATAAATGCAAACATAACAAAACCAATGAATCTAACCACAACAAATCACAAGAAACCACAAGCATTCATCTGAATGAAATGATCAACAGCCCCTAAAGCATGAGTGAAAGCAAAAATGAAAAAAAAAGATGAAAAGAAAAGAAAAAGCAACAAAAAAAAAAAGGAAAAAAGAGGATGTGGGAGAGTGAGTACCTAAGAAATCACTCCTTGATTGACTCCTCTTGTCACCTTGGGATCTGTGCAGCTTTTTTTCTCCCTACTATTGCCTTTATTGACTTATACGTAGGTTTTATAAGCTAATGGGTCTTATGACCCATTTTCCTTTCTTTTTGCTATTTGCTGTAGTTTTTTTGCTTTTTGTTATCTTTTTCTTTTTTTTTACTTGCTATTATTATTTTCTATTTCCTTTTTTTTCATTTTCTGTATTTTCTCTTTTTATCATTCATTTTTTTATCATCATTTTTTAATTTATCCGGACAAAATTAGTATATGACATTCTTCAAATGGATCTCTTTGTTGTTACGAGGATTGCCCAAAGACAGTATATAAGGCATACTCAGTAAAACTAACAAGTAAACCAGATATAGAGATGCAATTAGAGTTATTGTTTCCATTATTATAATTCTAAAATTTCAAGATCACAATAGATCTATAGGATAAGATCCTTATATTTACAACGAAATGATATATAAAGTCAACAGATCTGTTGCAAATGGTTCTCAACAGCTTTCTCTTACATCTTTTGTTTTTCTTTCTCATTTTTATTTTGTGAGTTCTTAGGTTATTATCACTAAAGAACTTGGTAGTTTTGTTGTTCCAAACTATTTTTGGAATGACTTTGTTATATTTTGAGAGACTTGTGCATCACGTGGATAAATTATTGGGGATAGTGAATTTACACATCTTAAGCTTAATTTGTTCACGACCAAATATATTCATAGACCATGATTTATGAATGATCAATTCGTAGTTTGTGAGTGTTTCCTAATTGATTGTGATAATAGATAGCTAGAATAACACACTTATGATGGATGTTCAATGTCACTATGATATATTTTTTTAAACATATTAGCAAACATAAGAAACATGTGTCTATATATAATGACATGATTGTGGGAGCTAATAATATTCCTTTTCCTTAAAATTTTCTCTTCAATCCACACAAGTTTGGGCAAAGTAGAAGCGTCTTGCTCTGCATCTTTAATTGAATTTAAAAAAATTATGTTCTTTTATCTCTTTTTCATCCCTTTTTATAAGATATATTTATATTACGATTTTTTTTTAATTTTAAAAAGAAACCTGTAGAAATTATTTTAACCACTCTTACCTAAATTCAGGATCGTGACTACTACAGTACTAGTGGTTAAAGAAAACTATAGTAATTACTGGGCTGTTAATGAAATGCACTTGTCCATATGAAATTTTAATTTGAGGCGTGCCCGTTTCATGATACAGAATTGCTGATAAAAAAAAATGTCTCGTGATACATGTTTAATATTTATCTAATCCCCTGTTGTGATATGCTGAGATTCTTAATGTGACATTTATATGTACCGTGATAACATTGTGCCTTTAAAAGACCACATATCTTAATTTGTAGATTTTTTTTATTAAGAGTGATGTTAGTGCTAGAAGTGTGTTTAACGTTGTAGTTGTTACAAGAGCGTTTGAAGTAATCAATTGTATTTAATTTGCTCATATAAATTTGTGTAGTCATATCTGAGTGTGACGCTCTCCTCAGTCTCTTAATTAACGTACTTTATATTTTATAAGCGTGAAAATAGTGGAAAGAAAGGTATGTCTTTCAAATAATGGATATATTTTACTCATAAAATAATGTTAATAGTTTCAACAATTATTATTTTTTGAATGAAAATGACATTTTCAAAATTAAAGTTAATAAAATTTTACTTTAAATGAATAATGTTGCAAAAAATATATATTTTTTAACTTTATTATTGATTGAAAAAAGGTATTATATAAAATTGAATACAATAATTTAATAAGGTTTACATTTTAAAAAGTTTAAAAAATAAACTTTAAAAAAATTATTTAATTATTTCAATTTAATCTTTGAAAATCTGGTCCTACAATTCATTTTAAGTGTCCATAAACGGTCCCTATACTTCTTATTAAAATTGCAATAGTTAGAGTATCATGGGCTAGTTCTTAGTAATGGATAAAATAAGAAAAAGAAAAGCCATTCAACTTCAAGCATGTTGTTGTTGTTGTTTTTTTTTATTAACAAAGTTGTTAGTATGCTATGTTAGTAAGAGAATTTGAATTCATAATTTGTTATCCCAATCACCATACCACCTTAATTATGACTCTGGCATTTGGCCATGTTGTATTTTGTCTGTGGAGCAAAATCTTATGCTTTCATGTAGACGTGTGCAAAAGAAATGGTTTGAATTGAATTAGATTGTAATTGAACCTAAATTGAATTGTTTTTTTTCTCAAATTAGTTTAAGAAAAAGGAAGTACATTATTTTATAAAATCAATTTTATTAACTAAATCATTTCTATAAAATCAGTTCGATTAATCAAAATGGTTTTCACATATTTTTTTATTTGAAAAAATAGTTTGAATACTAATTTGAAACTAGTTTGATTCTTGAATCATTTGAAAATTGGTTAAAAATCAGTTTAATTCTAAATCCATTTTTTAAAACGAGTTTAATTTTGAAACGATTTATAAATCATAATTTAAAACCAATTTGATTTAATTTTCTTATTGAACTAGTTTTTGCACACTTCCATCTTCATGTTTGTATAATATTAATGTTGAAGGTATAAAGTTTAAGTGTGAAATAAGATTTTGTTGTAAATAAGTAAACTATACTTTTAAGTATTCTTAAATTGACCACAAATTTATATGTTACTAGTATTTTATAATACAATGACCATTGGTACGATAATGTCGAGTAACACATGTTTATTTAACTTTCACCTCGTGGTCATGCAACTGAGTTTAGCAACAAATGGAAGCTTTAAACTCTGAAAATTTTAAATAATTATAATATATATATAAAGTCAAATTGTGCACACCCGGTCGAAAATGGCCTATAAATATATTCTTCCCCATCTAGCTTACAGGCTTATAGGCTTATAGCTTATAAATACTTGGGGTCAGCCAATTTTACATTGGTATAATGAGTGCTATTCGGGCTGGATTGCATATATCTTAATTTATTGTTTAATAATTTAATAAACAAGACAATTTAATCATGTTAGAATCGAAAGATTTATATGATTTTTTAATTTAATATATAATAATTGAATAATTAGTATTAAAATGAGTCAACACACACATTGTCCGACCAATCACACATATTATCATAAACGAGAAATTAAAAGTAAATAAGTTTTTTTAAAATTAATTTTTTTGACAACTTTAAAAAACTAATTAAGAGAAAAAATTTCCTATATTTATAATGATTAAGCATATTAAGTGTCAAATTGTGTCTCAAAAATAATTGTCCCGGAAAAAGGTGACATGTGAAGAACCAAAAAGAATTATTATTGAGACCGTAATTATTCTAAATAAATTATAAAAAATACCAACTAATATATATAAACCAGAGTCATAAAATCATATATAGATGATTAACATTATAACATAATTAGTGATCAAGTGAGAATCCTCTTTATAAGGAGAAATAAGGAGAATTATAAATTTGAACCATAAAACAATATTAAATCATTAAGAATAAAATTTAATTAGTAATCACATGATTACTTAAATAATCATATGCATTTATCTTTTTGGTAGATTCGTGACTTTTCAACATTGTTTTTGCCCTAAACAACGCATTTGTCTTAACCAAAAACATCTTGTATATATATTTTTTTTGTACTAATCAGGGGGCCAAGAAGGCCCAAAAGAACAGAAACTAACTTAACACAATGCGGGGCATAGCATAGAACAATCCATATATTCACTGTAGACGAATTGAAACTTAAGCTAATCATCAACATGATGGTGATTGGTATAAGGTTTGAGTCCTCATTATATTGATATATAGCGACGATAAATATTGAAGTGAAGATTTTATTGATCTGTAATAATCTTATCTAATTCAAACATAGTTATTTTTAGTTAAAATATATGTAATTTAGACAAAAACAATATGTGAAACTACTACACAATAGCCCTGATAGTAGGATAATTTTTATGACATTATTGGAATGATGGAATCACACTCAACAAAAATAAGGTTCCTAATAAATAGAATGGATACCCGATACCCTACACGTTCCTTCATAAGGACTGCAGTAAAGCCAACCTTAATTCCTCTGAAACCTCATCACCCAATTGCCACCTTGCACAAGTTGCTGCAAAAGCTAGCTAGCTTGAAGTTTGTTTGCCATTTCATTTGAATAATTTTCTTACCCTGATACTATATGTAACTCATCAACACCCAATATCCTCATAAAGTGATTTAGAGTTCTCTTTGTTAATTTGTTGAGACCTTTCGCTTGTTCCTTCACTAGTGCATAGGAACATAATTATATAAAATACATAGTAATAGTAATTAATATAATTATGATGACTATATATTCTGATAATTGAAAAACTTTAAAATATAATAATGTAAAAGAATATTGTATATTATAAATTCAAGACCAGTACAATGCTAGTATAAGTTTATTTCTTTAGCAGAATATATGATTAATCATATCAATTATAACACTGCGACAATGGAATAACTTAGAAAGGAAAGATTATTACAAAAATTAAGTTTATAAAATAAAATTTGATCAGTTACTTTTTCTTATTCCGTATTTGATCAGTTACTTTAAACTTAGTAAATTTATATATGGGTTCACAATCCACTTTTATTGTGATGAATCGTTATTGGATCCACATGAATTAATTATATTTTTTTCGGTGAAACGGGAATTAATACGCCTACATCAATCATAATTTATTTTTTCTTTAAACATTAATTTTAAAAATTATGTTTATGACATAAAATAAGCAATGGCCCGTGATTAAAAAGTAGAGAATTAAAACTATAATATAAATCTTATAATAGTATTAATTTTTTTTAAAAAAGGAATAAATATTGTATCACACCTGCTATTTTTGCTTGATGATAGTTACATTTATTAGAGAAAAAATTAAATAGAATATTTTACAATAATTTTAAATTCTCCATTTTTTTTTAAAATGAGTAATCAAAGTTTTGTTTGGGATGTTTTTTAGTTTTAACTTTTTAAAAATATATAAAAATATGTTTTTAGTTTTTAATTTCTGTTTTCTTTTCTAGTTTTAAAAAATTATTATGAATCATATAAATAATAATAATAAAAAATTAAATTTATTTTTGTCCTTCTATTTTCTGTCAAATTTAATTTTAGCCCCTATTTTTAAGTCGTCTATTCTAGTCCTCAAGGTTTTTTTTTTTTTTTTTTTTTTTTTAAAGAGTGGATCAAATCCCTAAAATCAACCTTTTGTATTAAAAGTGAGGGACTAAATCTGCATATTTTTCAAAGTTTGAGAATAAAAAATGATTCATCTGAAAATATAAGGGATAAAATCAAATTTAACTAGAAGATGCAGAAGGAGAAAAAATATTTTACTCCTTGGTGTTGTGTAATGATCTATGATGAGAATAACTTATTGTGATTGTTTTGTAAGATGTATACTGAGGTATCGGAGCCATTGTCGGAGAAGGAGTGGTTGCTAGAGAAGTCACATGAGGGGAAATTGTAGGCTGTGCTGGAAAAGGAGAAGCAAGTAACGAAGTTGTCAAGGGAGAGATTGAGGAGAGTTACTGGTGGGGCTGTGATGACAGACAATGGAGACGACTCAGCAGAAGAAAACGAAAATTGAACAAGTGATAAAAAAAAAGAAAATGAATGAGTGATGGAGAAGGACGAAGAATGGCGGAAGAAAACAATGAAAAAGATAAGACAACTTCTAAAAATCATTTCATTCCCTAAACATATTTATTTTTAAATTTAAATTTTAAAAACAAAGTTTTCTTACCAGTTACAACCAACTCAAATAAAGCCTAAGAAATATTTAATTAAAATTGTATTTAATAAGATATTTTAGTTAATTTTTATTAATTGATAGTTTATTTGACTATTTAATAAATAAATTTTAATAATAATTTTTAATATATTTTTATATCTTACTTACTTGAAGTTATTTTTTAAACTTTAATTTCTAATTTTTTGTATTTTTTTATCTTTAAATATTTATTAAATTTTCTTTATAATCCTTTTTATTTAAGGTAAAATTTTATTATTTTATTATTTTATGTAATTTTACATTTTAAACTACTTTAATAGATAATTTTATTTAATATTTATGATTTAATAAAATAATTTTTCAACTTTCAACTAATTTAAATCTCATCTATGTTCGGTAAAAAAAAAACTCACTTTTGCATTTGATAGCATAGGCATATCCTATTCACATGATGTATAGAATTGTAGTAAGTGGATATTATGATTTTTTTAATCAGCAAAAAGTAAGTGGATACATTAAGTCGTTGACAATTAGGATGGAGGCTTAAAATAAAATGATAGTTACTTATTCTAAAATAGGCTAATTACCCTTTACAAGCTTTGGGTTCATATCAAGAATCCACCTCATCTTAAATTCATATATATACAACATCAACAATGTCAAATACGCATTTAATACATGCCTTACTATAATACATTCATTATTAACTTGAGCATTTGAATATCTTTTTACAAATATCCAATCTTTATGTTTCCACGGTCATCTCAACTACATAAAAAAAGGACTTCTGAAAAAAAAACATAAAAAAAGGAAAGTCATTATATATCTACAATGATATTTCACCTCAAACAATAAAAGACGTATTTTAGTTAAAATTATATCCAATTCAATCTAATTAATGATATTTCACACCTCGAACACAACATCATCATATATTTTATGTTTCATTTTTCTCTCTCAATTTTCTTCTTTTCATTTCTCATTTTCGTTGCTACTTCATACACTTCCAAAAAAAAATAAAAAATGCATCCATCATTTTCCGTTATTAATTATAGTATTTGATTCTATACCAACTTCGAACACGATAGATACTGACTCTGCACCTACACCCACCCACCAATCCACCCTAAAGAGATGACCCCATTAACTATTAAATTAATGAAGAATTTTTTTATTTATCACATGTGCGATGAATTCTTCAATTTCCACCTGCTTTTATTTCACCTACTTTTCCTTCAAGTCATTCCAATGGATAATCCATTACAGTACACACGCGTTTGGACAAAGTCAGTCCAACGCTTTACTCTCCAAAACCAAACGTAAAAAAAAAAAATTGGCAGATATAAATTTAAATTAACAGTATAATATATTACAATAACAACTAATTTTATGAATATTGTATATGGTCAGTATATTAAATATCAATATAAATTAGGATTTTATTAATTAATATACTTAGAACATCAATTAAAAAATTAAAAAGGAAAAATATATATTATAGAGATCATAAAAATGCGTAAAATAGATTATGAACAATATAATTTTACGTTTTTAGTAAAAATATTTTTTTTAGTTTCTTAATTAATATCTTAAAAATAATTATTATTATTTGTCTATAAATTACTCCAAAAAATTTTGATATTAATAATTTAATTTGTATTAAACAAAGGCAATATTAACGAATGTTTTTTAATTCAAACACACGTATATATTAGGTGCTTGATGATATGGATAACCCAGTATGACGCGGCTGATGGTGTGCTTTTTTCCAAAATATAGTTGAATGAAAGTTGGTCAACTATGATAAGTTGTATAACAAATCTTATTACATGTACGATGCTGAGTTTTGCTGAAGGCATAAAGTGGCCAAAAATGAAAACTTTGACAATTAGTTATAACGGATAAGATATGACTTGTTGCGCAACAAAAATTGTAAGACACGTTTTAATTTAAGATGAAGATCCAACGACGAATTGCTAAGAAATTCAGTAAAATTCAATTGACATATTATTATTTTTAGAAAAAACACTGCGACACAGTATGAAGCAAAAAATTCCAGTAAAAAAGAAGAAGTAAAGTTGCGAAAACAAAAACAGTATCTAACAATCGAAATGGGATTAAGCATCATCATATATCTAGAGATTGAAAATTTAAAGTTATTTTTAATTAATTGACACATATAAATATATGTGAGAATTCTTATATATTTTCGTTTTTGAACTAAATAACATTCTTGTTTTAAAAATGATGGTTAATTTTTGTTTAACAAACATTTTGATTGAATTTGGAATGCTAAAATCAAATAACAAAATAAATTTATTTTTCTTTTTAAGAATGTATTTAGATAAATAGTATAATAAAAAATTAATAATAAATTCTTATATTTCTTATTATATAAGAGTTTTTTGGTATAAATGTGGCCATAAAATTTATTAAAATAAACTACACTGATTAAAATAATAAATTATTTCGTAAATTCAATTAATTTCTATATAAACTCCAAAATATTTCCTTCATTTGACATCTACGTACATAGCATTTGACCTTTCCGAGTTTAGTTTATTACCCTTTGACGATGGGCAGTCAAAGATAAATGTTAGATGAAATTCAAAGTTAGACTAATAATACGGTTATTTGCTACAAAGAAATGGTTATGGTCATAACTTAATCTACGGTTATTCGTTAGTGGTTGGAGTGTTGGACCAAATCAATTCCAATTCAAACAATTCATATGGATAAAGGTTGAACTAATTAAACAATTACGAAATAGACAAAGGTTAGAATAAGATGCTGATTTGGGTGGTTTTTAGTTTCGAGTTTTGAAATTTTAAAAAATAATGATTACTTTTTAAAAAAAAAAAATCAAAATATGATTAATTTTGAATAAAATTATTTTAAAAGTATTATATCATATTAAAATTAGTTTAAGAGTGTTTTTGTGTGATAGTGATAATAATGGTAATGATGATAATGTCAATAGCAACTTTGATAGAGATACTAATGATAATCACAAAGATAGTAACAACGTATTGATGACAGTCAATGGTGATGATGGTGGTGATAATAATGATGGTAGTAATGATAATGACGATAATAACGTCGATGACGATAATGGTGGCAACATTAGTGATAGTAATGTTGGTGGTGACGATATGGTGATGATGGTTGTGATAACATTGATGATGGTTGTGATGACAACAACAAAGCTGGTATTATTAATGATAGTGATAATGATAGTGCTAGTGAAAATGGTGGTGGTAATAGTAATTATGGTAGTTATAGGTGACAACAATAATGTTGGTGGTATAGTGGTGACGATGATGGAGATGGTATTATAGTAATAGTGATGGTGATAATAAAAATTGTTATTGTTAAATGCGAGAAATATATATATTTTTAAACTAAAAATCAAATTTACAAAATATTTTTTCTTGATTTTGAAAATGAGTGTAAAAATGTTTTAAAAATAATTTAAAAATTATTTTAATTCTATTTTTGACAAACATGTCATTTAAAAAATTACATTTAAAAACCAAAAACTTACACCCACCCAAACTAATCAGTAGCCAGTAGTATCTTTATCTTTTACCATATTTATTTTCAACATTTTAAACAACTTCACTTTTACCCTTTGTTTATTATTTACACTTCGGTTAACCTCTTTTTACTTTTTTTTTTTACTATAAAAAAAGCCTCTTTGCATGGTTATCTTGTGCCAAGAGCCGATACTCAAAGAAAAGGATAACTAATGTGTAACTTATTAACAAAAAATTTAAAAGTACAATATTATTACAATTTAAAAGTATAAACACAAGTAAAGGAATAAAAATAAATGATTTTAATTATATTATATTTTTAAATATTTTCTAACTTATTTTAGTTATTATTTTTTTAATTATTAATAACATATTTATCTTTGGGAAAGTTCATAATTATTCAGAATTTGAGAAGATTAAAATTATAACGACCTAAAATAATTTGCCTTAAAAAACTAGAATTTTTATAAAAAAATCATACAAATATGTTCTTTTATATTTAGTTAGTTTAATAATTAATTTTATCAAACATTTTTTTTAGAGGAGCACTTTTACTTAAATAATCTAGTTTACTACCTTTTAGTTTTTAATTTGATAATTTTCAGATTTCAACTAACTTATTAACTAGTTTTTATCACAATCTAATGCTAAAGATTTTTCACAAAATATAATTATTTACGATTACGTAATTTTAATTCCACTAATAAAAATAGCAGGGGAAATAACATGTCAAAATTTGCGTGCGTTAGATAAATGTTACAAGGATAGAAAAGTTATATCGGTATACTCTTTTAATTTCTCCCTTCTTCCCGATAGCTTACATATAATGGTTATCTAATTACGTATTTTGATTTGTTTTACATCAGCGCAATTGGAATTTGATTCAATATTATCAACACACATGCCCTTTCAAATTTTACAAACTTCAAAATTACGTGTAAGAATTTGACCTCTAAAAAAAAAGTGTAAGAATTAAAAGTTGATTTGTTTTGTAAAATATTTTTTTAATTATATTTTACGTACCTTTATAATTAATTACAAACGTTTCATTGTTTTGTTTTATTTCTTATTTTTAATAATTCATATAAGTAAGAGTCATAACGGGCTTTTGCTATTTTTAATATTTCATGACAAATATTTAAAGTCAGAAAACAAAATGAAAAAAAATTTATACTTATATATAAAAATAACGAGTAATGATTTTTTTTCACTAAACAAGTAATAACATGTATATTTGGTTAGTTTGTGAGTGCATTAAAATAGAAAAGAACAGTATTTATATTATATTATATTATGTTATGTGTATAATTAAGAAATATGTTCAGTTTGCCTTTAGTTTAGGTTCTTTTTATTAGTTGAAAAATTCGTTTAATCTTATTAATAATTTTGGTAAATAATCTTAGGGTCCCAGCTTATTATTATTATTATTATTATTATTTACTTAAGTATACTTTTAAGTTTAAACTAAAAAAGGAACTTAAAATAAAAGTAAAAGTAATTGGTTAGATTGATCATTTTAATTTTGGTGATGGATTTTTGTTTATAAGGAAGTAAGGGGTTTCGTATTTGTTGGTTTAGTTGGCAGAGGGAGGTTTTCGGTTTTGTACTCTGAACTTCTTGTACTGTTGCTACACAATTGAGGCACATCTTGTGCTTTGATGTTTTTTTTTTTTTTTTTAAATAAAATACCTTTAGCTTATTTTTTAAAACAATAAAGCTATAAATATTTTTATTGCTAATAATAATTTGGTTTTATTATTCTTTTTTGTTTGTCTTCTTTCACTCATTTGCATGTTCAATGCACCAAACCTTCTTATATTATTTTAGCATCATACGAGAAGACTAAAAAAAAAAAAACATTATACTACAGGATATTAAACAATTTTAATTCAAATATTTATTTTCAACCAAACAATTCCTCTTTCTATTCTATTTTTCACTTATTTCTCTTATTTTATTTTTTCACATATTCTGTTCCATTCTTTCTCTTTTCTTCCTCACAACCAAACAAAGGGTTACTGTTTTAGGACTTATGTTTTTCCTTTTAAAATTCTTTAAAATCAGTTTATGTAAGTAGTAATTAAATTTAACTGATTTTCAATGTTTTAAGAGGAATTAAATAATTTCACAAATTTTTATGCTTGCTTATTTTGATTTTAGAAGAATTTGTAAAATATAATTTTTTTGGTTGTTAATTTTTTATAACATAAATTCTTATAATTTCATTATTTATATTTAGTAATAAAACCAAATTATCATTAGCAATAAAAATATTATTTATGTGTGTGAATTTTATTCTTTATATTTACTAATAAAATCAAATTATCATTGGCAAGAAAGATATTATTAGAAACGAGTTCAAATTATTATTAGCAAATAATTTATTTATTAAAAAGAATTCAAATTATTATTTGCAAAAAGGCTATTTATTTATAGCATCAATGCAATATGCTACTTGTGGTATATATTAACACTTCTTAAAATATATTGAATTTAATATTAATAATAGTTTAATAGCTTCTGAATGAAAACTTTCTAATAATTTACTACAAGCTAATATGTCGACGACTCAACATCCAACCTGTTGCAAATAGCTGGGTTACAGCAAACGATGAAAGTTTTACGTATAGCTTACCCAAGAGACGATCAGATTCAGAATATGTTGACCACGAGAATTTGTTCCATCAAAATTTTAATATATAGCATTGAAAAGTTCTTAGCTAGAAACTAAATATATATTCAGCAAAATTTGGTATTATTCTAGTTTAAAAAGTAATTTCGAATCGAATTTTAAATATATAATTGTTTAATTTTAAAAACTTGGAGGAAAAGTTTATCGTCTAGAGTAATTTTATTTAGTTTAAGTAAAAGAGTAATTTTATTTAGTTTAAGTAAAATTATTTCTCATAAAAAATAGATATAATCTTTAAAAGAAAATAAAATAGAGAACAAACTTTTTAGTTTCATATTGTTATCTAATTAATTGTTTAACTATTTTCAAATTTAAAACTGTGACTATTCATATACTTAAGGATCAACTAGAACCTATTCAAATAAACATTTGGATGAGATGGAGTGAATCGCGACAGCCAATAATGCTGTCCTCTAAATATTCAATTTAGAGCGGCAAAGTATATACATTTATAGATATCATATCAATCGCTGTCATCCCTAATAGGAATTGACACGTTTGATCGAGTGTTACGCTTATGTTAGATGATTTTTCTTGTTGATATATGATATGTAAATTTTATTATGTAAACTCTAGTTGAAGTTGGTAATCATTCTTGGCCTTGCAAAGAAACATATCTTCTTCTTCTAATTTTAACTCTTATATAATAATAATAATGATAAAAAAAAGAATGGGTCTATTTTGATTTTTAATATGAGGGGACGGAGAGAACAAGAAACATATTCGTGGTTTTAGCGTGAAGGTTGGAACAAGTTTTCCTCTATAAAAAGGAACGCAATACTTTGATGAGAAACATGAAATGCAAATAAGCAGATATGGCACATAACGGATATGTACTTGTACCTCTCATTGCTCTTGTTACCTCATTCATTACTATCACAGAAGGCGTTACTACCCCTAATCCTGAAATAGCATCTCTGAATCGGAATAGTTTCCCAACTGGCTTCATCTTTGGCACAGCATCCTCGGCATATCAGGTACACACATTCATTAATAATTTATGATTGGATAACAATTTAAAATTATTTTATATTATCAGTATATATATTTTTTTCTCATATATTTTACCATATATCAATGGCATAATAATAAGTTAAAATGTTATAGTTTTTTTCTTACTTTATTTTGTGGTGTTCATGATTATGTATTATGCAGTACGAAGGTGCAGCAAATGAGGGTGGTAGAGGACCAAGTATTTGGGATTCCTTCACCCATAAATATCCAGGTATATATCTATATATATTCCCTACTACTGTTTTTTTCTCCAATATTTATACAATTGTTCATATGCGAATTAATTGACATGCAGATAAGATAAAGGACAGAGACAGTGGAGATGTAGCCGTTGATTCATATCATCGCTACAAGGTATTGCCGATTCAAAGTTATTGTTTCTTCTAAAGTAATTTATCAATTATATTATCCTTACTAATGAGAAGTACTGAATAATAAATTAAAACTCATCAATTATTTGCATAATAAAATATGAATTGTAAAAGATGCTTTTCTAATTTTCTTATCACAATCATAACGTACACTTTTAACGATTGCCACTAGCTTGCATCATGCTGTAAAGAAAACTATAGAGTATCATGAAATATTGTAACCAAATTAATTAATTAATAATTAATTGAGAAATCAATTAATTAGACCCTTGCAGATTCAACTAAGAGATAAATTTTAAACACTAAAAAGTTAAAATTAATGTAAGTATCTTTTGTTTTTCACTGTTTTCATTTTTCAA
>PYAF01001948.1:31936-43058 GCA_007407185.1 Glycine tomentella
ATAGCCAACATGGTTATGCAACAGGGGAAATGGCTCCAGGTCGATGTTCTGCTTGGATGAATCCTAATTGCAATGGTGGTGATTCTGCAACAGAACCTTATTTGGTCTCGCATCACCAACTTCTTGCTCATGCAGCAAGTGTTCATGTGTACAAGACCAAGTATCAGGTTAGTTAATTATTAATTGACAACCTTATTAACTGTTTTAAGGCAAGTTTGGATGCATATATAAAATCTCAAGGATGTTGAAAAGGGAAATTATATATTGATACTTGCAATTTTAATTAAAAAATTATGGGTGCAGACATTTCAAAATGGTTTGATAGGCATAACCTTGAATGTTAATTGGTACGTGCCGTTCTCGGATAACAAACTTGATCACAAGGCTACTGAACGAGCTATTGACTTCCAGTATGGATGGTAAGTACTTCATTCTCAAAATAGACATTAAACAGCTTGAACATACTTCTTTAATGGAAGTATGGAGCATAAATGATAAATAGATAAAAATGCATCAAACAATGAAGCTAGTTAGCAGAATTACTATCCAGAATATATACAAATAAATTGTTTACTTCATTTGTTTTTTCCATTTTAGGTTTATGGATCCACTAACAACGGGAGATTATCCAAAAAGCATGCGATTCTTAGTGAGAGCACGATTACCAAAGTTTACAAAAGAGCAATCCAAATTACTTATTGATTCTTTTGATTTTATTGGCATAAACTACTATTCCTCTTCTTATGCCTCAGATGCACCTCAATTAAGCAATTCCAAAATCAGCTACCTAACAGATTCCCTTTCTAATTCCTCATGTAAGCAGACTTGTTTAATATCTATATATTAGTTGTATAAATTTTATATATGTTGAATTTGATTATTATAGATAATGACATGTCTTTCATTTTTGTGATTGTAGTTGTACGTGATGGAAAACCCATTGGTCTAAACGTACGTGTGTGATGACATATAAAATTGTATTAATTGTTCAAGTTTATTAATTAGTATGCTTTTCTTAATAATAAATAAAGTTGTTTTTCATGATTACACAGGTTGCTTCAAGTTGGTTGTACGTTTATCCAAGAGGATTTCGAGACGTTTTGTTATACACTAAAAAGAAATACAACAATCCTTTAATTTATATTACAGAAAATGGTAAATAACCTTGAATATCAAATTTATTTTCCTTTGAGTGCTATTAAAAATAAGTTATAAATAATTTGATGAGAAAGTAATTAAAAAGTAAAAGTTAATGTGTATATACATGCCTATATGTAATTTTAATTATATTCATAGATGTTAATTGAATAAATTATATAACATAGTTTACAATTTTTTTACTTATTGTATAGGTATAAATGAGTATGATGATCCATCATTATCACTTGAAGAATCTCTTCTTGATATTTATAGAATTGATTATCATTATCGTCATCTCTTTTATCTTCAAGAAGCAATTAAGTAAGTAATTTCTTTATGTATCTAAAGAGAATATTTTGTTTGCTATTGCTTTGGAATTTACATTTTTTTTTATTTTTTTCAATGTAAATACAGGAATGGTGTGAATGTAAAAGGGTATTTCGCATGGTCTTTGCTGGACAATTTTGAATGGCACTTAGGTTACACAGTACGGTTTGGAATGAATTTTGTAGATTACAAAAATGACTTGAAAAGATACTCAAAGCTTTCAGCATTATGGTTCAAGGATTTTCTCAAAATTGAAATCAAAATTCATGGAGATTCCATTTAATAGGACTACTATATGAGATCCCTTAAACAATCATATTTGTAAATATATAGTTGTTAGGTTTATTTAATTCTTAGGCTATTTCTTATGAATTTGTAGTTCTTATAATTATTCTTGTGAATTTATTGTTCTTGGAATTTAAAATCTATACTTGGAAGCTTGTTTTAAAGATGTGCTGAAAAATATTAAAGTCAAGCAATCCTAAGAATGTAATATCTCTTAATTTTATAAAAATAAAACAATATTTATTATGGGACTGATTTAAAAGGTTAAGTTACACTTTTAGACTTTTAATCCTTTGTCTCATTGTTTAGATTTAATTTGTTTTTAAAATCAATTTAATCTTTTATCTTTTAAATTTGATTCAATTTGTTTTTAAACCATTAGAATTTGTTTAATATATTTTAAACACTTTCATTAATAATCTTTTGAAAATGTAATTTGTACGAGTCATCTTGAAAATGTAATTTGTCATTTATTTTAGTCTAAATTTTTTAAAAGTCATATGACTTAAGTATTAATATATTTTTAAGAACTAATTTAATGGCTTATTTGAATTTTCTTATTGTAGGGATTAATTATGTGAAATTATTATTAGTCCAATACATTTATTTTATTTTTAAAATTGATCTTATTATAACAGATTTTTAAATGCTATAAAATGTTTGATGCGTGCCGAAAGTTTTATAATATGTAAGTGTGCCGTAAAGGTCACATGTGACGCATGGTGAAACTTAATTTTATGGTTTTAATAATTTTATTAGCTAATAGGTTTTGATTCAAATAAAAATCCAATAAAAGGTTTTTACTTATTATATTCTTTTTTTATTGCTAATGCTGACTTTTTTTATAGACTAAGATAACTAATGCTGACTTTTAAATCTTAATTCAACAGTCAACACCAAGGATTCTAACGATTTCAAATACGTAATAAAGTAGATTACGCGTTACTTTTTATATTAATAAAATATTTTTTTTTATAGAGGTGCATTTAATAAGTAAAATTTAATAAAATATTAGATGAGATTTTCTACACATTCAATAAATTTCAAGAGGGTTTTAATCCATTTAAAATCTCTTGGGGCATATTAGTTAGAATTTATGTTTTTTGATTTTTGAATTCACAAGTTAACTGTGTGTCCGATCGCACCAATTAGAAAATATAAATTAAATAGTTTGGTGTCTTTGAATGTCCATGTTTATTCTTTTACTTACCTACCATTAATAACACGTATATATACAATTATATTAACTTTATTTAATTGCTATAGAATACCAATAAATTTTCAAATCTTCGTCATGTTACGTAAAATTGCTAATTATATAACGCAAGTTTCAGGGTCAGTAGGCAACAAGCTAACGTATAGTTAGATCGTGGCTTTCTACCCACCTTGATAATCTGTGCTTGGAGTTGGTGTATTAATCATATAGCTTGAACAAGACAATGTCTTTAAAAAAAGCGTATAGCGTTGACTAAATAAAAATAAAAGAATATACATGCATGTATATTGATTGTATTCGAAAGCATATACATGCATGCATATTAGTGTATATATTGATTGTATATGGATCGAAATGCTCCTTTTAGTTTATTTAGTATTTTTTTTCTTATCAAAATAAATAAATAAATATCATGCACACATACAGGTTCCTTTTGTAACAGGCGTGAGGGTAGAACACTGAATGAGTCCTAATTATATTCTTATTGGTCCATTATGTTTAGCGAAACAAAAAATGCACTATTTTATTTTATTCTTATGTCCTGTTATCTTATATTTTTAAAATGTATCGAATATAAAATAAATTTAAATTGTTTACTTGACTGACGAATTTCTCGAAAATATTACCCAAAGAGATAAACATGGCATCGCCATTTGCCGTTGTATTACAGTATGATTACGTGGATAGTTTGGTAAAGAATTTTCTCAGATGAATAATTTTGGTTGTACATTTAGATTAACATCACATTGTCGACCTTTCTGCAGTTTTGCCATTTGGTTTTGGATAAGATTTTCTTTAACATCTACAAAATTAGGTAGCTCGGTCAACAAGTTACAGTGGACCTCATCACAGCAAAGAGATTGAGTAGTTATGACGTTTATTTCATGCATCAATATTTTTATTTATTAAAAAAATAGTAGTTTAATAAATAGTTGCACCCAATGTGCCTAAAAACCCATAACCAAATCCATAAGACACATTAGTCAAATTAGAAATTAAACGTTACTAACCCACACCAACCCTTAACATCACCAAAAGAACAAAAGATTGCTAGTTGCTACCTACCAAGTAACAATTAAGTAGGATTCGATCGCGTCCTGCAGTGTTTGTCATTCGCAATCATATTAATAACATGTTTAAAAAATGATTATAGAGCTTTGAATGTTTTTTTCCTTTCACTTATAAATACTAATTAACTATTCTTATTAATTAGTAGTTCAGAAATGAAAATGAAAATTAAAATGTTAAATCATTCCGTAAACGAAATGTGCATTGTGCATTTCATAGAAAAATTGCCGCCATATTTGTTTGTCAACCTTGAATTTGTCAAAGGAGACAAAGCCTTAATTAATATAATGTTTTTCCGATCTGAACATATGGGATTCTTTGTCTCTCAATCTACACATGTAATATTATTATTATAATTTTGTTAGCTGGCTAGCTTCCGTATATAAAGACATATTTGTGCCAAACGTGAAGCAATTAATTAAGCAGAATCGTTGACAGTGAAACCAACCAACCAAGAAAGAAAGATTAAGCATATATTCATCAGAAAGATTAAGCATAATCATCAGAAAAATGGCATGCATCGGATTCTGCGTCAGACTCATTGCTTTAGTTCTCGTGATTAGCAAATCAAGTGTTAATTGCATAGAAACTGATGCAGTTGAACCCATTATTGATATTGCTTCGCTGAATCGAGATAGTTTCCCACCAGACTTCATCTTTGGGGCTGGATCCTCATCATACCAGGTTATATATATATATATATATATGTGTGTGTGTACTTTTCAATTCTAACATTAATGATATATATATATATATATATATATATAGTGGTAATTATTTAATAATGTATCTGTAACCATTTTACTTGTTAGACATGCATGATCTTGATTAATTATGTGTTGTGCTTAATTAATTGTGAAACATATGCATATATAGTTTGAAGGTGCAGCAAATGAGGGTGGTAGGGGGCCAAGTATATGGGATACCTTCACCCATAAATATCCAGGTATATATATTTTCTTTCAAAGATATATATACATATGTACAGGGAAGTAGTGAAAGAGATGGGAAAGGGTCAAAGGGAATGCTTGACTTGTTATCTTTTATATATTGTTTGGCTAATATGTATGTACTATCTTGAATTGATAATCTGCAGAAAAGATACGGGACAGAAGCAATGGAGATGTGGCCATTGATGCTTATCATCGTTACAAGGTATGGTTGCTAGCTTCAAAGTATTTGTATCTTCTAGACTGAAGAACCGTGTACATTTAACAAATGTACGTGGAATTCATAATTGTTAAGATATAAGTAATTGGATTATAAAAAATTCAATAAAAAATTATTTTCTATTTTTAAATTAATGATATTACTACTTAATTGCACTTATTTTAATAACTAGCACTTGCATTCTATTTTATGAACTGTAAAATTATTAAAGGTAAACTCTTGCTTATGTGTTATTCTATTTATAAAATATAAGATATTATATAAAGTATTTTTTTTATTAAATATTTATGTGAAATATTTTAAGCTGATAATATATATAAATAAAGCTCATAAGGCAAACCAATTACTTAAAGAGCATATAAGATCTTAATTTATGGTTGTGGATTTCGATTAGGTAAACAAATTTTGGATTCTAATTGAAAGTAAAATTTAATAAAATAAAATAGGCTATACCTCGAGTAGTGTATTTGTATTTTTTTAAAAGTGTTTGGTGTATAATAACACAAATGTTATCCATGTATATTATAGGAAGATGTTAAGATTGTGAAGGATATGAACTTGGATTCATATAGATTCTCGATTTCTTGGTCCAGAATACTACCAAGTAAGTCAAATGTTGATTGATCATTATTTGAGATTAAATTTGACCTACTTGGATTAATTTAACCATGTAAAATTGGTTCTTTTACAAACCGTACATCCACCACAGAAGGAAAGCTAAGTGGAGGTATAAATCAAGAAGGAATAGACTATTACAACAACCTCATCAACGAACTAGTGGCTAATGGTAAGGTTCAAACTCAATTGACTAAACTTTTAATTGCTTTTCCTTTTACCATGTTCTTTTGTTATTGATAGTCATATAGTACTAATTAAATATCAACAATTGGTAGGTATACAACCACTGGTAACGCTTTTTCATTGGGATCTTCCTCAATCTTTAGAAGATGAATATGGTGGTTTCTTAAGTCCTCGCATAGTGTGAGTTTTAATTCCAAATTAATTATTATTGCACACTTAGAAAATTCAATAGCTAGATATATATGAATATAATTTATTAAATACCTATATCAATCTTCAGTAAAGATTTTCGAGATTACGCGGAACTTTGCTTCAAGGAATTTGGAGATAGAGTTAAGTATTGGGTTACTTTAAACGAGCCATGGAGTTATAGTCAGCATGGTTATGCAAATGGGGGAATGGCACCGGGTCGTTGTTCTGCTTGGGTAAATCCAAATTGCACTGGGGGTGATTCTGGCACAGAGCCTTATTTAGTTACGCACTACCAGTTACTTGCTCATGCAGCTGCTGTTCGTGTATACAAGACCAAGTATCAGGTTCATTAATTTTTTTAAGAATCTTTTAGATTCAAAATTTGTTAGACTTTACCATAATAATTTTGAATGTGTAAGAAATTGGATATCAATAATAAGCTAAAATGTTTAAATGTGCATGTGCAGGTATCACAAAAGGGTTTGATAGGCATTACCTTAGTAGCTAATTGGTACCTACCATTCTCAAATACCAAAGCTGATCAAAAGGCGACTGAAAGAGCAATTGACTTCATGTTTGGATGGTAAGAAATCCTTTTTGTCTTCTCCCTCCTCCCTTCATTTTATTTTATCAACAAAATGTATATTCATATATTATCCCAAAAACCCCAAAATGCATGTATACTATGCATAAGACTATATCTGAAAAGAGTTAGGTGCCTTCAAGGGTTTATATAATTAATAAAGTTTTCACGAGGGCAACTTGTTATTGCTTTTGGGTGTTAAAGGTTGCCATTACTTATTGATGATGAAAAACTGAATCAAAAGCTTATTCATTTCAGGTTTATGGATCCACTAACATCTGGAGACTATCCTAAACTCATGCGATCTCTTGTGAGAACACGATTGCCAAAGTTTACTACAGAGCAATCTAAACTACTTATTGGTTCATTTGATTTTATTGGCCTAAATTACTATTCTTCAACCTATGCCTCTGATGCACCTCATCTAAGTAATGCTAGACCTAACTATGTAACAGATTCTTTGGTCACCCCTGAATGTAAGTAATCAATCTACACCATTTTATCATTTCTCTAAATTGCTTAATTATATATGTTGAATTTGATCATGGTTGACATTGTCTTATCTTATGTGTAATTAATTACAGTTGAGCGTGATGGCAAACCCATAGGTATAAAGGTATGTGTATACCTGCCTAACTAAGCTTGCAAATGTTATTTAATTTTAATCCATTTAATAAAGTATGAAACTAACCTTTTTATTTTATAACTATGCAGATTGCTTCTGATTGGTTGTATGTTTGTCCAAGAGGAATTCTTGATCTTCTATTATATATGAAGGAAAAGTATAATAATCCTTTGATTTACATTACTGAAAATGGTAGGTAAAACTTATTTATCTATGATATTTAGTTTCCTTGAAAGCAATATCATATACATATCACCATATGCGATCTTTTTTCTTTTTTCTTTTAGTCTCTTGAAAGAAAGAAGGATGTTTGACAATTTGTATCATAATACTTTTTTCAGGTATAAATGAATATACTGACCAAACACTATCATTAGAGGAATCTCTTTTAGATACATTTAGAATTGATTACCATTATCGTCATCTCTTTTATCTCCGATCTGCAATTAGGTAAGTAGTGTATTTTATATCCCAAAATTTTTTTTCTGTTTTTTCATTTTGTATGTTATCCCAAAAAGTTAACTTCTTTTTTTTTTATTTGTTTCCTTCAAATCATATATGGCAGCCATGGTGTGAATGTGAAGGGGTACTACATATGGTCTTTATTCGACAATTTTGAATGGTCTTCAGGATATACTGTACGATTTGGAATGACTTTGGTGGATTACAAAAATAATTTGAAACGATATCAGAAACTCTCTGCAATATGGTTCAAGAATTTTCTCAAGAAAACTAGACTTTATGATTCTAGCCTATGATATTGTCAATTTTGAGATTCATCCATTAGATAGTTATATTTGTAAATAATTGTTTAAGTTTATATTTTTTTATTTATTCCAATAAGGTCTTAGTGAACCTGAATGAAAATGAAAAATGAAGATACAAATTTATTGATTTTACATCTAATTTTTATTAATTATTGTTACAATAAAAATGAAATTTAATTATAGATATGCTTTTAGGCTTTACACTCTTGGCTTGAATTGGTGGCAGTCTCAATATTGTAAGGACTTTATATAATTAACACTTCGAGCTTGTAATAAGTAAAATAGATGAAATCCTTAGGCACTCTCGTGCTAGAATTTTCTTAACCAAAAGATGTCTTGCAAGACAATAAGGAATATTCAGTGAAGAATTGTTAATGTGGTATAGAAAAAAAAAAAAAAAAACTGAACGAATGCTAATAAGGTAAGGAAATGAGAAACTATGAATATTGTTAATATTTTCTGTTATACTAGTGAATTCAATTTATGATTATCAATTTATAAAAATAAGTGGTGAGTAAGAAATATCTTTTAAGTTACAATGAGACTAAGATACTTAAATCATGCGACTAGTAAAGATATGATCTCCAATTTTTACCTAAAAGTGAGGATCAATGCAGCTCCTACTAAGATTTCATATACTATCTTAAACAAAACCTAAAGTGTTTCCAAGGCTGGTCTCGAAATCTCTTTAGTTTGTATTTCTTTTCTTGACTCTTCAACTAAAACTATAGTTCAAGAATTTAGCTTACAAGGTTCAAAGGGACATATTTTACAGATTAAATTAAAATAAACCACATACAATCAGTAGAACATTAATATAACAGCAGTATCTCAACCTTTCCACAAATGTGGTTGAATTCCCACTCTGCCTTGCTGGTTTCTAAATTCCTGTAATCTTACAACTTCTGCAATTAGTTTCTTAAAGATCGACACCAGTACAGTGTGCAAAAATCTCTTCAAGTGCCCCTTCCCACGAATACAGGCAAGGGTTGGAATTAGTCAATTAGCTACTTCTTAACAAAGGTTATCATCATGGGATTATTTCCGAGGGTTGGTTTTGAAGTCAAGAAGAGCCTGCATGACCATGGATGATTGCACCTCATTTTCCAAATCACAAAATTTGCTTCAATCAATCACAGTTAATTAAAACCTGGGTATTGTTCGAAAAGCATTTCAAGCATCCTACTAGTTGTTTCATGAAGTAAATTATCTATGGACCAAATATTGTTGGGAGCAGATATTTCTCTAGCAGCAGGTCCTTGAAAGAATGATGCCTGCAGACAATGGTACATGACTACATGTTCCTAGGTAGTGCAATTAATTAGAATAGACAAGCACATGAAACATTGCCATCGTATTCATAGAACAGTTAAACTAAAGAAAATAACAGTATAATCGTCATTCTTTAGTTTAATCACAATTCACAGCCACTCTGTCCTATGATTTTCTCTGTCTTGTGTTATATAAATTGACGGTATATTACGAAGAGAGTCAAAATAAAAAATCTCTCAACTAATTCGTGACCAGAAGAATTGAGAATTCAACTGCTTGAACCTGCATTGAAAATGTAACTATAGATAAAAGGGTTTTTTGAATTGCTTAAAGTTGTTCACGGGCTTTTGCCTTTTCCCCAATATGCGAGAAACAGAAATTTGACTGTCATTAAAACAGGTTGGACTTTTATGTATATCTGAGAACTTATGTTTGAGCTCACTCAACAGAATAAAAATTGGGTTTATAATATAAAAATTAACTTCACTTGTATACTTTAATTTAACTATAATCATATTTAACACATCTCTTACCTCAAGGATAAAATATCTTCAAACCGACAAAATATTAAGATAGATTCTAATATCAGATCTTATATTTGGACTTAGATCTATATCAACTTCTTATAAAACTGACTTCTAATATAAGAGTTGTCTTATTTATATATTTTAATTTGATCATATATTTATATTAGGTGAGATTTCAAATAGTATTTTTATTAAAAAAAATACAAGGTAAAAAATAAAGCAAAGAGACATATTGAAAAAAAAAAGATGAGGGAGCGAAAAAACTCTTGCTAGAACAAAAATATAAGTGAATAGTAATTAGATTAAATGATGGTAAAACAAATCATAAGAAGGATCAAAGAAGGAAGAATTTCTCTACGGATTTTTGAATACTCTTAATTTAAAATATCATTTATTGTTTTGATTAATATTTTCAGCCTGGTCGTAAATCGTTGTTTGTGATGGTACAAGAGGTTTGTTGGACACAGAAAAGCGGATTCAAGATTCATTAAAGAACTTATTTTTTTGTCTTCTTTTTCCTTTTCCTTTTTCAGGTAACTTCGTGCGAAATACAATATGGGCATTGCCTTTTTCAAAATCTTGTTTTGACCAAAACCAAACAAAATAAGATAATATGAAGACCATACTAAGGGTTTTATTTTATTGTTAAAAAATGTATAAACGACCGCCGCCTTTGTTGATATTCAACTTTACTAGGAAAATGACCAAAGAATTAAAACGTGGGGAAAGTTAACAATGATCAATCAGAAAAGGTAAGCTCAAAGTTTAGTCACTATTCTAAGTCAACAATAGTGTAGTATATTATATTATTATTAAATCAACTGTCATAGTGTGCTAGTGGGTATTCATTCCTATATAAAGAAGCCGGAAAGCATTTGCAGAGACAACACATCAAACGACTAAAAAAAAAAATCATAAGATATGGCATTCAACGTTTATTTCCTTTTGGGCCTCATAGTTATTGTTCTTGTTAGGTCTTCCAAAGTTACATGCGAATTAGGAGCAGATACAGTTTCACCTATTATTGACATTTCACTGAGTCGGAAGAGTTTCCCAGAAGGGTTCATCTTTGGGGCGGGATCTTCCTCGTACCAGTTCGAAGGTGCAGCAAAGGAAGGTGGTAGAGAACCAAGTGTGTGGGATACCTTC
>PYAF01001948.1:50753-99625 GCA_007407185.1 Glycine tomentella
TGCTCATGCAGCCGCTGTTCGTGTGTACAAGACCAAGTATCAGGTTAGTTAATTTGTTCTTAACCTTTTAGATATGTTATAGTTGGGCTTTGTCATATTAAATTTTACATTGAGCTAGGAATTAGAGTAAGGAAATTACTCATCAAAAGGTGGTTTGATATTTTTGTTTTATTACTAAATATTTAAATACAATGTATGCAGGCCTCTCAAAATGGTGTGATAGGCATAACCTTGGTAGCTAATTGGTTTCTGCCGCTCAGAGATACCAAATCTGATCAAAAGGCTACAGAAAGAGCAATTGACTTCATGTATGGATGGTAAGAATTCATTTTTCCCTTTATGTTACTTTCTTAATTTGGTGTTCAGAATGCACGACTTGTTGGAAAAAAAAATTGAATTAACGACTAATTAATTTCAGGTTTATGGATCCATTAACATCTGGAGACTATCCAAAAAGCATGCGATCTCTAGTGAGAACAAGATTGCCAAAGTTTACAACAGAGCAATCCAAACTACTTATCGGTTCATTTGATTTTATTGGCCTAAACTATTATTCTACAACATATGCCTCTGATTCACCTCAGCTAAGCAATGCCAGGGCTAGCTACTTAACAGATTCTCTTGTCACTCCTGCATGTAAGGACTTCAATCTTCTATCACTCTATCAATTCCCTTAATTGCATGTATTCATTATTAAACATGATCGTGGCTGACAATGGTTTGTCTTTTTATGTTTTTGATTTATTACAGATGAACGTGATGGGAAACCTATAGGAATAAAGGTGTGTATACCCACCAAAACATGCCAATGCAATTCTAGTTCAATCATTTAATTTTGATAAAATATAAAAACTAACCTCTTTTCGTAATTATGCAGATTGCTTCTGATTGGTTGTATGTTTATCCTAGAGGAATTCGTGACCTTTTATTATATACCAAGGAAAAGTACAACAATCCTTTGATTTACATCACTGAAAATGGTAAATAGCACTTATCTATATACATGTACTTAAATTCCTTTAATCCAATGACATGCATGCATGGTTGTACACGATTTTCAATTTTCCTAACCTATTGACATTGTATCCCTACTTATATTTTACATTCTTTTCTTAAATTATAGGTATAAATGAATATAATGAACCAACATTATCACTTGAAGAATCTCTTATGGATACCTTCAGAATTGATTATCATTATCGTCATCTCTTTTATCTTCAATCTGCAATTAGGTAAGTAATATTTTATTTATATAAAATATTTATGTTATTTTGTCCTACAAATTAATATTTATTTTAATTCATTTTCTTTTAATTTATACATCATATAGGAAAGGCGCAAATGTGAAGGGATATTATGTATGGTCTTTGTTCGACAACTTTGAGTGGTCTTCAGGCTACACATCACGTTTTGGAATGATCTTCGTGGATTATAAAAATAATTTGAAGAGATATCAAAAGCTCTCTGCACAATGGTTCAAGAAATTTCTCAAAAAAGAAACAAGACTTTATAGCTCTAGTAAATAATATTATGAAATATTAATTCATTTATTTAATGGTTATATTTTGTAAATAATTATTTGATTTTTCTTTAGTATTCTTTATTCTAAAGAGGCCCTCTTAGATTTAGAGGGTAAATAGTTATTTGATTATTCTTTTATTCTAAAGAGGTCCCATTGGACTTAGAGGTGAAAGAAATTAAGATGTAGATCGATCTGTTGATAATTGCTACTACTTTTGTAATCTAATAAGAATGAAAAAATCTTTTTGTTACGATGAAGTTGTCATTTACAATTGTGCAACTTAATTCAAATTATCAATGGAATGTTTTCACCATTTGATTTATTCTAAATGATTATGATGACTTATAACCAAATTCTCTTTGTGTTCAAGGCGTGGGTGAAAAAAGAGAAATTACAATATTAGAAAAATAAAATAGTAAAGATTGCAAAAATGTATTAAACAAAATATATAGAAAACAAAAAAAAAATACAAAAGATGGAAGGAATGAAGGGCATCTTTTACCACACACTGTTGAATCTCTCTCTCACGCATTATGGGGAACTCTCACTTCTCAGTTCTCACCTGCCAATATATCACCCATCGGTCTTTCATGTTCTTCAAATATCTTCATCGCCACACTTCAAAGCTACAATACAGTACCATGAATTGCATCACTGAAATGCGCCACTATACCTCTTCCTGCATCAACACTCACTGTCCACCACAAAACCATGCACTATATATCTATAGTAAGGACTAAGAACCGTGAAACCAGACTAATTTTGTTGAGATAAAATGCACCTGGGGATTTCTTATGACAGCTGAAAATTCATATGAAAGTGACCCTCAAATAAGCTTCTGCCAAGAACAAATCTACATATTATCATGTAAAAATTGAGGCCGAGAGGAAGAATTTTGTTTAACAGATATCTACATTCATGTAGCTGCTGCATGGCTAAATTAAATTACCACGAAATTGGCTTTTGAACATTGTCCTACACTTCTTCATTTCTTGGGTGCCAAATTGGTAAAAAAAACACCATTAATTTTATCCTTTTCTGCATTATAACTTAATAAGGACAGCAAATAATTAAAACACGTAATCCCTGAAATTACCTAGTAATTGCGATATAAAAATGAGACAGTGTTAGGCTAATCAAAGCAAGAATGTGGAAGCTCTTAAGCAGGGGCTGAACTACGTTTGTTGGAATATTAATAGGGGCAGCCATTCCCCTAACGTTTTCTAAACTTGTAAATATAGAAGATGATACACTGATATATTATATCATGCATATTAATTATATTCTCTCCTAAAATATAATCTCGCCCTCCTTCCCTTATTTGTGCAACCATCTTTTCTTGTATACCCCTCCCCTTTTCTAATGCATCTTACTTTCTTTTAGACTTCACTTTAAGTTCAGAAAAAGTTGTCAATTAGTACACAGTTTTTAAGAGGCCAAAAATAAAAATAAGTTATGAACATTTTTTTTCATTTTTCTAATTGGTGTTTATAGGAAGTACGTCTTGTTTGATCAGACTGTTGGATTGCTTATTCCCTTTTAGTTTCTTCTTTTCATTATAGTTATACGTTAGGCAATAGTTTAAACTTGAGCTATAATAAACTAAATTTTATAATGTAGTTCAAGTATGATAATTCAAAGAACTCTTTGTTTAGTTTTCAAGAAAAAAGAAGTAAATGATTTTAATCTATCTCATCTTCTATTCTTATATTAAAAACTTCAGATTTTTTTTACCAAAAATACTTGTAAACTTGATGAATGACCTTTTAAGAAAGAAGTAATTGATTATGATTTATTGATGTATTTACTTTCATAAAATATAATAAAACATATAATTTGTTTTATTAAACTAAATTTTAGATGATTATTAATATTAAAAATTGGTCATAATTGATTTTCCTTATAATGGATAAAATTTTCGCCCCCTAATAAGATTTTCTGCTCTTGAGAGATAACATCATTTGCAATCTCCATCATGTACACAAGCTAGTTAACAATGTTTAACGTTCAATTGATTGCATGTACGTATATTAGTCAAAATCTTAATTTATTAGTCAACAATGTTATTATTAATAGTGTTTTTAGGAGTTTTTCTTCAACATAGGTGTTATTAGATATTTTCTTAATTCCTTATCTCTTTCATTCTATAATTTTCATATTTATTTCTAAATTAATTTAAATATATTTTTTTAAAATATCAATAATTAAAATAACCTTGTATCACAATATAAATTATTTATTATAAATTTAAATATAAAATTATATGCTAAAAAATTTATTTATTGTAAATTTTGAGATATATAGAGAGAGAGGAAGGAGAGAGAGACGCAATCAATTTAACTTCCATATTGATGTTAATCTCTTTCAGCAATTTTCGAAATTGGTCAAGCCAACTTAGGGATATTGACTAATGAAATTGTTAAAATACTATCACCTCGTCGGTCAAAGTTGCCAGATTATCAACCAAGCGCACACATATTTTTAATTTCGTTCATTACTTTTAATCAATTATTAAACTTTTCAATCATTATTAAATTTAATAAGGTACTTATAAATTATTATTGAAACAATATTATAGTGATGAAATATTTTTTTATGATTTTCAAAATAAAAATATTTAAATATTTTTTATCTTAATACTATTTATCCAGAAAAAATGACTCTGATTAATTTTGAGTTTAAATTAAAGATAATATATATTTTATAATATATTTATGTTGTTGATTCGCACACACAATACACACAAAAAATACTATCTATAAACCAACTTTTAATTTAAAATATTATTTATTTTTTAAATTAATATTTTCCTGCTGGTCTTATATCGTTTCTTGTGATGGTAAAAGAGATGTTGGAAAAAAATGGTGGACTGAAATTCCGTCTTCTGATTGTTTTCCATGTAACTTCGTGTGAAGAACATGCATTATGGGCATTCCCTTTTTTTTATTATTTTGTCGTTGACCATACAAAGATTATAATTTTGATTTCCTTTTCATTTTGGATATACAATTTAATCTCTTTATTATTTTTTTCTACAATTAATTTTGATCCTTTGTTTTAAAAATATAATCTTAGTTCAACTCTCAATTTTGTATTTGTTTATTTTTTTACTTATTATATCTTAATTAATTAAGCTATGTAAATATGTTAAGTCTAGAATTGAATTAAATCGAAATAAAATATATAAAACATGTGAAAAATTAAAGACTAGATTAAAATTGAAGATTTTATAGAATAAAAAGATATCAAAATCAGAGGGAAAAAAATGATCAAAATTGCAAATTAAGAATTAAAGGAAACTAAAACTTCAATTCAGATAAGATGCTTATTTTCTTGTTAAAAAAATGATATAGAAAAGACAGCATGCAGCCTATTTTGACAATGAAATTTACTTGGAATCATCAAACAAGGTTGGCATAAGAATGTGTTAGTGTTTAATCAGTCTTTATACCAGTCAACAGAAGAATTTGTGATATTATTATTAAATCAACGTCATAGTATGCTAGATAGGAATTCCTTCCTTACCTATATAGAGAGGCAAGCAATCGCAGAGATAACAATCATAACATCAAACGACTAAGCAAAACATCTCAAACAATATGGCATTTAAAGGCTATTTCCTTTTGGGCCTCATAGCTCTTGTTGTTCTTAGCACTTTTTCCAAAGTTACATGCGAATTAGAAGCAGATACAGTTTCACCTATTATTGACATTTCACTCAATCGGAACAGTTTCCCTGAAGGCTTCATCTTTGGGGCGGCATCATCCTCCTACCAGGTATATAAATATATAATATAGCCCTTCTTACAACAAACACATTTATATAGGGAATGTTCAATATCTAGCTAGCTACTCAATTTATTATATGGTTTTGATTTTGTTTTATGATTATGCGTATGAACATATATATAGTTCGAAGGTGCAGCAAAGGAAGGTGGTAGAGGACCAAGTGTATGGGATACCTTCACCCATAAATATCCAGGTAACTAACTTTCTCTTATTTATTCTCATGCCCCTACAAACAGATCAACGTATCGGAAAAGGAAGGGAATTAATGCTTTTCGTGTGCGACCTTTTTTAGTTAATGAAGATAAGAAAAATATCTATGATTTACATTTGCTTATTTTGACTTATTATTGAAATGTAGATAAGATTAAGGATAGAAGTAACGGCGACGTAGCGATTGACTCGTACCACCACTACAAGGTATATTTCTTATCACAGTGAAATTTTTTTTTTTTTTAGTTTCTTTGTGTGTGTTTGTGTCATGTTAAAATGAATTATTTCTTTAAAAAAAAAAAACTGTGGTTCTTGGTGTTCATATATGTGTTTTTTCTTGCCTATTTTGGTGTGTAGGAAGATGTCGCGATCATGAAGGATATGAATTTGGATTCATATAGATTGTCCATATCTTGGTCAAGGATTCTCCCAGGTAAGTTAACTACTTATAATGACTAACTTAAACTAAATATTTTCGTAGTTGGATTATCTTTTAACCATTTATTTATTTAAATTATATATCTACAGAAGGAAAGCTAAGTGGAGGCATAAATCAAGCAGGAATCAACTATTACAACAACCTTATCAATGAACTAGTGGCTAATGGTAAGAATATAATTAAACTCGATTGATTCAACTTTTATTGTACTTCCACTTTAATTTTATCATATTTCCTTGATAATCATAATTAATTAAATATTTACAATTATAGGTATACAACCACTCGTCACTCTTTTTCACTGGGATCTTCCCCAAGCATTAGAAGATGAATATGGTGGCTTTTTAAGTCCACACATAGTGTGAGTTTCAATTATAGAACACAACTTATTCGAGTGTTTAGCAGATTAATTGAACACCTACATATGAATGTAGTTTGTTGAACAAAAATATGTTGAACTACAGGAAAGATTTTCGAGATTATGCAGAACTTTGCTTCAAGGAATTTGGTGATAGGGTGAAGTCTTGGATTACTCTGAATGAACCATGGAGTTATAGTCTTCATGGTTATGCAAAGGGGGGAATGGCACCAGGTCGTTGTTCTGCATGGATGAATTTGAATTGCACTGGTGGTGATTCTGCAACAGAGCCTTATTTGGTTACACATCATCAACTTCTTGCTCATGCAGTAGCTAGTCGTGTGTACAAGACGAAGTATCAGGTTAGTTAATTAATTATATGATTTGTTCTCAACCTTTTAGATATGTTATAGGTAGATTTTGCCATATTAAATTTACATTGAGGGAGGAATTAGAAAAAGAAAATTATTTATAAAGGTTGTTTTACACTCTTTAAAAACATATGTACACAGGCATCTCAAAAGGGTTCAATTGGCATAACCTTGATAGCTAATTGGTATATACCGCTCAGAGATACCAAATCTGATCAAAAGGCTGCTGAAAGAGCAATGGACTTCATGTATGGATGGTAAGAGAGTTCCATCCACCCATTTTGTAATTTTGGTTTCTACAAAATGCATTGCATTTATATTAAGAATTTGACAAGGAGAACTTATTATTATCTCTATTTGGTGTTGAGAATGCACGACTTGTTGAACAAAAGGTTGAATTTAGAACTAATTGATTGCAGGTTTATGGACCCATTAACATCTGGAGACTATCCAAAAAGTATGCGATCCCTAGTGAGAAAAAGATTACCAAAATTTACTACAGAGCAAGCCAAACTACTTATTGGTTCATTTGATTTTATTGGCCTAAACTATTACTCATCAACATATGCCTCTGATGCACCTCAGCTAAGCAATGCTAGACCTAATTACATAACAGATTCTCTTATGACTCCTGCATGTAAGGACTCCAATCTTTTATCATTCTATCAATTCCCTAAATTGCATGTATACATTATTGAAAATGGTCATGGTTGACAATAGTTTATCTTTTTTTTTTATTTATTAATTACAGTTGAACGTGATGGAAAACCTATAGGTATAAAGGTACGTGTATACCCACCAAAGCATGGAATTGCTCTATTAGTTCAATACTTTTAATTTTGATAAAATATTAAACTACCTCTTTTCATAATTATGCAGATTGCTTCTGATTTGATATATGTTACTCCAAGAGGAATTCGTGACCTTTTATTATATACCAAGGAAAAGTACAATAATCCATTGATTTACATCACTGAAAATGGTAAATAACAATTGTCTACGCATATTTAATTTCCATTTATAAAATAACATATGTTGTACATGATTTTAAATTTCCCTAATCTATTGAAAAGAATGTGTATTCTAACTTATGTTTTACATATTCTTCACTTAATTTATAGGTATAAATGAGTATGATGAACCAACATATTCACTTGAGGAATCTCTTATGGATATTTTTAGAATTGATTATCATTATCGTCATCTCTTTTATCTTGGATCTGCTATTAGGTATGTAATCTATTATTTATATAAAAAGGTTTATGTTATTTTGTCATAAAATTTAATAGTGTTTAATTTAACTTATTTTAACTTGTATTTGATATAGGAATGGCGCAAATGTAAAGGGATATTATGTATGGTCTTTGTTCGATAATTTTGAGTGGTCTTCAGGTTATACAACAAGGTTTGGAATGACGTATGTAGATTATCAAAATGATTTGAAGAGATACAAAAAACTCTCTGCACTATGGTTCAAGAATTTTCTCAAAAAAGAATCTAGACTTTATGGTACTAGCAAATAATATTATGAAATTCGTTTATACAATAATTATATTTCCAAATTTTAACTATTTGATTTGTATTTGATTTTTTTTAATTCTAAAGAGGTCCTATTGGACTTATAGGGAGAAAATAGAGATGTAGATCTTTTGATAATTGAAACGATTTTTTTATGTAATAATTGAAACTATTGTTACAATAAGAATGAAAGAAATTTATTGTTATGATAAAATTTTCATTTTTATTAATTATGTTTGTTAATTTACTGCATCTTGTATCGGGGTTTGTAAAAGTTGATGACAGTAAAGCTCACTCTACTCTCATCATATGGCTGGAAAATAGAAATTGAAGTAATTGAACAAAGTGTTAACGGTTCGACAAGCATACCGAATTGTCTAAGTAATAAAAATCTGTAAGATCGAATGTCGATTTCCATAGGGACTTTGCTTGTACTTAGGACTAATGTATGTTTGTTGTTAAGTAATTAATGAATGAATTTAATTGGTAAAATGATTGGCATAAGATTAAACTATACTTAATGTAAACTAAAAAAACGTACTAACTACAAGGAAAGAGACACAAACAATCGGAATGATGCGAATGGTTAGAATACGATATGACGGGTGTTGGAAGTTTGTTAACCGAAACTAACATTGATGCGATATGAAAGATTTTTCTCTATTCAGCATTAAATACGACCACATTCATCTACTAATATAGTCTAATCTTGATTTCCCAAGTGTTATATTAACCAATTTGCAATTAGGGATGATGACGTAACCTAGGCTAAACAAAAGCATTCCATCCCTATACATGATATTATTTAGAAGCGTTTTTCAGTTCTAAGGAATTTAACAATTTTCCAATGCATTAAAACCTAAACAAAGCATACAAATGGATTATCAAACCACAAGCATGAATAAGGCTAATAAAAACAACAATAATGCGTAAATAACATTGAATAGATAATTAGAATCTTTACATCAAAGTGTTCGGTTGGTGAACTCCCGACAATGGGGGTTTTAGCTCCTCATTTCCATGAGAAGCTTACAAGAATGGAGGATTAATAGAGTATTGGAAAGAGATGGAATGAGTGAAATGGGGTGGAGAGGTAGTTCCAATGGTGTGGAAGGATGTCTCCTTCGTGACCTAACAGAGCTCCAAGCTTCTATTTTTTTTCCCAAGTATAAGTGTTAGTGTTCTCCCTCCTTCTCTGCCTTAAAATGCAGCTTAGAGTCGTGGTACGCGCTGAGGGTGCCTCAAAATGTCCAACTGAATAAGTGACCACTCACTGAGCTAGCTGGTCGCGCTGAGCGGGTCTTCGTGCTGGGCGAATCTGTCACGCTGAGCGAGTCGCTGTTGTCGCGCTGAGCAAGCAGCTCTAGACTTTGAAATCCATCTTCGATGTTCTTGCAATGAATTCTATAAAATAAATACAATCGACACTTCATAAATTAACTAGTTAAAGCATCTACCAGATAAAAGTTTAGAAGAAGTTAATTCCTATATTTTAATCACAAAAAGAAACATTAAAAGAGAAAAATAATAAATAATTACTAAGTAATTTATATGTAAGTTTACTTATGCTTAATAATTATCACAAAATAATGAACTTTTTTTTTTGAATTACTACATATATCTATGGATCACTCTTAAGAAAGAAAGAAGTTAAGGAAAATGTACTGGATGTATACACATAAGTATATCCCCAAGAAAATTAGCACGATATATCTATAATTTCTGCGTCCTAGTTTTTAGGTTAGCTAGGATATTTTTTGTATGAAAGTGAATAACTGATTCATACCAATAAGATTTATTTAAAAAGTTAATCATATTTAGTAGATATTTTTTTTTATATACATGGACCTTGAATTATATGGATGATTACATAGCAAAATTATTTATCAATCATAATATCATATTGGTCCAACATCTTAGTTTATTAATGAAAATTAACTTAATATATAATAATCCAATCAAATTAAAATGTGATAGCTATAACGAACAACCAGTTTTATAAATCCATTGGCCAAATAATTTATAATAAAGCGTGCTGTAAGAAGTTCAACGACCAAAACAAAAAAAACTGGTCCAAATAATTCAACGTGAAGTTTGCATATTGATCCATATAAGATTTTCTTTGAACTATATCCAGAAAAGGAAAATTTTCAGATGATTACATAAAACGCTGTACTCCTTTTTCTTTAAAGAAAATATAAAAAGCAACGTCCTTCATCTGACGAGAATAATATAATATAATAAATAATTCATTTATTTTCAAACCAATCCGTTTTTTATATATTATTTGATTGATTAATACTTTATACTGGAATGGATAAAGAGTTACATGATTTGACAATTTCTCACGACAGGCTGAATCAAGATAATATTGAATGAGAGTTTTCAATTTTGTTCATCCTTCTTGTTATAATAATATCTTGAGGTTTGCAAGATAATTTTTTCTATTTATAAGACAATTTTGAATTTTTTATTTTTTTTATAATTTCAATTGTTTTGTATTTTTATTATTATTTTATTAAAATATCTTGAATTATTTCTTTCTTTCTCCTATGAAGGAGAAGATGAACAGATTTTAAATAAAATTAAGATAAATTTGAGAAATATTATATTTATAAACAAATTTAATACTAATAATATAAAAAAATTGAAAATATTATATTTTTTATCCAAAATATAAAATTTTGAAAATAAAAAATTTTCAATTAAAACATTTGAAATTTTTAAAATTTAATTTTTTAAAAAAAAATTTAAATTATCTTATCCAAATAAACTCTTAATTAAATCTAGCTAGCTCCGGGAACCAAAATATTCCCAGGCATTACTCTGAAAGAGCCACGCATTTACATCCAAACCAGAACTGAGCTTACACTTCACACCACTGTGCATACCAAGACAGCACCACGCATTGACCGGCACTGAATCATTACCTCAACCCACCAAAACCCCAAAAAAACCCATGCAAGGCACCACTGCACGAGTCACCTCCGTAATTTTTTTATATACCTGGTATGATTTTAAATTACATATACAATAAACCAGAAAACCTTTACATTGTAAGTAATTGAGGAAAAAAATGGTTGATACAATTATAATTGTGGTCCTAATGTGACTCTGAAGTCTCTAAATATGTTGATGTTGTGGTCGCAATTATAATTACGATAATCTTTTAGAATCGATCGAAAATAAGTATAACAATTCATATATTTTACTCAAAATTAGATCTATCTTGATTTTGATTGAGTCATCTCTGCACACAACATATATAAATTATAAAAAATATATACATTCAAATATTTTGATTTTAAAAATCATTAAATTTAATTAATCGATACAGTTTTGTTTTAATAAAAATTTATAAGTATCTTATTATATTTAATATTTGTTAAAAAATTTATAATTGATTAAAGTAATTAGAGAAATTAAAATATATGTGTGCATTTGGTAGATAATCCGCCGGCGACTTTTAATGAATGAAATAATTTTTTAATAATTTAATTAGTCATTATTCCATATCTCTCTTGACCAATTTCGTAAAGAGAAATGATGTTTGGTTAGAATTTTAATAGACGAGTGCTATATACCAAGAACATGGGGTAACTTTCATAATTTTTTAAATTTTTTATTTCTTAAATTGCATGATTATCTAATATGAGTTAGGTAAAACTCGAACAGTTTTTTAACGAAAAATTCATACCAAATAAAAACACTCCTTGGTAAATTGTTGAAAGAGATTAACATGAATTCATTCATCATTTTATAAAAGTTTTCTATTGCGTGAAAATTTTGGAAAAGTATATCCAGAAGCATATATATATTTACCAAAAAGAAAAACACTAACGTTTAATTCAAAATATTATTTATTATTTAGATTAATATTACCGGCTGGTTCTAAATTGTTGCTTGTGATGATATAAGACATGTTGGACGAAAAAATGCAGATTCAAAAATTCGTAAATAACTCCTTTTTTCATCCTCTTTTTCTTTTCCATGTAATGTAACTACAAGTGAAGAACACGATGGGCATACCATTTTGAAAATACTGTTTTGTCTTGGACCATACAGTTTAAGATAAAATGAAGACCATATTGTAAAAGTTTTATTTCATTGTTTAAAAAATGTCCTGTGAAAGACGACCGTCATTTTTTACATTATTCAACTTTACTGGGGAAATGACCAAAGAATTTAAAACATGGAAAAAGCTCAATATCTCTCTATAACTTTTGGCGTCCGAGGGTATTTACTATGAAATTTATTTTACAGGTTGATCTTAACGTGATTGTGTAATTTAGTTCAAATTCTCAATGGAATATATGTTTTCACTATTTAATTCTAAATGATAATATGAGAACTTAGAAACAAATTCTCTTACTAAAGAAAATGAAGAAAATAACGTCAGTAACAAAATTAATTAAATCAGTGCAGAGACACATTGCCTTCTAAAACCAAGTTCCTTCCCTTCCTATGCATACCAGAATAGTCTTTTCCATAACGTACCATACGGTGTGGTGTTATGCTTTTGTGTTGTTGCTATAAGTTAGGCTTCGCAAATACTAAGAGCGTTTGATAATATATATATATATATAGTTGTTAAAGAGAATCTGCATGTTTCTTTTATTCTCGTATTGTCTTTTCTTTCTTTTTTAAATATTATGTTTACTTTAATTTGTCTCATTAGAGATTGGGTGTATACAATTAAAATGACAAATTAGATGGACACCCGTGCAACGATTTGGTTTGAACGCATGTTCTGAAATGACTTCATATATATTATTAAGTTGATATATATTAAACTCACCAATGTAATGTATATTCATATTTCAATTCAGTTATGTTGTAGTCAATTAATTTAATAAAACCTGTTAATTAAATTCCTTTATCTTGTTTAACTAAAAAGTTAATTTTTAGAAGTTACTTTGTATATTTTTGATATGCGCCCAGCATATGGTCCTTTCCAAGCCTCTAGAAGCTAAAAATCATTGACAAATAGTTTAGAATTGCATAAGTTATGATAAATGTTGATGAATCCATTCCTATCATATGTTGTGCTATTTTGAACATATTTACAACAGGAAACCACACACTTCAAGCAAATTTTGGAAGCACAGGACTGCCACGCCGCCAGCGTGGATACCCACACCGCTAGCGTGGGAAGTAGCTTCCAATGGCAATTTCCTCTAGTCTGCCACGCCTCCAGCGTGGGATTCCATGCCCCCAGCGTGGAAAGGTGCTTCCAGGTGCTGATTTCTCTAGACAGCCACGCCCCCAGCGTGGGATTCCACGCCATCAGCGTGGAAAGCTGTTGTTTGTGCAATTCTGAAAGCTGAGAGAGGGCAAAATGGAAGTTTTTCACTTACCCTCATATAAATACCTTAAACCTTAGCCTTCAAAGGACGATTTTGGAGGGAGAAAAACACAAAGAAAGGGTTTTAGAAGCTTGGGTTCCTTAGCTAGGGTTTTGGGAAGTTGAAGGCACAAGTGGGGTTGCATCTCCATCTTCTTCTTCCTTGCTTCAGCTGGGTATGCCTCTTTTTGTATCTCAGCCATTCATTATGAGGTTTGGCTGAGTTTTTATTGTAGTTAGGGCCAAACACTTGATGTAAATTTCATTGGGATGTATTGAATGCTATGATTCATTTATCAAAAGCTATTTTACTGCACTTTGTTTTAATTCCTTTATCTCTTTCTTAGACTTGATCAATCTTTGTGAGAGCTCAGAGCTAGGGTTCACAATAGAAATATTGGGGCTTTAGTTTCAGAACTAAGTGTGATAACTTGTCTTACATCACCTAGGAATAGGGATGCATGCTTGTAGCTTAGCTTATTTATGTGTTTACTTAATGCTTAACTTGCAGAAAATCACTAAGGGATTAGGGTTTGAGTGCGGGTTAAAGAACTAAGTTATTGAGGAATCAAGGCTTAGTTAATTTACGGAAACACATTAGCTGAATAACTTAGATATTTGAATGTAGCAAACAATACAATTTCATTGGAAGGAACATTAAGTGTGGGTTGCCCTAGCTACATATCTTTACATATCATTATCACTTTACTTACTTGTCAATATTAGTTAATGTTCACGCTTAACACTAGTTTATTTCGTACACACACAACAACAACCTTATTCATTCATTTTATTTGCTATCCAACTTATCGATATCATTTATAGTTTAATTGATCAAACAATCCTCGTTGGGAACGATACTTTATTTATCACTTTATTACTTGAGCGACCGGTGCACTTGCCAAGTACGCAACAATTTTCTTAACTTTATATTATTTAACCATTTTGATGTAATATACGTACACTTATACTAAAAATATTTATTTCGATTAACACATTTTTTATAAAATTATTTTTACTAAAAGAGTTAAATGGTCATTATAATTTTATTTAAATATGTGATTTATTAGTAAATAAAAATAATGTTAAAAATAATTAATATTTATAATAGAATATGTTTTAAATAGTATTAAATGTAAATTTTTTGCACAATTAATATACGTAATATATAAATACATAATATACAAAAATGTGACTCTAATGTATGTTCAAAGATAACTTGATTAATATATAAATATGTGGCTTAAGTGTCTACAAATATGATTCTAGTTTTAGCGCGCGTGAAATATTTGGTTACTTATTCTTCACATGTCAAAATTTATCATACAATATATATAACATTTTTAATGAGAAATTTTGACATGTCAAGAATCTAAAAGTAACAAATTATTTTATAAAGACTAAAACTAGATAGAATCATATTTGTAGGACTTGAGCGTTAAATATAAGATCGATCTAGCAATTCAAAAAAGAAAGAACGGATTACATATATATAGAGATACATACAAGTGTGAAATCATCAAAACTTAAACTAATCAAGCAAGATTTTGGAAGCTCTTAAACGACAACATCATCTGAAATCTCCATCATCGACACTAGCCAGCAATGTTTAATGTTCAACTGATATATATCAGTCAAAATCTTAATTTATTTATTCGATTAAAATCTTGATTTCAAACAAGAATAAATTAATAAAGAATCAATCTTGTGGGAAATGTTCTTAATGTTCTTCACGTGAGAGTGATTTTCGTGTTATTCTATTCTTTAACAAGGGTGCTTTTAAGAGATTTTATTTTATTAACAAGATCGTTTTTGGATACTTTTATCTTTATTATTCTATAATTATCACATTTATGTTTTAATCAAATTTTAATATTTAAAAAAAATATCAATAGTTCAAAATAATCTTATATCTTAGTATAAATTATTTATCATAAATTTAAAATAAAATTTATGAATATCTATTTATTATGATTTTGAATTATATTATAATTATATATTCAAAATATTTATTTGTTATAAATTTTAGTCATATAAAAATCCATATATCCCGTGCACATGGTTAACACACACTTCTGGGTATAATATGTCCAAATTTTTCACGCAATCAAACTTTCATCAAATTCATGTTAATCTCTTTCAACAACATTCCAAATTGATCAAAGAGCCAGCTTAGGGGTATTAACTTATTAAATTAGTTGTTTCAGTATAAAAAACTAATTAAGCTATTCAAAATATTATCACCTTCGTCATTCGTTCAAAGTTGCCGGATAATCAACCAAGCGCACACATATTGTTAATTTCGTTAATTACTTAAATCAAGTATTAAAATTTTCAATCAATATTAAATATAATAATATACTCATGAATTATTATTGAAACGATATTTATATGGATTAAATATTTTTTTTATGATTTTTTAAATAAAAAATTAAAAATGTATATGTTTATAATATATTTATGGTTCATTCAAAATAAAAACACACCAACGCGCACGCATATATATAATATATATAAAAAATCACTATCTATAAAGCAAATTTTAATTTAAAATATTATTTACTATTTAGATTAATATATTTTCCTACTGGTCTTAAATCGATGATTGTGATGGTATAAGAGATGTTGGACAAAAGGTTGTGTATTCAAATTTCGTCTAATTTTTTATTTCCGTATGTAACTTCGTGCGAAGAACATGATGCATAATGGCATTCCCTTTTTCAAAATACTGTTTTGTCTTTGACCATACAAATTAAGATATAATATGCTTATTTTCTTGTTAAGAGAATGCTATATAAAAGATAGCCGTGAGCCGTCTTTTTTGATAATCAACTTAACTTGGAAAATGGCCAAATTAAAACGTGGGAAAAGTCAACAGAATATATCAAACAAGGTAGGCATAAGCATGTAATAGTGTTTATTCAGTCTACTAGTCAACACTATATAGTATATGTTATATTACTATTAAATCACGTAATAGTTTGGTGGGTAGGTATTCCTAGCCATATATAAAGAAGCAAGCATTCCCAGATATAACATCAAACGACTAAGCACCTATCTATATAGATAAAGAGGCAATTAAGCATTCTTAGATATAACACTAAACCACTAAGCAAAATATATCGATCACACGATATGGCATTTAAAGGCTATTTCCTTTTGGGCCTCATAGCTCTTGTTGTTATTAGCACTTTTTCCAAAGTTACATGCGAATTAGAAGCAGATACAGTTTCACCTATTATTGACATTTCACTCAATCGGAACAGTTTCCCTGAAGGCTTCATCTTTGGGGCAGGATCTTCCTCGTACCAGTTCGAAGGTGCAGCAAAGGAAGGTGGTAGAGAACCAAGTGTATGGGATACCTTCACCCATAATTATCCAGCTAAGATCAAAGATAGAAGCAACGGAGACGTGGCCATTGACTCATATCACCACTACAAGGTATATTTTTCATGTCATGGTATTTTTAATATATATTTTTTTTTTGGTATCTTGTAATACGAATTATTTATTTCAAAAAATTATATATAGTTCTTGGTGTTCATTAACGTGAAAATCACTTTTTCTGTGTATGTAGGAAGATGTTAGGATGATGAAGGATATGAATTTGGATTCATATAGATTTTCCATTTCTTGGTCAAGGATTCTACCGAGTATGTTAATTAATAGCTCATGATAATTAATTTAAATTATATTTTTCCTAGCTGGATGTTATCCTTTGACCATTTATATATTTTTAATATTAAACTACGTATACATATCTACAGAAGGAAAGCTAAGTGGAGGTATAAATCAAGAAGGAATCAACTATTACAACAACCTTATCAATGAGCTAGTGGCTAATGGTTAGAATTTAATTAAACTCGATTGATTAAACTTTTATTGTACTTGCAGTTTAATTTTATCATATTCGCTTGTTGTGGATAATCATAATTAATATTAAATATTAATAATTACAGGTATACAACCACTGGTCACTCTTTTTCATTGGGATCTTCCCCAAGCATTAGAAGATGAGTACGGAGGCTTCTTAAGTCCACGCATAGTGTGAGTTTCAATTCTATAACACAGCATATATTTTATGTCTTTAGCACATATAACATCTAGATATGAATGTAATTTGTTGAACAAACATATATTAATCTTCAGGAAAGATTTTCGGAACTATGCGGAACTATGCGGAACTTTGCTTCAACGAATTCGGTGATAGGGTGAAGTATTGGGTTACTTTGAACGAGCCATGGAGTTACAGTCAGCATGGTTATGCAAATGGAGGAATGGCACCGGGTCGTTGTTCTGCTTGGTTAAATTCAAATTGCACTGGTGGTGATTCTGCAACAGAGCCTTATTTGGTTACACATCACCAACTTCTTGCTCATGCAGCAGCTGTTCGCGTGTACAAGACTAAGTATCAGGTTAGTTAATTTGTTCTTAAACTTTTAGATACGTTATAGGTAGACTTTGCCACATTAAATTTACATTGAGCGAGGGATTAGGAAATGGAAATCATTTATAAAGGTTGTTTTACACTTTCTTTCTTATGTACTCAGGCGTCTCAAAAGGGTTCAATAGGCATAACATTGGTAGCTAATTGGTTTTTACCGCTCAAAGATACCAAATCTGATCAAAAGGCTGCTGAAAGAGCAATTGACTTCATGTATGGATGGTAAGAGTTCCTACCACCCTTTATCTAACTTTGGTTTCTACAAAATGCATTGCATTTATATTGCATCAAAACCCAATAAATAAGTACCACAATGCATAAGTATTATCTAATGGACTATATCTTGATATATTGGGGGTTGGTTCATAATCCTTAGCTTTTGAAGGCTTCTACATGTTTCCCAAACCTTAAATGGTGGTCTTCCAAGGGTGTATATATATTAAGGATTTGAGAAGGGGATCTTGCTATTTTCTCTATTTGGTGTTGAGAACGTGTATGACTTGTTGAAAGAAAAGTTGAATTGATAGGTAATTGATTTCAGGTTTATGGATCCATTAACCACGGGTGACTATCCCAAAAGCATGCGATCTCTTGTGAGAACAAGATTGCCAAAGTTTACTACAGAGCAATCCAAATTACTTATTGGTTCATTTGATTTTATTGGCCTAAACTATTACTCTACAACATATGCCTCTGATGCACCTCAGCTAAGCAATGCTAGACCTAATTACATAACAGATTCTCTTGTCACTCCTGCATGTAAGGACTCCAATCTTCTATCGTTCTATCAATCCCCTAAATTGCATGTATACATTATTGAAAATGATCATGGTTGCTAATGGTTTGTCTTTTATATTTGTGATTGATTACAGATGAACGCGATGGAAAACCTATCGGTATAAAGGTACGTGTATACCCACCAAAGCACGCAAATGCTCTACAATCTGAATCCTTTAATTTTGATAAAATTTAAAACTAAATTGTTTTCATAATTATGCAGATTGCTTCTGAGTGGATATATGTTTATCCAAGAGGAATTCGTGACCTTTTATTATATACCAAGGAAAAGTATAATAATCCTTTGATTTACATCACTGAAAATGGTAAATGACACTTGTCTCTCTCTCTCTCTATAATTTTCTTTAATGAAATAAGTTATCTTCTTCATGATTTTCAATTTCCCTAACCTAGACATGTGAATTCTAACTTATATTTTCTTCACTTAATTTATAGGTATAAATGAGTATGATGAACCAACACAATCACTTGAGGAATCTCTTATGGATATTTTTAGAATTGATTATCATTATCGTCATCTTTTTTATCTTCGATCTGCTATTAGGTAAGTAATTAATTATGTATATAAAAAAGTCCATGTTATTTTGTCATAAATTTAATAGTGTTTAATTTAACTTATATTTGATGTAGGAATGGTGCAAATGTAAAGGGATATTATGTATGGTCTTTGTTCGATAATTTTGAGTGGTCTTCGGGTTTTACATCACGATTTGGAATGACCTATGTAGATTACAAAAATGGTTTGAAGAGATACAAGAAATTCTCTGCATTGTGGTTCAAGAATTTTCTCAAGAAAGAAACCAAGCTTTATGATTATAGCAAATAATTTTATAAAATTTATTTATAAAAATAATTATATATACTTGTAAATAATTATTTGATTTGTATTTGATTATTCTTTTATTGTATCGAGGTCCTATTGGACTTAGAGGGGAAATGGAGATGTCGCATTTTGTTACATTAAGAATGAAAGAAATTTTTTGTTATGATAAAGTTATCATTTTTTTTTTTAGTTATATTTGTTAATTTACTGCATCTTGTATCGGGGGATCTGTGAAAGTTGATGACAGTAAAGCTCGCTCTGTTCTCATCATATGGCTGGAGAAGAGAATTTGAACGAAGCAATTGAACAAAACTACGAACTTTATGTACTTCATAAATCATAAGTACATATTTCTATCGATCACTCTTACGAAAGAAAGAAAAATGTGCTGGATTTATCCATATGAATATATCTCCGATGAAATATAGCACAATATATCTATAACTTTTGGCGTCCTAGTTTATTAATGAAAATTAAGTTCAACTGTCATTGAGTCAATGCGAGAACAGAGTATTGCCAAGTACCGTGATCTTTACATATCTTTAATTGACGAACGTATAATTGACCTTCTCTCACCATGTTTATATATTTAGAAGAAGAAAAATGTCAATCTTTTTATTTTTGAGAAGAAAAATGTCAATCGTTTAAGTACTAACTTTCGTCACTAGTGTTTGCTCCTATTTTTAATAGTAGACTATTAGTTACCGTGAGTAGGAGTCACACTTCTTTTCAGATTGAATGTCTTTTGGCACAACACAAAATGGAGCTCCCCTGTTCCTTTCTGCCTTAGCATGGTCTACTCTCCATGGAAGCACCAATCGTGGAGTTTTGGTTTAAATAAATCAACCTCATTTAAACAAATTGTTTTTATTGAAGAATTTTAAATGGGTGTATAAATATTTATCAACCACTCTTATACTTTTGATCCCATTTTAACATAGATTAGGAGAAAAAGCGGTGATGAACTATTTTTTAATAAAGATTAGTCATTAATAAAATAAAAGTTAAATAACTGGTTTGATTTCTATACTTTGCATTTGATAATAATTTAGTTTATAAAATATAAATATTGAAATAATTAATTTAACTGTCAAGTATTTAATGTTAAGTGCATATGTAACATATTGTTAACGTGACAATTCCACATACATTTCACGTCAATGTACAATGTTTTGGACTAAAGCTGTATCGAATTGTTTTTAGGTAAAAAAAAATTATATTTTCATATAAAACGTTCTCTGTAAACATAAAATTGTTAACAATAACATCTCATGTAAACACTAAATGTTTTAAAAAAATGATGATTGAATTAATTTTATCACAACATTTATATTTTTATGGATTAAATTGATGATTTTCAAAATATGAAAATCAAATTATTAATGCAAAATAAGGTTTTAAGGTGACTATTTAGTATTTACCCTAAAATGAATATGACGGTATAATTTTTTTTAAAAAAAAAAAAACATAGATGGAAAACGATAAGTTGATAGAGCACAATCACTTGCCTAAACTTCACTCCGAGAGTTACGATTATGGCATTGAATTTGAGCATGTTACCGTTGCTCTGCGTTTTGTCTCTTTTTGTTACCTCAGCCATCACCATTACTCGTTCCAAGACCGTTGCACCCATTCATGACGTTTCTTATCTCAACCGGAGCAGTTTCCCGCAAGGCTTTATTTTCGGGTCAGCATCCTCAGCATATCAGGTACATTATATCATATTAATTTGTATTATTATTAATTTGTCAATCAATTTGAACAATCTTTCAATTTTGGTTATTGCTGTCAATTACCGTTTATGTATTCAGAATCTAAGATACATGATTTTGCGGTGTAGTATGAAGGTGCTGCAAGGAAAGGTGGAAAAGGACCGAGTATATGGGATACTTTCACTCATAAATACCCAGGTGTGTGTGTGTGTGTGTGTGTGTGTGTGTGTGTGTGTGTGTGTGTGTGTGTGTGTGTGTGTGTATATATATCCTCCACTAGTTCTTTTTAATATTTTTTACTTTTTGTTTTCAAATAACAGTAAGTATCCAACGAGTGTAACTCAGTTGGCAACAAACACTGAAATTGGGGGAGGGGGAAGACCTGAGTTTGATTTCCGCATAACACATATTCATGGAGAAGAAGAGGCTTTGAGTGTGTTGAAGTCGTGGACCATAGATTAATTCCATTGCCAGCATAAAAGACTGAAGTTTGTGGTGATACTTCAGAATCTAACCAGAGAGCCAAATACCTCAATTGTTGTGCTCACCAGAAAGAAGAAAAAAAAGTAAATAGGACGTATTTTCTAATTGCTCCAGCCTTGCAGAATTTTGGGTCTTTGGGTGAAATTTTGGACCATTTTTTTTACCAAGCCAAGTAAATTATAACTTGCAATTAGAACTCAGAGGTGGTTCCTAGAATGGGGCTAGAGATCCTAGAGATGGAAGTAAAGGAGAGTATTCATAGAGATTCTATAGTTGATTAAATAATGTCTATGATTGTAGCTATTTATAAAACAAGAGAGAGAGAGAGAGAGAGACAGAGTCTTCTAACTGTCATCTAACTGCTCATCTGACTAACATCTAACTCCTAACTAATGATTAATTTGCAAGATGTATGAGTTGAGTATGTTCTCTGATACTTGCTTTGACTATAAATTGCCTGCTTTAATGTGTAATTTCCACTTATGGCATGCAGAAAAAATAATAGATGGAAGTAATGGAGATGTAGCGGACGACTCATATCATCGGTATAAGGTATATATGTTTTCAATAGTAGTACTACATAAGTAGTTTTCATATGAATAAAGAATGTAACTGATATGTAGACTCATGATAGACTGGTCCACCTGTTTTAGGAGGATATTGGAATCATGAAGTATATGAATTTGGATGCTTATAGATTTTCCATTTCATGGTCTAGGGTACTACCGAGTAAGTCAAGTTTTGTTGACATTCCACCCAAATTTTTTTTTTCTTAGTTTGTGTTCCGTAGTAACTATTATTAATTTCTTATAAATTATTTGCAGAAGGAAAGCTTAGTGCAGGTGTAAACCATGAAGGAGTAAACTACTACAACAACCTCATCAATGAGCTCATGGCTAATGGTCATAATTCATTAATATTTATTTATATAACTCTTTACATTGGATTAGTATCATATCCATATGGTTGTTAATCATATATAATCATCATGAATCATGCAGGTCTGCAACCATATGTGACCCTTTTCCATTGGGACGTTCCCCAAGCCTTAGAGGATGAGTATGGTGGTTTTTTAAGTCCTCACATTGTGTAAGTGAAATCAACTTCCACCTAGAGCTATATAATTAACTGATAAACATTGTATGAATGTTGAGAGAAAGTTTTAGTAAATCTAATGATATGATAAACATATATAATTCATGAGCATGCAGAGATGATTTTAGGGATTATGCTGAAGTTTGCTTCAAGGAATTTGGCAATAGGGTGAAACATTGGATTACTTTGAATGAACCGAGGAGTATGAGCAAGAATGGCTATGCAAATGGCAGGTTTGCACCTGGTCGGTGTTCTGATTGGCTCAAACTGAATTGCACAGGTGGTGATTCCGGAACTGAGCCCTATTTGACTTCGCACTACCAACTTCTTGCTCATGCTGCTGCAGCCAAACTGTATATGACCAAGTATCAGGAGAGTTCTTGACCTGCTTTAATTTTAAATCACCAAATGCTTTTTAAACCCACAATGAATCTGTGTCCTGAAATTTAATGGTACTTGAACTTTTCTAATAAAAGGATCAAAGAGTACAGAAGCCACATGTAATTTCTATTTGGTGAAGGACCATAATTTATTTTCATGTAAAATTATTGACTGCTGTTAGTAATTAAATTGACAAAATATTTAAAAGTGTGTATGCAGGCATCTCAAAAGGGTTTAATAGGGATTACCTTGAATTCTGACTGGTATGTGCCGGTTTCTAAAGAGAAATCTGATCGAGACACTGCACGTCGGGGCCTTGACTTCATGTTTGGATGGTAAGTTTATACTCAACATTCATAGCTTGGAGGGAAGGAAAATCGACAGAGACAATATTTATTTTTGAAAATATGATCATGTAGTGACTGGTGGTATACTACATTTAGTAAGAAAAATGTGGGCCAACAACATTATTGATCGCTATTAGTTGACGATGCCACTTAGATTGATGTGTTAGTACCTGATCTTATCTTATGTGGGGTGATTTGTGTTTACTCAAAGTATATGTCATTTCATAAACCCGTATAAAATTGAAGGTAAATTACATATGGATTCATATTGAATCCACTTGAGTTTAAAATAAACATTCTTGAGTCTAACCAGCTGGATTCAATTGTAATGATGATTTGTACTGTTTGGAAATTAGAAAAGAGTGTTTCAGTACTTCTTATGGATTGCATTTGCATTTCTGGTTAGGTATATGGACCCACTCACAAAAGGTGAGTATCCAAAAACCATGCGATCTATGTTGGGAAACCGGCTACCAGAGTTCTCCAAAGAAGAAGCCAGGCAACTTAAAGGGTCATTTGATTTTCTGGGCCTAAACTACTACTCGTCCTTTTATGCTGCCTATGCACCTCACCAACGTGGTGCCAGACCAACCTTACAAACTGATGCACTTGTTAATGTTACAAGTAATTATCAAGTTGTTTATAGGCCTGCACTAGTTGCTTCAGTTCTAATGAATGGCCAAACAGAACTCAAACCAAACTTCTTGTACTTACCGTGAATTACATACTAAAACATGGTTTTTTAATTTTTATTTTTCAATGACAGATCAGCATGACGGCAAGCCCCTTGGTCCAATGGTATGTATTTTCATCATTTCATTGGCATCAATGTTGCATATCAATGATTTTTCATTTGTTACTTTTTTCACTCATAATGATCGGGTAAAAAAGACTAAAATATGTTTTCAATTCCTAATAAATATCTTGTGTCTATTCTCTAATAAAAAATTTCTTTACAATGAGTTTCTAATAAAACAATTTTATTTTTGGTCTTTGACACTTCTATTTAATCATGTTAAATTAGCAAATTTTGTGTTTTCTCCTGATATTTTTTTTTGTTGTTAGTCTTTTTCAAAGAGACTAATAACAAATAAAAAAATTTATCAAGTAAACACAAAATTTGCTAATTAATCAGGGATTAAAAAAAAGTGCCAAGGACCAAAAATAAAATTTGTTTTACGAGGAAGCAAAAATTTAGAAAAAATTTATTAGAAAACAAATATAAAATTCGAATATTTATTAGAGATCACAAGCATATTTTAGCCTATAAAAAAATATTTAGAGAGCTCTATTTATAATAATTTGCAGGCTGCTTCTAACTGGTTGTGCATTTATCCACGAGGATTCCGGCAACTGTTGCTTTTCATCAAGAAGCAATACAACAACCCCGTAATTTACATTACTGAAAATGGTAATAGATCAGTCATTTATTTTTTTTCTCAAAATTCTGTGCGTACTGTAATTGATAAAGCTACTGATTCATCAAAGAAAAACAAAGGCAAATGAGAATTTAACAAAATTAATTGATAGGTTATGACGAGTTCAACGATCCAACACTATCACTTGCAGAAAGCCTTATAGATACTTACAGAGTCGATTACTTATATCGTCATCTTTATCATCTTCAAACTGCAATCAAGTAAGTAATGCTTTATCAGAGGAGCCTTTCTCTATTTATGGATCTGTAAGTTTTATGCATCTTACTTCACATTAGCATTGATTTTATATTTGTTTAATCGTTCACTCGATTCTTGTAGTTATCTCCATTTTAAATTTTTGTCCTATATGAAAAAAATATAAGTTTTAGTCATTACACATGCGTAAAAGTTAAGTGTTCCGTAATCGTTAAACAGTGTTGTTGTTAATACCGCTACAAAAAAATTCGGGTTGAGTAAAATTGCTACAAACTTTTTTGGTGAGTGCGAAACTGCCCAAAAATAGGAGATGGAAAACTTTTTGAAGCAATTTTACATTGCCAAGAATTTTTTATAGCAATTTTGCATTGCTATAAAGTTTCATACCATTGTTAAGTGTTAACAGCAACACTGTCAACCACATCCCTAAAGATGTTAACAGCAAAGACCAAAACTTAACTTTTATATGTGTACAAGGACTAAAACTTGTAGTTTCTTGTTTAGAGACTAAAACATAAAATAGGAACAATTATAGGAAGCAAATGAATAGTTTTATTTTTCATACTTCCTTTTTACATTTACATTTGATAGGAAAAGAGGAGCGAGAACCGGAAGATGATTTTCTTTCTCCCTTTTTATCATAAAAAGTATTTGTGAAAGAGTAAATAACTAGTATAGGAGTGACTATTTTGGTTAATTTTTTTTTTGTTGACTTTCATGCATGAAGAGATGGTGTGAATGTAAAGGGATATTTTGTATGGTCATTGCTGGATAATTTGGAGTGGGACTCTGGCTATACTGTGCGATTTGGACTCGTCTTCGTGAACTTCAGGGATGACTTGAAAAGATACCCGAAACTCTCGGCACATTGGTTCAAGAATTTCCTCACTAAATCCTAGTTAGACATTGGTTTCAAAGAAAATGAGATGAAATTCAGGTTTAAAAAAAAAGTGATATGTACTCAGTCAGTTCTCTGGGAAAATAAAAGATTTGTAACTACCAAAAATTTGGCACAGGTGGTTGAATTGTTATTTCTTTGAGTTACAATATTATTTATGTGAAATATCTATTAATTACGGTTCTTATTAGAGAACTGGTAGACCGCCTTAAGTAGAATTTTCTTTTTTAACTACATTATTTTTTGTCCAAGTCAAATACTTCATTAAATCTCAAAAGGAAAAAAACTTATATATGTCAACTAAGAAAATTAATTAACATCATGAGATTAAAAGTTATGGAGTATTATTAGCATATAAGGTTGACTTAAGTGATAAAAAGAAAAAGAGAAAAAAAGAAAAATCATGGGTTTGAATTCTTCTGTTAACAAAAATTAACAAATTAATAAAAAAAAACTACTAGAGTAAACTAGTTTTTCAATGACAACCAATTAAATCTCATAATTTGCCACATCAGGTGACACTGTTTTAATTGAATAAAAAGTAATTAAAAGAAACTAATTCTCTATTGATCTTGCAAGGCTCGCTGGGAGAGGAAATCATGAATGGCGTGCAATCCACCATCGATGTTGGCTGGAAACCAGGGGGCAATACAAGATTTGAGCATGAGACGAAGAGGTGGAGTTTTAGGGTAGAAGGAATAGATGAAGGATGGGATAAAAAAAAAAAAAATTAACTTCTTCACATACCTCCACATTCAAATCAAAATTACACTCTTGTTATAAACTTGTAATGTCTCCCCACCTGAACCACGCAAATAACATTTCATCTCATATATCACATCCAAATTCAAATCAATACAATTTCTTCTCTTCAAAGTAGTTCCGGCGTCGAAAGAGATTCTACACACTCCAATCAAATTAAAATCCTTGTTGAGATTAAGCTTTTAGTATATTAAGCCCAGCATTCAAACTATCTTCAAAACAATTTCCTCCCCTAGAGTTTCTAGGAAGTCAATAGTTATCTGATGTGGCACAACTACCATTAACAAAAAAGATTAGGTTGTTTTCTTATTCATCTGTCAAAAAAATATTTTTTATTCAATTAAAATAATGTTATCTGATGTGAAAAATTTTGTGATTTAATTGGTTGTGTAAAACTGGTTTATAATAAAAGTGCAAAAGTCTTTAATCTCTATCATCAATGATTTTAATTACATTTAGAAAATAATTTTTTTCTAAATTATTCTTTATTAAAACTCAATATCCAAAATAAAATAAATAATTATTAAAAATAATTGAATATCAATTAAAAGAAAGAAATTTTAAATATAATTTCATTAAATAATATAAAAATTAATTAAATTTATTTATATTTTAAAGCGCATAAGTTATTTTTTTTTCTTATATTTAATACTGAAAATAGTACGATTTGACAGCAATAATTGGTACCACTTTTCAGAAAGTCTGCAATGCAATAATGTATGCAAATCAAATAATTGATACAAAAAAGTGGTACCACTTGACTCACTTGTCACAAGAGAACTCATCTTAATTTTAGAATGAAAAACAAAACAAACAGTGAAGTAAAGAAAATTCGACCTTCCTGTAAAGTCCATGTTTTCGGATCCAAACAAAAGTGAACCAATATATTGTAATAAAATTTCCTTAACCTACGTCTGGTAAGAGAGAAAATAGGAGGGGAAAAAAAGAAGGATAACAAATTATTTTCTTTTGTTTGATCAGAGAAAAAATATCAGAAATAATCTAACTTCTAGAAAAAAAAATAATTATTTTTCCAATTTTAAACTTTTTTTTTTCTCTTGTTTTAACCAAGCGAACCATAAAAAACGAACTTACCGTTTGTTTTTATTTTATTTTATTTTCCTAACAGAAAATAAAACTATATAAAGGTTAGAGGGATAGAGCACAATCACTTAACTTGTTCACTTTCTGAACTATGGTAATGGCATTGAACATGTTTCCGCTGCTCTGTGTTCTGTCTCTTTTTGTTATCTCGTCTATTATCACCATCACTCATTCCAAGACCGTTCCACCCATTCTAGACGTGACCAATTTCAACCGAACCAGTTTCCCGCAAGGCTTTGTTTTCGGGACAGCATCAGCTGCATACCAGGTATATATATATATATATATATATATATATATATATATATTATGAATTGATGACAGATACCATGAGTTTATAATACTAACTTGCGTATGTTTCAACCAATTGTGTTATACTTCCTCAATATATAATATATTAAAGTTTAAAATTTAATTGGTTTAGTTACTCTTATTCCTGTGCAATCTTTCTGTTTTAGGAGCTGCACTTAATTACTCGTTTTAGTCCTTATGCGTACAATTTTTTGTCGTTTTAGCTCTTATGATCCAAAATTGTAGGGACTGAAATAGATTAAAAGTATATGTACTTGAGACTAAAATGAGTTAAAAAGTGTACATGTAAGTAGTCTAACAAATAATTTTTAGGTGTAGAAACTAAAACATTAAATTCTTCAGGTATAAGAATCAAATAAGTAGTAATTAAACCAGTTTCTATACATTGTCAAATATAGGAAAATCAATCACCTACGACTTTTAAGATAATTATGTTAAAAATTAATAAATTTATCAAACATGCCCATATGTAATTCTGATTGAATGACAGTTTAAAAGTTTTATACGTTATTAGTGCATGTTTTATTTACTCTAATTTTTTATTATTATTAACTTGCCAATTAATTTGAACCATCTTCGGATTTGGTCATCGTGATCAATTACCGTTATTATGCATTCAGAAGGTAAGAGGCATAATTTTGTGGTGTAGTATGAAGGTGCTGCAAGGGAAGGTGGAAAAGGACCGAGTATATGGGATACTTTCACTCATAAACACCCAGGTATATCTCTCCTCCACTAGTTCTATTTAATATTGGTATTTATTTTTGTTTTCAAATACACAGTATGTGTTTTTTTAAGGTTCATTTGGAAAGTAAAAAAGATCATCATACCTTGAATATAATATGGAACTCGTAGTGGATTTGGAAGAGGAACTCTCTTAATTTCTTTATGTGAGATAATGCAAGTTCCATTCACTTTTGTGCAACCTTCTAGCTCTTCTCCATTGATATAATATAATATACTTAGTGCTAAACCATGTTTAAGGGGCACTTTCAGAATAAAGTGTAGAATTTTAGGTCCCTGGGTGCAACTTTGAACCCTGTTACACCAAGCCAAGTTATTGCTTGCTAACAGAATTCAGAAGAGGTTGAATCATAGAGATGAAAGTAAAGGAGAGGATTGGTACAGTATTCTGTAAACTGTAGTTGATTGAATAATATGATTGTACCTATTTATAAAACAAGAGTGATAGAGTCTTCTAATTGCTCACCTAACTAACATCTAAGTCCTAACTAACTCTTTTAAAAAAATGACAGCTGGATGAGTTGAGTATGTTCTCTGATACTTTATATAACTATAAATTGCCTAATTACATGTATAATTTCCACTTATTTATCAATGAAATGGCATGCAGAAAAAATAAAAGACCACAGTAATGCAGATGTAACGGCAGACGAATATCATCGGTATAAGGTATATATATATGTTTTCAATAATAGTAATCCATTAGTTTTTATATGAATACAAAATAGAACTAATATGTAGAGTCATGATAGACTGTTTCACATGTTTTAGGAGGATGTTGGAATCATGAAGTACATGAATTTGGATGCTTATAGATTCTCCATTTCTTGGCCTAGGGTACTACCAAGTAAGTCGAGTTTATAAGCTCTTTTTATCTTAGTTCATGTTCCATAGTAACTATTATTAATTTCTTATAAATTATTTGCAGAAGGAAAGCTTAGTGCAGGTGTAAACAAAGAAGGAATAAACTACTACAACAACCTCATCAATGAGCTACTGGCTAATGGTCATAATTCACTAATCTTCTAACTCTTTACATTGCACTAGTATCATATCTATATGGTTGTTTATCATCAATAATAATGGTGAATAAAGCAGGTCTGCAACCATATGTGACCCTTTTTCATTGGGACGTTCCCCAAGCCTTAGAGGATGAGTATGGTGGTCTTTTAAGCCCTCACATTGTGTGAGTGACACTATCTTCCACTTAGAGCTATATAATTAACTGATAAACATTGTATTACTATTGAGGGAAAGTTTTTAGCAAACCTAATAAACTGATGAAGTTATATAATTCATATGAACATGCAGACATGATTTTAGGGACTATGCTGAACTTTGCTTCAAGGAATTTGGTGATAGGGTGAAACATTGGATTACTTTGAACGAACCGAGCACTGTGAGCATGAATGGCTATACAGTGGGAAGCCATGCACCAGGTCGGTGTTCTGATTGGTTAAAAATGAATTGCACAGGTGGTGATTCGGGAACTGAGCCATATTTGAGTTCACACTATCAACTTCTTTCTCATGCTGCTGCTGCCAATCTGTATAAGACCAAGTATCAGGTCCTCTGCATTCTTGATCTGTTTTGTATCACCAAATGCTTTTTAAACCCAGCAATGAATCTTCATGTCATGAAATTTGAACATGAGACTTTAACTTTTCTAATAGAAGGGTTTAAGAGTACAAACAACATATTTAACTTTTTGGTGAAGGATCATGCTTGATTTTCATGTGAAATTATTTAATGTTGTTACTAAGTAAATAGCCAAAATATTTGAAAATGTGTATGCAGGCATCTCAAAAAGGTATAATAGGGGTTACCTTGAATAGTGACTGGTTTTTGCCGGCTTCAGAAAAGATAACAGATCGAGACGCTGCGCGTCGAGCCCTTGACTTCAGGTTTGGATGGTAAGGTTTTTCTCATCTATTAATAGCTTGAAGGGAGGAAATACTGACAGAGACAATGTTTATTTTTGAAAATATGATCATGGCATGATTGATGATACACTACTCCATATAGTATGAAGAATGTGGACCAATAACATTATATATTTGTGCAATTATGTGATCTAACTGTAACTGTTAAGCATTCTGCATTGTTAATCACAACTAATTGATCATGCTACCACTTATAGTGATTTGTTGGAACTCCTCTTTGTGTGGGATGATTTGTGCTGCTTACACAAATGATGTCTTCTCAGAAACCTGTATAAAATTGAAATGTAGTGATGTATCATTTGTGCTGTAAGGAAATTATAAAAGTGTTTCAGTACTTGTTGATTGCATCTGCATTTTGAATTTCTTGTTAGGTATATGGATCCAATCACCTTTGGTGACTATCCAAAAAGCATGCGATCTTTGGTGGGAAACAGGCTACCAAAGTTCTCCAAAGAAGAAACCAGGCAACTTAAGGGGTCGTTTGATTTTCTGGGCCTAAACCATTATGCAACCGTTTATGCTGGCCATGCGCCTCACCTACGTGTTCCTAGACCAACCCTACTAACTGATCCTCTAATTTATGTTACAAGTAATTATCAAGTTGTTTATATACCTTCATTAGTTGCTTCAGTTCAATTGAATTTTCAAACGAGAAATTATTAAATGATCTAGAACCATATAATCCTAACCAATCTCTATATGACATAATATAGTTATGTGTTATGTAGAAATTGGTCGAAACTGGAAACCAGATAATCTTTGACTGTGTAATAATTTCCCCATACAGAACTACTAAAAGCAAACATTGTACTTATTGTGAATTATACATTAAAGCATGGGTTTTTTTTATGACAGATCAGCGTGACGGCAGGGTCCTTTGTCCATACGTATGTATTTCATCATTTCATTAGCTCAATTTTTCTCACTTGTTAGTTTTTTTACTCCAAAATATCATATACATGGAAAATTAAGAGAACTCTAATAATTTGCAGGCTGCTTCTAACTGGTTATGCGTTTATCCACGAGGACTCCGACAACTGTTGCTTTACATCAAGAAGCAATACAACAACCCCTTAATTTACATTACTGAAAGTGGTAATAGATCTGTCATATTTTATTTTCTCGGATAATTCTCTGCATACTGCAACAATATTGATAAAGCTAATGTTTCATAACAAACAAATATAAAAAGAGCTAATGAAAATCTAAAACAAAATTAATTGATAGGTTATGATGAGTTCAACGATCCAACACTATCACTTGAAGAAAGCATGATGGATACTTACAGAGTTGATTACTTTTATCGTTATCTTTATTATCTTCAAATGGCAATCAGGTAAGCAATGCTTTTATCAGAGGAGCCTCTGAAGCTCTCTATTAATTGATTTGTTTGTTTTGTGCATTTTAATTCAGAATAATATTAATCCTATTTTGTTTCATAGTTCGTTTTAACATTTACCTTTAATAGAAAAAGGAAAGTGTAGAAAACCAGATTAGGAGTGTGATTTTTTTGGTTAATTCTTTTGTTTTTGTTGACTTTTATGCACACAAGGGATGGTGTAAATGTCAAGGGATACTTTGTATGGTCATTGCTGGATAACATGGAGTGGAGTGATGGCTATACTGTGCGATTTGGATTGATCTTTGTGGATTACAAAGATGGCTTAAAAAGATACCTCAAACTCTCGGCACAATGGTTCAAGAATTTTCTCAACAAATCTTAGTAGTTACACGTATATGTTCAGCATGGTTCCAAGTAAAATGAGATATGAAGTTCAGGTTTTAAAATAAAGTGATTGTTTGAACATATCATGGATTCAAGTTCGAATCTTGAGTAAGTGGGTGCCATAAATATTCAGAATAGTTTTATCATCGAAAATGATCCTATCTTGCTCGAGTAAAATTGCCTTTAGAAAAGTAAAGGATAGTTTGGATTATTTTTTTTTTGGTTGATTTTGTTATTCTAAGTTTTGGTGAGAGAAGGTTTTTGAGACAATGAATAGTAGCAGTTAAGAATTCTATCTGTCAAAAAAAAAAAAGAGTGGTTGCACTTGTTAAAGGATATTATGGATTTGTATCAAAAAAACAAGGGTGTTAATGGACAAGGGTTATATATGTACTTAAATTGACCCAAACTAATTCAAATAATTTAGGTTGATTATTGTATTTTGGTCAAACTCAATCCAACTCATTCAAACTCATTGAATTTTAGGTCGAGTCACGGATTTAATATCTCGACCCATTGACTTGTTAACCTAACCTATTAATTTGTATTATTATTATTATTATTATTATTATTATTATTATTATTATTATTATTAAATTTACAAAAATCAATTACTATTATTATTAGACTAGTAACTAAGAGTGAGATGGTATCTTTTTTTCTTAGTTCTCACGATTTCACTCATTTAGTTTCATGAAATTAGGATTTCAACTTCCAACTGGTTGTAGAACATCTATTTTACTTTTAAATTTGTTTCTAATTATTTTAGATATAGTTAAAGTCTTAGTTGCACTACTCATTATACTATTTGAGAACAATAGAATTTTCAAACTGTTATAATAGTTTTAGTTTTTTGGGTTTTTGGGCATAGTGGGTGTGGTGCTTAAACTTGTTTATTATATTTCAATTTTTAAATTATGTTTAACATATTATGTTAGTCAATGTGATAATGATAACAACAATGTGATTTCTTTCCTGATTTTTTTTCCATTATTTGACTACACGTAACAATTATAAGTAATGTATTTGATATTTCATTTAATAAAAATTTAGATTTTAAAAAATAACAAGACAAATTTAAATATTTTGACTTGTTGACCAAATTAAACTCAAACTGTTTATAACAAGTTAATTTGGGTTGAGTTTTAATTATTTTTTTTGAAAACCGGCCAAACCAATATATTCAAATTTAATTTGATTGAATCACAAATTTTGTAAAACTCAATCCAAACTAACCACATACACCCTAAAAAAATGTGATATGAATTTGGTTCATTCATATCTAAGAAATAAAAGTGTTGTAGCTAACAAAATTCGACACAGATGGTTGAATTTTCTTAACATATTGATAAATATTCAATTTCTGGCATATATATAAGTTAAACAAAATTATTTCTAAACTTTAAAATATTAATCTTTAACTATTTATTAATTGATAGAGTTAATATCTATGCATTATCTTTATTAAAAAGTTACACTATTATCTGATCAGAAAATATATAATCAGGAATATATCAAGAAGTTTTAATTCAGTTGATTGAATTATATTATTAATATTATAAAGTTTGTGATATTATCTTCACCTCATACTAATAAAAAGAATATAACCAAGAATGTGCGAGATAATTTACACTGATCGATCACCCACATGGCCACACTACAAAAATGGTATATTTTAGTTCCTTTGGCTTTGAGGACATTTTAGTTGATGAAACGGTCAAACGTGTAAGATTGTGAAGAAGCTTTGCATTGCATTCTGCTGCTTTTGTTTATATATATATTATAACCCTTTCCCTTCCTAATTCGAATTCTCAAGGTCTCTTTTAATAGTGAACCCTCTCTTTAATCCAAAAAAGTGTTATTCTCTGTTTACAACTTCTAAATTTCTCTTGTATTAACTAATTAAGATTCCAATTCATCTGTTTGAATAAAATATGAACTACTATAAATTTTTTGATATTGGAGTTCAACTCATTCCTTTAAAAAAATCTCTTGTATTATATGGGTATTTTAAAATTTATGTAAATTTCTTAAACAAAAGTAAATTAAATGAAGAGTAAATATTTTTACAAGTAACTGTAAAAAAAATATGTTTACAAGTAATAGTATATATTAAATTATTAATTATGTACATAGACAAAACTTTGAAATTAAAGAGAAAATTACGGAAATGAACTATTAGAATTGAAAGACATTAATATTTTTAAATAAATCTTATCATGTTTAATTTTTAAGTAAATACATTGATTAGCCTTCACATACAATTAAAAAGGCAAAAATCAACTGGAAGCGTGAAACAATTTGAATCGGCCACATATAACGCTGTTTGAAACGATAGGTGGAAAGAAAAAACGGACACTTATAACACTGTGCACAAAGAATATTTAAAAAAATATATTATTCATTAAAATATCATTATCAATTGTGCAAATTAAGTCAAGGGGGGTTAATTCACTAATACACTTTTCTTGTTTATTTTACATAATATAAAATACTGATAAGAGCGAAGTAAACCTAAAACTTAGTGTACACACAAGCTTTGGAGTCCTATGTTTTCTATCTTCTTTGTTACAAAATCATTCCCACCAACAAATTCTCCCTAACTTTGTTTTTGCATTTTAAAAATTGTTTTTATCATCTTTTGTAACTGCATACATGTACAACTGCACTTTTTGTAAAGAATCCTCACATCAATGAGTTCAGCTACACTTCTGAAGTTTTGTTCAATCAAATAAATTATTTTTTTTTTTTTAGTGGGACTAAAATATTCTCTATATGAAGCAATCCTGCTTAAACATGACAGTTTGTTATGTACTTATGTTTACATAGCATCAACTTTTGAAAATGTAATTAGACTGACAAGTTGTCTATCAGTGTTTTTTTTTTTCTCTGAAATTATTTAATGCTAAGCTTGAAAGTTGCAACAACAGATGTTGATGCCATTCTCCTAAATCCTAATACACAAGTAATTTATTTTTTAGAAGGATATATTTAACTAATGAAAGTAGTAAGCACACAAGGAGACTTTACTAAACATCAATAAGGCATGGCATTCAACGGCTATCTATACCTTCTCCTCGTTGGTGTCTTCACTCGTTATAAGCTCCTCCTTTACGATCACACATGCTGTTGTGCCAATTCTTGATGTTTCTTCTCTAAATCGAAGCAGTTTTTCCTCAGGTTTCATCTTTGGCACCGCCTCCTCCGCATACCAGGTGTGTACCATTACTCATACACCTGTATCTGTTTTCTTCATTCTTCATGTAGTAATTGGTGTATTTGCAAATAGAAAAAATATCGGATAGAAGCAATGGAGATGTAGCAGTTGATCAATATCACTATAAGGTCCATCTAAACCGATATTGAAATTTGTTCTGCACTATCTCTATCTTGTCAATTTTATATTATTTTCTGGTTTTTTTTACAGCAAATTAATGCTAGTAACACACACTCTCTTATTAGATCAAATTTACTAAATATTAAGGGTGTCATTTTTTATATTTAGTGAATCTCATTCTAAACTAGTGAAATCTGTATGAATTTCAATCAATATAAGAAGAGTGTATTGTGTTACTAACACTCCTCTATTTGTATATATTTGTATATGGGTTGTTTCGGCTTAATTTCTGTTTATAAAATAACTTTTTGACTAACCAATTATCAATATAAGTTATACATTTGAGCCTGTTATCCTAACAATGACATTCACGAACTTCTATTTAACAACTTAAGTATTCAAGAGTTTTAGTCATTTGCATAGTATCGAAGCTTATCATAGGAATGTAAAATATCTACATTACAGGCACCAAAACATATAAAATAAAATAAGAAAACTATACTCTTGCATTAAGCAGCTTGTTAGAGATGTAATATTTAAGTGTCTTTATTTTGGGAGATATGGTACTGTCACTCATAAACTTTCACTTGACCGCGTAAAAGCAAGGGTGGTTATTGATAATAGGAGAGCGAGATCAACAAGTATAACGAAAAATCGTTCTTGAATCCAAATTCATGACATGATTTAAATAGAAGGGCAATCTAATGTGAGTATTGAGTAGTGTCTATTAGGCACAATCAATAAAAAAATTAGGATATTATCAAAATAGCATTCATAAAGCTGACAAAGTCCTTGCTAAAAATATTTTGTTATTTTGAGTATTGATTGGTTGTATCTTGTAAGCACATACTCACATCGCATTAGTACATATTGCTTTTATATAATTGTTTTGTTCACTATCTTTTTACCATATGTGTTAACCATTTTACATGTTCATAGGAAGATGTTGGGATCATGAAGTATATGAACCCTGATGCTTACAGATTCTCCATCTCTTGGTCAAGGATATTGTCAAGTAATCCAATCGGATTTACTTTCATCCTTACCAGTTTCAGTTAGAAGAATCCTTCCTTTAAACTAAACACTCTGATAAATATGAAGAAGGAAAAATAAGCGCGGGTATAAACCGAGAAGGAATAAAATATTACAACAATCTCATCAACGAGCTACTGAAAAATGGTCATATATAATCCATCCTGCATTTATATATCATCACACATTCATGATGTTCATTACGAAAATTAACTTGAATGTGAGCAGGAACAATTCTTGTTGTACATATATAGTCCATCCTGCATTTATTACGGGTTTATCCAAGGGGACTTCGAGAACTATTGCTGTACATAAAGATGGAGTATAACAACCCTGTAATTTACATAACAGAAAATGGTAATACTTCATTTATGATCTTTTTATTTTTTATTAATAAGAAATTTAATATAATAATCTAGCGTAAGTTAATGTGTATATATTAACTATACATGGGTACAATTCTTGTTTTCCTCCTAATCAAATTAACTGTATAATAAACTAAATTTTTCACATTTTACTTAAATTATAGGTATGGACGAGTCCAATGATCCAACACTATCCCGTGAAGAGGCACTCATGGATACTTACAGAATTGACTAGTTCTATCACCATCTTTATTATATTCTAATTGCAATTAAGTACGTGTGACACTCTCTTCACTTATTCCATAATTTAATTTTATGATGTTAACCCTATCTATTATTATTTGTTGACTTTTGGTGCGAAGGAATGGGGTGAATGTACAAGGATATTTTGCATGGTCGCTTCTGGACAACTTCGAATAGAGTGCTGGCTACACCTTGAGTTTTGGAATTAACTTCGTTGATTACAAGGATAATTTGAAAAGACACCAAAAGCTCTCTGCCCATTGGTTTAGGAATTTTCTTCAAAAATACTAGACTCATTGTATGATGACCTCTATAATTAATAAAACAAAATGAAAACTTGGTCATTAATCAAGAGCAACACCATGAGTTTTCGCAGTGTTATGTTCTTGAATGAAATTCTGGTTAAGCAGTGGTGTTGTTTAGTACTAATTCTGTGAATTTCGAAAAAGAAAATATGCTGAAAAAAATGATCTCATTGGTTCAAGAACATCCTAAAGAAAAACTAGTCATATGTGTTTATGGAAATTCTGGTTTAGGCACCAGTTTATGTGTCTATCTTATGTTTAAATTAATAACCCTATCAGTTTAGGATCACACTTGACACATAGTATCAGTTTGACTTTGTCAACTTAAATAGATATACTACAGGGAACCCCCATTCCAGTCACACCTGGCTTTGAGAAAGGTTTCAAAAGCTCGTACGGGACAATGCCAGCTCCATTTCTGTTCTTCAACTTTGTGTTTCCATTCCTCTCATCAATCAGTGTTTCTAGTTTCTTCAATCTCTCTCTAAATCTTTCAAAGGAAGCCTTTATGACAGGATCTTCACCCCATGATGGTTCCATCTTTTCTCCTATGTATTCCTCATCTGGTGAATGAGTTGAGAGTATGTCCAAGACAGCCATGACTCTAGTTGCTTGAAGTTGTGAAGGAAAGCACTTGAGAAGTGCTCTTTCAGGCTTTTCAATGAACTCTTTCCACTCTTCTTCTGTAGGGTCCTCTGTGGGCATTTTAGTCCTGGCAATTGTAGGCCTATTTGGGAAATATCCCCCATAAGCATATTGCCCAAAGTTCACAGCTGCATGGTGACCGGAAGTTACCCATATGATTGTGTTGAGGATTCCAATAAGGTCTTTTGGGGTTTTAAGATGTGGCCACCCTGGCTCATCTTTTTTGTCAGCATGGCCGAGCGTTCTAATCTCTGTCCACCATGCCTGCAGCTCTTCATCTGACTCCACAAGACTAGGTTCAGGGTAGTAGTGGTTGACATAGTCAGTGACCCATAGCTTTATAGCATCCCACAGAAGGAGTCCATCATTGGCAAAAGGATAGTCTTGAATGCTAAGCTTTAAGCCATGTGGAGAAAATGGATCTTCCACAGCAATTCCCCTAATAATTATGGAAAATATGTCAAACTGAGGTAAGTTGTAATAAAAATTATTCATCAGACTCCACTTAATATACAAGGGATATTTTAGTTACAATTCAGGTATGGTCAAATTAAAAAGAAAAATGTTCCTACCCACACTCTTCCAAAGGAGAGATTATTGTATGGTCCGAGACTACTACGTGTTCATGATCTCAATCAATTTTTACGAGTAGCCGAGTTTTTCAATTTGCTATAAAGAATTCATAAAACTCAGATACATGTCACATAATCAACACAATGAACACATCATGATGATGCCCCTAGACTATATAAAAAATTCTCCTCTCAAACACATTTTTTGTCATTAACTAACCTTTATTGTGACAACCATTAAACACGTCATAATGTCCTTAGACTGTACAATAATTTCTCCTTTCAAACACATTTTTTTATCATTATTCAAATATGCATGCTGTGTGTGTATTTGAAATTTAATTATAAGACTACCTTCTAACTAGATCTGCTGGTAGTGCCTGCTTGTCAAACCGCCATTCGAGAGCATAAGCAGCAGAGCTAATCTCTATGGCGTACTTTCCTGGTGCAAATGAGCTCTCAATTGTGCCATCAGCATTAATAAGTGCTTCCCGTGCGAGAGCGTTAATCTCCATTGTGTAACGGAAATGAGGGTGTAGCAATTTGTTTATGGGGTGTATCTCACTAAGTTGTCTGTTGGTTGCAATAACATACGGCTCTGTCACACAGTGAGTTCTTAACCTACCAAACAAGCCAAAAATTTAATGTTAATTTGGACCTTCTTCGCAAAGATCAGAGAAAATATGGATTGAATACAATTCTAAATAAATATAACGGAGAAGGAATGAGTCAATGAGGAGAAATAATTGGATAGTTTATGATCACTATGTGTCGATTGATGCAATCAATCTCTACATGGCACATATTCAATTTTCTCAATTTATGACAAAAGAATTAATAAAACTCAGCTATGCGCCATGTAGTAACATAATAGTCCTAAACTATCTAATAATTTCTAATCAATGTGACAAGTAACATAAAGCAAATAGAATAATCAAAAGCTAGCCTTCACAAACTTTCGGTTGATACGCGCTAAGGACAGAACTTAAATACAGCTCCTTAATTAAGTAGTACTGATGTTATTTTTTAATTAAAATTAAAGTTTCATCAGCTGAACAATCTGCCTTAGCCTTAAATACGTACATATATTATGCAAATCATCGAAGTAAAACTTAATTTCTGTCCTTATATCAATTGGTTAAGTAAAAGGCAGTTGGTGAAGCATTATATATTGCGTACCAATGACTAACAAGTTGGTGATAGCCAGAGTCATGTGCAAGAACATGAGCCTTGGCTAACCTCCAGAGCCAAACACTGGTTGAGTGCCAAGAAGGCGTGAAAACTTGCTTCCATTGGCCCTTTTTATTTGACAATGATGGCGGTCGAGTAAGCTCAATGGCTAGAGGCCTCAGTGTCCCCTCTGGGTTTAGAAAGAACAAAGTTCGTGAACCATACAGTGTTTTCCCCTTGAGTTTGCGTACTTTGTTGACGTAGGGTAAAAGTAGGTCATGGTAGTCTAACATGAACAGCTTCTTTTCTTCAATCGCCTGCATGTTAGAACTATGTTATATTTGTAATTTATAATCTAAATCCCCAATAAAGAATGAGTATGTAACATCACTGAATTAATAAACCATGTAACATCATTGAATTAATACTTTAGGAAAATTTTAATCAAGAAGAACTAAACCTTTTCTACAGACATTATGCCTCCAATCTCTTTGTTGATAATTTCTGAGGTGATTGCTGACTCTGGTGGACCATATTTTTCTGGGTCAAGTTTACTCCTCAATGGCCATTCCTGCCCAAGAAAGTAAATTAACTTAATCACTTAAACAATTAATGTGACATAATTTTTTTCAATGGGTTAATTTTTATTGAAAAAATAAAATAAGTGTGTGTAAAATAATGCATACTGTGACCAATCGTATGCTATATGGGTTGAGACCAGCAACAGTCTGTCTAGCAAATTCCTCATCCCTAAACCAGAAAAACCTGTCCCCTGCAAACCAACACAAAACAAATATTTATGCAATATAATAAAAGTTTCATTTTGATCATCCATTTAAATATACAGATAGTATAAATAAATAAATAAATGAACAAAATGAAATTGAGAATTGAAATCTGACTGCTCATAGTCTCTGGGGTCTCAAAGCGAAGCACGTGTGCCCTGTCGCCAGAAATGGATTTGACTAGCCTAGGCATGATTTTTCCTAGGAATCCCTTCTCGGTTTCTTCAGGAGGCAAGTCAAGTCCATGGCTGAAGAGTGAATCTATGTCGTGGAAGTAGGAAAATGCAAGGTCCTTTTCTTTGATAATTTTCCCCAGAGATGGAAGCAATATTAATAACACCGAGTGCAATGTCTTGGTTGAGAACGTCAGCTGCTTCACCTCTGAGAAGCACTCGTCCCTTGGAACGTAAAACTTTCCACTTCTTTTCTCCGACAATGGATCTGCATCACAACAAATCACATTAACACTTATCTCATATCCTTAATTAATTCTGACAAATCATTTAGAATGTTTTGTGGATGATAAATACTTATGCAGCATAAATTACATACCTGCTTCACTATGTGGACGACCAGTTCGACAACGTCTAGGATAAGGTCTCTCGCTACCTCCTAAAGGATGTCTCTGAAGTTCAAGGCTTTTATCAGGATCTCCAATGTCATTGTATATGTCGTAATCGTATATTCTTTCAAAGCTCTTGCGTTCTCCTTCTCCATTGCCTCGCAAATTACTCAATTCATTTGCTCTTAGTCTTCTTAAACCACTCGGTGTCTCTTGCGGTAAGTAACACTATACCAGTAAGATCGTATCACACTTGTGTAAATTAGACCACGTATTCTTGTATGAGAAATGTTAGGAATCTTCGACACTATCTTTTGAACAATTTCTTTTTTATTGATTGAAATTTATTGAAAGCGACAAAATTTTGTGAATTCAATATCATATTTAATGATTCTTTTTTATTGATCATATACTACTACTATTATGTACCTTGTAGGAGAAGAAGACCCTTTTGGTGGGATTGTCGAACTTGGAGTGAACCCAAGAGGCACAATGAAAATGAATAGGACCCTCAGGGAAGCCATCGAGGTAGATGGTTTCAAGGAACATCTCCTTGTGATGCTCATTCTCAACAAGAACAGCACCAACCTCTCCAAAATCATTTGGAACTTCAAATTTAGCTTCGTACTTAACCGACTCCTCACCATTTACTGCTTTGTGTGCATACGCTTTCAGTGTTTCCTTCTCTAGTCCCGTCACTAAACCAACAATTAACCAATTAATATTATATAATTTATCAATATCATTTAAGAAAACGTGTATTTGAGATATATAAGGTGAATTGGATTATTAACGGAGAAAGAAAGAAGAGATAGGTCACAACTGTTAACAAAAACTAACATTTGTCATAAAAAAATAAAAAAATAAAAAAAAAAAAACCGTAGGTGTACAAAGGCTCTCGTTTAAGTGAATAAGTTAATTAAACACTTGTCACATGAAAGATTATTCCATAACATAAGCACTTAAGTTCAATAAGGTGTTTGCATTTGAATATTCATCTTAATATGTAGCACATAAAGTTTATTTTCATCCTCTATTGTCAAAGTTAAGATGATAGTTATAAAAATTGGGCCAATCAGTTCCAATTCCATGCCGGTGATATGTACCAGTGGTAGCGGCTGTGTGTATGTTTTTTGTCTGTTACAATTTGTATTACTTGATGCTATCGACTGGTCCCTCTGCTTCGACATAGCACCTTTTTATTTTGTGTTTAATCAGTTTCTCTGTTTTCTGTTATGCCAGTTTTTGGTAGTGGGCTTGTGGGGTTATTGGAAGGTGTTAAAATGCTCAACGGTTCTTTTCTAACAGCAATTTGAATCCTGCACTCCCCATAGGTGTATCATGTATTCTCTAATTTTGTTTAAAAATATTAAACTATCATTTTACTACTGTGAATATCCATTACGGAAATTATATTTTTATTGGTATGGAACACTTATTTCATAAATTATTTTTTATTGTTATAAAACGCTTATTTTTAAAGATAATTATTTTTTTATTAATATGAAACATTTATGTAGGAAGTTATTTTGTTAATGTTATGGACCCTATCCAAAGTTATTTTTTATGATTATGAAATATCTAATCCGAAAGACAAAACTATTTTTTTACTGACATAGAATACTTATAAAAAGACAAAATTATTTTTTATTGTTATGAAAGTGTTATTTCGAAAGTTAATTTTTACTCTTCTAGAATAGTATAGTATGAAAAAGATAATTCGGAAGGTGCTGGATTCAATATGTGATGTGCAAAATTCAAATTTTATATAACATCTTTGTTTTTATCTGTTACTACTACGTGTACCATTTTAATAATATTTACTTATTTGGCTGATGATAATAAAAAGTCAATAGAGCAAAATATTCAAAAAATAATAATTGTCAAAATTAATAATGAAGTATTTTAACAATTTTTATATTTATATGTTTCTTACTTTCTTCACTCTCTCCCTGTATATCAAACGATTCATAGTCTCCACGAAAATTAATTACTATTTTTATCGGATTACTTCGTATTAATATCCTAATAAAAAAAACATTTGAGTGCCTAAAAATATATTTTCAAGATTTTATTATACTCCACTAGTTAACTCTAGCTAAAAACATTTGGATGTCTAGAAGGTGCGACAAGATTACAAAATGATACAGGTTGTCCGTGTCCTTTAGGCTGATAACTCTTGAAATGAGTTTGTGGTGGTATACCGTAGACCCGTTTTTCTAACTTTAGCTAAGTATTTGGTCCCCATGCAATATGCATGATACATGTCTCTTTTAATTCGACTTTTCAAAAGTAACAACAGTATTATGTCTTTCGCATTGTAATTGTAACTGTAGCTAATACATAACGATAAAAATGTGTTTTTAAATTAATCTTTATAAATTATAAATTCTTAAAAATAGTTTCTGCCATCTTTTTATGATAAAAGGACATTATTTAAATATTATAAGAATTCTTTTAAAAACTTTAATAGAATCAAAATTAAAAATTAAAAGTAAATTTAATAATATATAATTAAAGTGGAATCCAACTCTTACACATGATATAGAGCACTGACTTTCCCCCCAGAAAAACGTCAAATTAAAATTCTTTTTCTCGGTACTGTGCATGTAAAAAACAGAATACTTCTCAACCTTAGTGGGTTGTGTAATATTTTTACCTTGGTGGGTTTAAATATATCTCAACCTTCTCGATTTGTGTTTTCTTTTGTTGGTTCTGCTGTAATATTTAGTACCCCTGGTCCGTTTTATCAATGAAATTTGCATTTTGCCGATTTTAAAAATAAAAAATGAAGTTCGTCGTGAATAGTTATTACTTTTATTAATTAATTTTGTTTTTTTCTGTAAAATTTATTTCATTTAAAAAAAGTGGCATCTTTTACCTTTTCCGGAAAGAAACTACGTCCTGGTTTCCAAAATTAAATGTTAGAAGTTAGACTCTGAGTTGGATTTTAGAATAGCTGCGAATGTTATTATATATATGAGAATTTACATGTGTATAATTAATTCGATAAAGTAAGAGATAGAGAAACTAATGACAAAAGAAAAGAGGATAAAAAAATAAATGATATCCTAAAACATATAACCAAATAATATATAAAAATCTTATATGAATCAAAATACAACCTCTATTGTAAAAAAAATTAAGTATAAATCGAAATTTAAACTCAAAACAAGGAAAAGTGTAATAAAAAATATTTAGTAAAATATATTTTGGTTACAATTAATTTTAAAATAAAATGAATTGTGTTTAAATGATTTTGAAAAAAAAAATAGTATAAAATTTATTGTCAACTCAAAAATTTCCTAAAATTGTTTCAAGTGAAAATCCAATTTTTAATGTAAATTCAAACAAGTGAGCATTTATTATCCAACTCAAAAAGATTTTTAGTAGAATGCACTCGTGATTTTTTTTTTTTATGATTTTGTCATTAAATAGTTTTTTCTTTCAATTTCTTGAGGACACTAGTTATAAGACTTTTTTAAATAATGCGACACGAATCCAAACACTCTTCAAATCATTAATTAGAAAACCAAAATAGGACTTCGTTTATTTTTTGGGTTAAGAAATAAAAAGTTGTTTTATGTTTTATTTTCTCGTGAAACCAAAAAAAAAAGTTAATTAGAAAACTATTATATGAAAGAACATATAAATAATAAATCAATGAACAAATAAAGAAGCATATGTCTACTTACCGGGGTCAAGCTCAGAGCTAACAAGCTCTAAGAGGAGAGATTTACCGAGCAAATCTGTTATATCATCGATTCCTTTGTCTAACCTCAGACTTGAAAAGAAACCACCAGCAGTTACTCTCACCTTAACTATGGCCTTAACCTTCACACTACTCTCATCTGTATGAGTATCTGTTGTTGTTGTTGTTGTTGTTGTAGAATTAGTTTCAACGTTGCGAGAAACCAGAACCAAGTGGTTGAGTTTTTTTTGCCTCTGCACTTTGTTCCCCAACCATAGTGGAATACGACTCCCAATACTGTGAACGGATGGCGTCTGCAGAAACGAGAGGATTTGGTTGGTGTTCTGTGATTGATACAGTTGAGGCTTTATCATCTTTCTCTCTCGTTTATGTTTTATGGTCCAAAATATATGCGAAATAAGCCATCTTGTTTTATATTTGGTATTTGCTAACTACATGTCTTTGGCTCCTTAGCTCTTGGCGTTATCACATATCTTCATAACAAAATAAATAAATAAATTATTAAATGCATGGGGAAATATAACAAAAAGAATTGTCTCATTAAAAATGTCAAATCTATCAACTTTAGCTATATAATTTCACATAAATAGTCACAATTAAAAGTTAATAGTTAATAACTTGAAAATGTTGTGTATTTTTTTTTAAATAACTAATTAAAATTCATAAAATGATAATTTATGTCTTATATATATATATATATATATATATATATATATTATTGACTATTAGACTAATTTTTAGACTTGACCAAACCTAGAACCATTAACACTCAATATGCCTTAACTAATCACAAACAAATTGTCTATGACATGATAACAATACAGGGCTAGAGGATAATCCAAAGACCTTTAAGTCTCCCACTAGAAGATAATTATCCTATCATCACAAAGAAGATAATTGCATTATCTAAATTTATCCTATCAATCCTATGCAAAACATTAATGGGAGTACTTGCAACTTGCAAGTGACATCCCCTTCTAATTAGAGTAACATCCAGACATATTATGAACTTGCAAGTGACATATTATGTACCCTATCGTCTTGGTAATAATTCAAGCTTCATATTTTTGTATCATGAAATGAAATATACGTGAAATAAATATAGACCCGTTCATTACTAAAAATATGAAAACAATAAAATCGGACAATAATGCATTTCTCATTTGAGTAACATCTTTTATCATCTCTGACATTGCGTCCTTTTCATTTTTTTTTTTCCACCCAATTAGCATTTCGGTACGAGTGCATGACCCTGAGCAAATACACAATATATATAGTTATTGATAATTACTAACAAATATCATCACAAACAAGTTTCTTTCGATCTCAGTTTCTCCCTGGAATCCAAAGGCGTACATGTGATATGAACAAACCATTTCATTTGATAATAAAAGAAATCACTAAAAAAAACCATACCTTAGCGCTGCTGATAAAACCCACAAGTCAAACACTAAATAGATATTAGTGTAAGCTTTACATCCTCTTGTATCTTGATGCTCCAAAGCCGGAAGCTGTGCAATTGCGTCCATGTTTTTGGCTGATACTAATTACCATTGACAAAAATCAGACTCTAACGCAGACATCACAAGGGAAAAAAAAAAGTTTGACATTACATTAGCATCCACCTAACACCACTAGAAAAAATGCTTATTCATATAAGACTTTCATAAATTGCCTCTTACATTAACTCTCATGTAGGAGATGTATTAAATTAGAAAACTCTTGTTTATTGTGAGAAATATAAATTATAAATTTGTATTTCATCTACTCCTTTATATAAGAGATAAATGAGTTTTTTTTTTCCTTTTCTAATATAAGAAACATGAATTTACTTTCAGATGTATTACTTGTTAATTCTTTTTTATATCTTTAATTTATTATGCAATCTATTAATGCTATTAATGAGATTTTAACTTATTCTCTATGGAAGTGGATGTATTTATAGCCTTATTAATAATTTTAGTCACATTCATTGGTGATACAAATTATCCCTTGAATAAAATTTAGAATAAAATTATTATTAGCACTACGGAAAGTATTTAATTCTATAAGTATTTTTAGAATAAAATTTAGATTTTTGACCTTATGAATTAAAATTAACTAAATAATTTTTATTGTTCTTATATAATTAACTAGAGAGTATAATACACTCACGAATGATCAAGATTAAAACTTAATAATTATATTATCACTTAAAAAGTCATGTATATTGTTTTTTAATTTTAAGTGTTTTTGTATTCTGGGAAAAATATAAAAGAAAGCATTTAAATATGATATAATAATTCATGTGTATAAATATGGTAAATTAATATTCGATGAGTATTATATTGAAATAAATAAATATTGAAGTGAAATTGCATCAATATCTATTTATTTTTGCTATATTTCATTGTAATAATACTCGTGGAACATTTTATTAATAGTTAAAAATCAAAACTTGAATATAATATTTATATACAAACGTATCATAAAAACACAATTTCTTTACGTAATTAACTAAATAATTGTACAAATATCATTCATTTATCTGACTAGTTTAATTATTTTTGTAATAATAAACATCAATAAATTAATCAGTTTAACTATATTTGATATTTCTTCACTTTTAAATAAATTAAAAAGTCCTTAAGCTTAATTTGGAATCTATCCATTATTGGACCACATGCATGCAATTATTGAAAGAGAATTCCTTCAGAATCACAAATGTCTTGGACCATAAATATATTGTTTATTTGTATATTGTGTTGCATCCTTTTCTTCACATGGATCGTGTACAGTACATTATTCACTAACTTTCTAATAATATCAATAACATATTTGGTTAAGCTTCTCCCAGTGTGATCTATATTTTACCTTGAATATTTGAGGAGTGCTAGTAACACGTACTCAGTAAAATAATGTTCTTCGCTTTTTCTGACAAGTTAAAAGAATCATGCGGCATTATTAAGCATTTCTGAAGGCACGAGAGTACTAGCTAGCTAGGAGAATTAAATATTTTATTATACTATTTAAAAAAAATATTGTACAGATTTTCATAAAATAATAAATATTTTTTGTTGCAACTGGAAACAATACTGTGTTTATGTTTATATATATTTTTGAGAAATGTGTTCTTATTAATATTTAAAATATATATATATATATAAAACAAATAAAACTGAGGTTGTCAAATACCATTTTTCAATATTTATTTTTTTACATTTACATATGCTGTATATAGTTAGCCGAGGGATAACATTTTAATATTATTTTAATGAAATTGTATCTCATAAATACAAGTATATGATATTGCGAATGTCTTATTTTTAAAATTAACTTGTATTCAAAAATTGATTTAGTTACTTTTATTTATTTTCAAAATAGATAATTTTTATAACTTACCTATGTG
>PYAF01001948.1:99725-141610 GCA_007407185.1 Glycine tomentella
GTATATGATATTGCGAATGTCTTATTTTTAAAATTAACTTGTATTCAAAAATTGATTTAGTTACTTTTATTTATTTTCAAAATAGATAATTTTTATAACTTACCTATGTGGTTTTATTTTATGAGTATGTCATAAAAACAGAAGAAATTATGTATAAACATTATATTTAAGTTTGTCTTTTATATTTTTTTCTTTACTACGCAAACATATATTAACCACTTATTATAAAATTATTTAAAGGAAAAGTTAAAAAAGAACAATAATAATAAAAAGTTAAAGAAAAAAACATTAATTTTAATCATTAAATTGTTAAAAAATATAACAAATGAGGAGTAACTCTTTTTAAAGATACTTGTAGAACAAGTTAATCTATTTGATCTGGTATATTATTTACTCTGTTTAATCTGTTTTCCTTTTATCTTTTTAATTCTTCTTTTCTTATAAATATATACACATTTCTTGAGTCCGAAATGACTATTTTTCAAATTAAAAATTATAAAAGAAATGCGAATTAAAAACGTGATAAACAAGGCAGGAACAGTAAATGGGAACGCGTTTTTAACGACTACTTTGTCGTACCTCACTCACTAACCATTTATTTGGAAGGAAGGAAATAAACGAGTGTGAGATATTTGCATAGACGAAAATAAGGGGCATGGTTGAATGTAAACCTGTTTAGAAGTATTTATAAAAGAGGAAAGTAAGAAGGAAAAAAAAAAGAAATGAATTTTTTTATAAGTTAAAATGAGTTCTTTATTAGTTCATTTGTAGATGTCATCTCATCTTTTAGAAAAGTTATATTAGTGAGCTTCTAAAAATGAGCTAATGAAGAGTTTATTTTTACTTATGGAGAAGTTTATGTCATTTTTTTTCTTCTTAATTTCTTCTTTTAGAAGTGTTTCTAAAAAAATTTACCCAAACAGGCCCAAGGAAAAATACTTTGGTTTTAATTTTTTTCTTCTTTAGTTTTTTTTTTCTTTGATTAAATAAAAAATCAAAATTTTAGAACGATCCTTTTCCTTAATTTTTTTTACCCTCCCATCAAATTACAGAATTTAAAAACACAATGAGTTGACATAACGACAACGGTGGTCATGTAGATAAGTAGAAGAGATTCAGTTTTTTCACAAAAACTGTGTATATCTGCACGGATTTCAAACAAAATAAAAAAAATATTCATCAACAACAATAACAATAAAACACGGGAGGCAACATATCCATTTAAATGAAGTAAGAACACAACAAAAAGAAACGAAGAAGAAGAAGAAGAAGAAAAACAAACAAACCAGTGGGAAAAAAAACATGAAAAAAAACATACCAAAGAGAAGAGGGATAACGTGCTCGAAGAGGAAAAAGGAGGTGGAGGGTCGCGCACACGAAGGGGAAGGGGAAGGGGTTGGCCGCGACATAGGGGGAGGTGAAGGTGGAGGGTTGCGATAGAGGAAGAAAGGGAAGGTGGAGGGCTGCAATGGAGAAGGAAAGGGGAGGTGGGGGATCGGGAAGAGAGAAAAAAAAGTAGAAGAAGGAAGCAAAGAAGTGGCATGAAGAGAGGAGAGAGGGAGAAAAGAAAAAAGTGGGGTGGTGGGAAAAGAAAAAAAAAAGATGAAAAAAAGTGATCGTTAATGTATACATCTTAACTTAAAAGCAATGTGGTAACTTCAAAAAATTGATGTTAGAAAGATAAATATCCTATAAATTTTATTAATTAAATTTAGTTACTTAATTAATTATATTTAATTTAATAAATATTTAAAAATGGATTCAATGTGGGACTCATTAAAAATTATTTAAGATCTCAAAATGAGATTTATCATTAAAGAAAAAAATGAGAGAGATTTTCAATTCTATTTGACATTGTGAGTCCACCAAAAAATGGTCTAAGATTTCAATTTGGGATCTACCACTAAAGATGCTCTTATATAACTTACATATTTATAATAGTATTTTTGTTTTTTTTACAAGAGGGACCATCTTAAACATTAACAAGTGTTTGGATCTCGATTTTAACTAACGGGCATATAAACTTCTTTCATTAGCTTAGAATTCAGATACTTATGTTGAATTGAAGTTTGAAACTAAAAATTTGTTTATATGATCTTTCTGTTATATATTTTTGTGACAAGATTGTAAATTCAAATTTAGAATAGTTGTTACTAGGTTGTGTTTGTTTGTGATAAGAGGGTTCACTATTAATTTGAGTCAAACAATACCTTCTAATCCTACTTGCATTCCTTTAATTGATCAAATTAATAGTGAACCCTCTTCTATCATATCATGTCTTTGAAAATCACAAAGAAGTACAAAAGGTATTCCAAAATCCCTCTATGAACCTGATCCCAAATCCAAGGTTAAATACCCTATGTGTCTGGTCATAGGTTATCCAAATCATATGCTTTGACTACTTGTCTTTTGTTTAGAATATCTATTTCTAATTGTGTACAGGAAGTACTGAAGGATTTGAGAATATGTTATGAGCAACCAACCAGCTACATTGTGACAATAAAGCATGATAGAATAAAGCATGTTGAGGTAGATCAACATTTTATCAGGGAAAAACCAGATAAAAACATTAATTCAATTTCCTTATGTGAAATCTGAAGATCAATTGGCAAAAGTTATTATTTCTGTAAAAGTGTTTGAAGAAACAATTGGCAAATTATGATATTAAATTATAATAACATTGTATATTATTAATTATTGATATAATTAATTATTAAATTATAAATTTTTTAATTGAGTAAAAATTTCAATTTTTATCTAATTTTTGTTTATTTATATTTTAAAAAATATATATTAACGAATAGTAAAAGTATTTCATGTTCTTTAACAACTAGATATTTATTATATTTAATTTTTTATAGTTATTAATTTAAATTCTCATTAATTTCTTTACTAAAAAAGCACGATAAACATAATAAATATGACTAAATTTTATAATATAGATTTATGTATTTTTGTATTAGTTTTTTTTTATTTTTTTATAAACTTTATAATTCAAATTTATCTAACCATTTTTTTAAACTTAAAGGTATCTCTTGAGAGTTTTGAATTAATTTATCAAAGTACTAACATCTTCTAGTAAATAACTAAATATATTTTCACATATACATACAAATTTAAGAATCAAATTTTTAATTATATATTGAAAAAATAAAATTATTTATCAACCATACATACTATCGATACAAAAGGTTAGATGATAATGAATATAATATTATAATATTTGTTTTCATATTTATATTTAAAAAATATCACACTTAATCATATACTACATAAATAATAATTTTAATTTTCATTCTCATATTAGTACCTATAAGACCAGTATCCACTGGCCGCACTTTGATTAATTAAGTGTAAAGTAAATAAATTCATTATTAATTAAAAATTATTTTTAAATTATCCAAACATAATTATACAAGTAATAATCTACTTACATCGAGAAAAAAAGACCATGAGGACACGTGTCTCTCTGTGATATAAAAAATTAACGGCTCGAAATTTTGTTCTCTCCCGTCAGGCCTCTGTCTTTCTCCAATCTCAACTCCTTTTTTATCTTTCTTCTCTTTATATCTATTATTTTTTCTTTATGCTATCTTCTTTTTTAGTTTCTTTTTTTCTTACTTTTTCTTAGTCTTTTTTACGTTCTATTATATTTTACGTTTCTTTTTTTTTTTACTTTAATTTTTTCTTTCTTCCTATTTAAAGTTATATGACTATTTGTATGTAATGACTATATTATTATTAATTTAATAATAATTTTATTTATTTATGTTAAATGATACATGAATTTATTTATTAATAATATTATAATTATAAATATTAATATTATGATTTTAAAACTTATGTATTAAATTAATTTAAATATAATTAGTTAATATATTTATTATAAAATAATATTTTGACTCTATGTCTATAATTTTATATATGAAAATTTTATCGATTAATATTTATATAATAATGTTAAATTATTTTACAAATTATATGATATAATATATTAAAATTAATTTATTACATATATTTGTATTGCAAAATAGAGGACGAGTCCTGCGATAAAATTATATCTTGATGATTTATTGATCATGAATTCAAATTCGAAAATAACCTCTTTACATATATTGTTCAAATTAAATAAAATCATTATGAATTACATATCTCTTTCTCAAAATATGAAATACAACTTCATACCTAAAATTCTACATTTTTTTTGAGTTAGGTAGAATCATTCCGAGTAACAAATTTCTTTGTTTAATAAGTTCACATACCAAAAAAAATCATTAATATTAATACAATAATTTTTTTTACATAAGTATATAATAAATAGAATATAACTAATTTAATAAATATATTTCATTAAAAATAATTTAACATTACTTCATCAACAATATCCTAAATTAAAGTAGTTTTATTATTTTTATAATAGAGACTAGCATCATTCATGAAAAACAATTTTACTCTAAATATTAACCAAACTACTTACCGTAGACTCAATAATATTTTTATTTTTAAATCTTATAAAATTATACTTTTACTAAGGAATCTTATAAAATAATTTTATAAATAAATATTTTTTTGAATGATATTTTTTTATGAGGTTGATTTACTTATACTAAAATTTAATTTAAATATAATTATTTAATATATTATTATAAATATTATTTTTGACTCGATGTTTAGTATATTGTTGGTTAATATGTATATAATATTGTTATATATATAATAAATATATTAAAAATATTTTTGTTATAATTTTTTAAATTATACTTCGTCAATAATATCATAATTATTTTTATGATTGAGATCACATGTATAGAAATAACAGAAATGTTTTAATCTTTTGGACATAAAAACAAATAAGCTGAAGAACTGAGTTGAATTATATTAACAATATTCTGTTAATTTAGCAATTAATATTATTAATCAAATAATGAATAAAAGTACTTGATTTAATTTATAATTTATTTGATCAAATATATAATTATACAATGGTTGATTCAATTTAAAATATAATTATCCAAAATTGAAAATGAAATAATTTTATATTAGATTATTTGAAAGAACTTAATTAATTAATTATGTTTGTCTAATAAGAATATTTTAGTTTATAAAGATATACGCAAATATGCGTTCAAACGGGTGCATTCGCACAGATACCTTATCAGATAACATTAAAAAACATAACCATGTAATATAATAATTTTTAATTATAATGCTGTAATTCTTAAAAATTCATATTAAAATCTAATAATAAACTTTAAGAGCCACTATCTCTTCACTAAGCAAACCGAGAGAGTGAAAATCCATCCTCGATGAAGAAAATAAATAAGTAAATCTATCCTTCAAACAAATATTATTTTTTATTCATACAAATCAAAGATAAATATCGATAGTCTACAATAATTAACTCAAGTGCAATATCTAATCAATAGAGCTAGATCCACTCTCTTGATACGAACAAATATATAATCATTTGAACTTTTTTCTCTCTCTTCCTTCCCTAATCTAAAATCTATTACTCAACACTCAGTAAATTAATTACTCACGTCACTACATTAAAAAATTTAAAATATAAAATGATATATAAATTGATTTTACTTTAACCAAAAACAAATTATCTTAGCATCGGATTAGCAGGTATATAATTGTTGGGATGACCCAAAACATTAGGAACATAAAAAATCCAAATGAAAAAAAAGATAACAAAAGCTACAAGAATAACTTAACTATTATAAAAATCAACTCATTACACTGTTAGGCATGATTGCATGTACTATTTTCTCTTTCTTTTGAGTTTAAAATTTATTGTCAAAAGAAGAGATTATTGTATAGTGAGATTGTTATGTGTTTATGATCTCAATCACTTTTTAATTTGCTAGAAAAATTCATAGGAAAAATAATCATAGATAATAATCTCTAGTCGGATGACAATGAAAAACACTTTACATTGCCACTTCAAACACTATTTTCTCTTTTGTTTTATAAATTGTTACCCACTACATTTATGAACTGATATGAATCATTCTAACCTAAATTTATCTTTAATGATATATAGACCGTGCCCAAAATGAAATGAAAAGGATTTTAATAATATTTAAGGTCAATACTTTGCTAGCCCATCATAATAAATACAATTTGGTGAGTAAATGACTACTTAATTAGATCAATACAAGTCTAAAAATGTCAAAGAGGCTTGCAAAATAATCACATCTATAATTTGTGCCTAACACAAGAAATAAGTAACCAAAATAAATGAAATGACTAAACGAGCTTTGTTAATAAATCATCATAATAGTTAAATCAATAATATATAAATATATTTATATATATATTAGAATTGGGCAAAAAAAATTCAAATATATAAAACTAATTCATATCCAATCTAATCTAAGTCACTTTAAATCCATTTGAATGATCTGATTTTATATCTAAATTCAATTTTTTGGATTTTAAATCCAATTCAATTAATTGGATATTTGTTTATATTTTTAAATCCAATACAATTTTTTGAACAATAAAGTTTAGGTTTTTTTGCAAACTTCGGTAGGAGCTATTTTATGGTCGATGTCATCTAAAATTATTTTGGTCGACGTCAATTGATGATGTTTTTAAGCTGTCATCGATTGAGATTATTTTTTAGTTAATGTTAGTTAGAATTTTTTTGACCAATGTTCTCCAAAGTTTTTTTGGCTGACATCAGTCTAGGCTATTTTTTGGTCGACGTCAGTTAGGATTTATTTGTCAATGTCTGTCAAGATTACTTTTATGTCGACTTTAGGTAGGTTTTTCGGCTGACATTAGCTTGGATTTTTTTTATCGACGTCAAACGAGACTATTTTTCTGCCGACGTCGGTTATAATTTTTTTGGTCAACATCGGCTGAAAAGCATCATCCATCGACATCAGACAAAATATTCTACCAATTAGCATTGATTGAAAAACCCTAATTGTTGTCAACAAAAAATATCTCTAGCCAACGTCGGCCAAAAGAGATAATCATGGTTGATGTTGGCCAACAAACCCTAGTTGATAAGCAAAAAAAACCTAACCAACGTCGACCAATAAATAGTCCAGATTGATGTTGCCCAAAACATATTAACGACCAGCATAGGTAAAAAAAAAAAAAACTTATTGATGTCTGCCACAAAATCCTAACCAACGTCAGTCAAAAACTAGTCACGATTGATGCTGATCAAAAAATCTCTAGTTGATATCGGCAAAAAAATATTACCGATTGACATTGACTAAAAATCATAGTCAACCTCAACCAAAAAATAACCCTACCTAAGATCGACCAAAAACATCATTAACCGATGTCAACCGAAAATATATTGATCGATGTCAGTCAAAAAATAATCTTGATTGATGTCAATCTAAAAATGTTTGGGTCGATGTCAGTCGAGATTTCCCTTGTTGAGGTAGGTCGAAAATACCTAACCAAGATCAATCGAAAATAATTTTGATCAAGGTCAATTGAAAATAGTTCTTAAATGAACAGGTGCTAAGTTTTCGCTTTTTAACATTTAATTACTAAAATTTATATAAAAAAATTCTTATAATATTTAAATGGAAATAAGTTGAATATGACAAAATTTATATCCACTTAAATAGATTGGATCGTGAATTTAAATTATTTTTAAAAAATTATGAATATAAATTTAATATCCAATCCATTTAAATAGATATGCATTAGATTCTTAAACGTGGGTGGAATTTTTGTACTCCACCCCATCTCCATGACTCCATGTATCGATATTTAGGTATTTACCTTATATTATTTCCGGATAACCGAAAGATCTATATTGAATTGACATCCCCATCCATCCCACACATTGGCACGCGACCCATTATTAATATTTAAATTAGTTAATTCAGTTTTTGTATTCTCTTGGCACGAATTAGTAATTGGAAAGAGCAGGGGAAACAGGGCACACAAGCTAGGCTTATAAGCTTTTTTAATTCAACTAATTTTATAAAAAACTTTCAATTCAATCAGTTAGTTTATACGTTTTCAACTTTTCAATTAGCTTATAAACTTCTTTTTTTTATCAAACATACATGATGATATATTTGACTTGCTAACAAGCTTTCATTAGCGTTTTCAATCGAAAAGTCATTTTTATCATGAGAACGAATAGAAAAGAAGAATAAAAAAAAAAAAACTCTTTTATGGATTCTACAATAGCATGCCAATAAATAAAAAAGACTTTCCCCTATGACTTGGAGGAGAAGGTGTATATGTGCTATAAATTTTGTAGAGTCATTTTTCTCCATGTGAGAACAAGGTATTTTATAGTTGAAAATTATGAGACTAATCTCCTAAATAGTAGAAATGAGTTTTGTTTCTTCAACAAAGTTTTTTTATACACATAATTAAGAAATCAAATTATGATCAATATGTTTAAGAAACTCAAATATCTATTATCAATTTTGTTAAATCTTATTAGTATTTTGTAGAGTCAATTTGATGCAAACATTTCGAGTGAATAATTTCTGGCTCGTTCGATTTAACACTCGTAGAATCACAACAAATGATCAACTAATGAATGGATCTTTTTATAGGCCCATTATGATGTAGAGATTAAGATTCAGACATAGTCAAAGGGGATGGTTCGGGATACAAACTTCAACCTGAAGGAGGGAGTGTCACTTGGTGGAATACGTTTTGTTCATATAACTTGTGTATTCTGGCACAACTTGTGTTTATCAATATAATAGCTTTTTATTTGTCGACCCAAAGAAAAAACTAATGAATGGATAAAAAACTGGTTAATTTTAAAAATTGGGGGATTGAATTCTCGCAATTAAAAAAAAAAAAGAAACCAAAATGATAGTTTAAAAATTATAGAAGACAAAAAATGTAATTAAACTTTTTTTACAGTTCATTTTATTTATTCCATATTTTTCTCTTTTCTTCCTCTCTTCTAACATATTGTAAGAAACATGAGTGGCTGTAGAATTTCTCCCTTACTTTGGTGTTAATCATATGAGTAAATGAATAATGTTATTCTTTACATTTTTACAATAATTTTCACAATGAGGAAGTAGATATGAAAAGGAGAGAGAGAGAGAGAGAGATATGGAATAAAATATATAATATGATTGAGAGAAAAAAGTATTAAGAAATAAATTAGAAAAAACATTGTTCTAAATAAATATTCATTATGTTATAAAAAAATATTCATTTTGAGCATTAAAAAATATTGGTACTCCTACGGTCTCTCTAAAAACACACACTTTCATATATCATTGTAATATAAAAGAAAATATGAACAAACGCTTGGGAGGACCAGACCGAGCCCAAGGAAACAAAACTAAGAGAATCTATAATGAAGAAGCTCATATTTGTTCCTAATGAGATCTTGTAAAATAAAATTGGGGGAGAATTCCACTAAGAAATGCTTATATTTTGAGCACCAAAAGAAGCAAACTTGACTGCACAAGCATTGCATTCCCTAAAAATTGTGAGATATCCTAAAGTTGTATATGAATTAGCTAACTTTATACAATTCATCCAACGGGTAAATATACACCAAGGCACAGAGCTCGAATTAGAGAAAGAAAGAGTCAACAACTTGGAATCTGTTTCCAACCATAACTATGTCCGATTTTCTTCAGCTGTTTTCTCAATCACAATTATTGCAGCCATAATTTCTGTCGTGAACACAAACTAAATGTCAATATTGATAGCAAAAGCTTTGATAAACATCTTATCCTAATTTAGAAAAATACCATCACTCCTGATCATACATGAGCTTTCTCTCGCAGCCCCATCAATATTGCATTTGATCCAGGATCTTGTGGAACAGATTAATCTTTTACAACTTTGATGAATCAAGATTTAATTTTAATTTCATTGGGACGGCTCCTTACATTTGTGTTTGTATCTCAAACAAAATTGTCTTTAAAGAAGACGGCATGTGGGAAAAAATATCATTATATTTACCTAAAAAAATCATATCATTAAGTTTAACTAGAACATCTAGAACATTGATAACCTTAAAAAAATGCAACATTGATAACTAATATGAAAAGGAAAAACGTCCAACAAGTCAACAACAATCATGGAAGAATAAATAATATGATTGAGAGAGAAAAAATATTAAAAAAATGTAAATTAGAAATAAGAAAAAAAAAACAATCTATTCACTAGTATAATGACATTCAGTCATAATCGTAAATTTATTGATTTTTAGACTAATAATAAAAAAATTTATTGATTAACTGTATAAGATTTTACTCTAATGTATATTCATTAAACTCATTGAAATAACACTATTCTAAATAATACATTCATTTCGATGCCGTGTTAACATACCATCACGCTGACATAAAGAAAACATATCGCTAAGCTTGATTACAACATTTATAACGACCGACCTTAAAAAAGAAAAACATTGATAACGAGTAACGACAGTAAAAAAAATACAACATTGATAACGAATTGATACATGTTTAAAAAAAAAAAAAAAAACCAAATGATCAATTTTTTAACTACACCGTGATTTGAATTTTGAAAGGAGGAAAAATAAAATAAAATGAAACGGTCCAACGACAACAATCATCGGAACTTCCGCTGTTAACCTACGGTGCTCCCGAGGCAAGAAGCAATCTGCCGATATTCGTATCTTTTAAAGTATAATCCCAGTTCAACATGGTTCTGCTGCCGCATATATATGAACACTAGTAAATGTAATTTTTCGTGTGTTTTTTTGTGAACCTGGCCGTCATATATATACTCTTTATTTTACTCTTTCTAATCCACTTTTAATTATTACACTAAATTTATTATAAACTATACAAATTCATAAGTGAAATTCTTAAATATAAAATGAAACTCACATTATTTTTAATAAATTTTAATTGATAGTGAAAAATATATGTTTAAAAGAGTGTTATTAGATAGAGTTGACCTGGAAATAGGTTGATATAATTAGTAAGAAATGAATTCTTATTATTCCAAAAGGATATGCTGTTAATGTTTTATTGGTGAATAATATGTAAATACTTTTGAAAATATTTTTTGAGTAAGATTTGTCTTAAATCTTGATGAGTTTCTGAGATCCAACTCATCTAAACTCTTTTATTGAAAAAAAAAAGTTGAGTCTAGAAATGTTATTACATGGATGAGTAGGCTGAAATTCAAATTGTTAGCATGCAGATGGATTCTTCAAAAGTGTTATTGTTATTAGCATGACGCTGGAGAATCAAAATAGGAATATCTCCTGATTCTATGTTGAATTTATCCTTGACAGATGGTGATGGTATTCTGGGACTCAGCGAAACTGGATGAACAATATCATTATCATCATCATCAATCCATCATCATATACTTGTCACTATTCTTTAAAAGGCTTTGACACTATATATAGTAACACTTGATAGCAATGAGTTCGGCAGCTTCCACTTCAGTGTGTGTAACTGAAGCCACGTACCCTTCACTCTCTCTCACACTCTTACACTTTTCCTACTCGCCATTTGGCATCCACTTGGAATAACCAAATGTCTTGCATGATCACTCAAGTACGTGACTAGTTTCTTTATTACCTTTTGTCGGTCAGCACTTTACTAAAATGGTTTGCAGTGAACAAGAGTGATTCTGAAATTTTTGCACCAATTATTGTGTGTGCATTTGACTCTTTCATGTGTTGTCTTAGTTTGTGCTTTTTGTGCTAACCGTGGAAGTGTAATTACAGCAAGTGCCACATACAATGCGCCAAGCTGATTGATATGCTAGTCCTTAGGAAGATTGATATTAAACTGCATACTCCTTACCTCTAAGGTATTTTAATTGTTAAATGTTTCTACATTATGTGTTGTCAAACGATCAATGTAAAAGACTAGCAACAATTCTTTTCTGAATTTAGCTACCAACATACATAATGTGTGAAACACCTGGTTTGAAAAAGATTTTTTTTTCATTTTTTGGTGAGTAATATTTCTTGACTTCCTCTTTTGGAAACTTCTCTTGTCATTTGGGGGAGTTTCTCAGTCATTCAGTTTAATTTTCTACCAGACTATTCTACAGACTATTCTAAATTCTACCACACAAGTATGCTCAGACTGGTCTAACTTTTTTGTTTTTTGGTGTGTAATATTTCTTACCTTCCTCTTTTGGAACCTTCTCTTGTCATTTGGGGGAGTTTCTCAGTCTTCAGTTTAATTTTCTACCAGACTATTCTACAGACTATTCTAAATTCTACCACACAAGTATGCTCAGACTGGTCTAACTTTTTTGTTTTTTGGTGTGTAATATTTCTGACCTTCCTCTTTTGGAACCTTCTCTTGTCATTTGGGGGAGTTTCTCAGTCTTCAGTTTAATTTTCTACCAGACTATTCTACAGACTATTCTAAATTCTACCACACAAGTATGCTCAGACTATTCTAACTTTTTTGTTTTTTGGTGTGTAATATTTCTTACCTTCCTCTTTTGGAAACTTCTCTTGTCATTTGGGGGAGTTTCTTAGCCATTCAATTTAATTTTCTACCTGATTATTCTAAATGCTGAAAGACTATGTTGGGAAAACAATTCAAATTTCCAATTTTAAATCTTTAGGATATTTTAGATTTAAAGATATTATCTAAAACATCGTAAAGATTTGAAGTTAGAAATTTGAATTGTTCTTGTATAGATTATTTTAAATTCTAGCAGACTGTTCTACCAGATTATTCTACTGTACAAGTGTGCTCAAACGTCTCAATGCTGAAAGGCTATTCTAAATTCTATATATTTAGCTGGCATGTATTGCGGAATTGATAAACATGGACAACATTTTTATGTTACTTATGACATATCTCGACAACCCACTTCATGTTAAATCAGTATTACTATCTGTGTGCTAAGTCATAACTACTCTTTTTTTGGTTTCAGCGAGAAAGCCTTAAAGCATTGAGTAGTTGAGGTATGAAATTTATCTTTCTGTAATTGTTGGGGTTTGACCTTGCTCCCAAAGGTTGAAAGTTGGATGATGTATGTATATAAGTACCACTGAAGTTGATAGTAGTTTGACTGTGTTTGTCACTTGATTTCAACAGGTTTCATAGATTTGTGGTTTCAAATTCATACAAGATGGATCTAGAACGATCAATAGAAGACCAGTTCTCCAAGTTACATCCTTCCTTGCCAGAAAACACCAGAATTGGAATAGTTGGTGCTGGTCCAAGTGGCTTATCAGCAGCTTATGCACTAGCCAGGCTTGGTTATAAGAATATCACAGTTATGGAGAAACATGATACGGTTGGTGGCATGTGTGAATCAGTAGAAATTGAAGGTATATCTTGATTGCACTCTCTTAACCATAGTTATTTACAGTTCACAATTCGAATCTTATGATTCCATACAATTTGATTACCTATAGATGAATCTTATATGACTTTATATCTTATGTACAATTTCGTACTATCAATACAAATCACATGATTCAACGATTATTTTTTACTTTTCTATCACTAATTCTCATGAAAAAATTGACAAGTCATTAAATCTTAAATTGTTAAATGCAAAAGAATTGAAGGAACACTTCTGTACTTATCCTATTTGAGTATCCCCCTAATTTATTTGTCATTCACTCATTCAATGCATGTACTCTATTTAGCAAATTAATTGTTTTGCTTCCATTCTTCCAAAATAAAAGGCTTCTTAAATCACAATATAACTAATAATTTTGTTTTTTAAGACTTCTGGTTAAGTTGTTTTTATCTATTTCTAATTTAATTTTTTTTCCAATGTACATACATAATCTATGTGATAGATTTGAAGTAATTTTTCATTGTCTTTGAATGTTAGCATTCAATATAAATTACAATTCATGATTCAAAAATTAGCTGAGCAATGCATGATTCAAATCTTGATTTGATAACTTTGCTCTGAACTAATTTAAGTGACAATAGGTTTTGACTACATGTAAATGTCTATGCAGGAAAAGTTTATGATCTGGGTGGGCAAGTTCTTGCAGCAAGCAGTGCACCAGTCATTTTTCACTTGGCAAGAGAGACAGGCTCAGCACTAGAAGAATTGAACTCCCACAAGCTTGCTGTTATTGACCCTTCCTCCGGAGAATATCAAGATATTAAAGTTGCTGATGATTATGTATCTGTTATGTCACTTACATTGGAAATCCAAGTCAGTTTTTGCTCTCTACTTTCAGTCTTTTATAGACACCTAAAGGATGTTTTTCCATTGTATTATGACTTGAAATTTGTATGCGATTAATTCTCCTTGTGTTATTGACAGGAAAAGGTGAAGAATGGCGATAGTATTGGGGTGCATGCTGTTAGTGACATTGCTTCAGACTTAACTCCAGAATATCTTGAGCATCATGGACTCAAATCTGTTCCTAAATCTGTAGCTTATGGTTACACTGCTTCAGGATATGGATTTATTCAAGACATGCCTTATGCCTACATTCATGAATTTACTAGAACATCCATGGCTGGAAAAATTCGAAGATTTAAAGATGGATATACTAGTCTTTGGCAGAAGATTGCTGAATCGCTTCCTTTAAAACTTTGTTGTAACACTGAAGTATTGGCAATAAGGAGGAACTCTGATGGTGTTACCGTTAATGTCAAGAGCTTAAATCAAGTTGAAACTTTGGAATTTGATAAGATAATAATTTCTGGTTCATTTCCATTAAAATATGGAAGAACTTACAGATCATTCACTTCAACTTGCATAGGTATGTAGAATTCTTACTGCTCCATATTTATGTAACGTATTTTTTTATCCAGCTTGAAACCTGATTAAACCAGTCTTGTGGCAGAGTGTGAAACAGAAGTAATGGATGCAAGTGACCTTGAAAAGGATTTGTTCAGCAGAGTAGAGACAAATGACTACTACACCACTGTTTTAAAGATTAAAGGGCTAGAACATTTGCCTGTTGGATTTTATTATTTTAGTGAATATATGGAAGATCCTAGCACAATTGGACATCCAGTTGCAATGCAGAGATTTTATTCTGACACTAATATATTCTTATTATGGTCATATGGCAACTCTGTTGATATTAAGGGACCAACAGTCATGGAGCTTGTAATCAAGACAATAGAAGCCATTGGGGGAGAGGTTGAGCATGTCATTCTTCAGCGTCGCTTTATGTATTTTCCTCATGTTAGCAGCCAAGGTATTTCATTTTAAAAAAATACTTTACTCTTTGCCAAGTAATGACTCTAAATGTTGAAGCTGTAATGCAGATATGAAAGATGGTTTTTATGAAAAGTTGGAATCAGAGCTTCAAGGTTCAAGGAATACTTATTATGTAGGTGGACTTATGGCATTTGAGCTCACAGAGAGAAATTCATCTTATGCCATGGCTTTGATCTGCAAGAACTTTGCAAATAGGAATGATTTTCCAATATTTCCTTACACCAAGGTAATTTGTCATCTGTGTATATTTTGACATCTCATTGATTTGAAAAGCCTAGCTTTTATCAATTTTAGATAGTCATGTTTTCCAAGTAGACCTACACTAAATAGAAGCATGTTTTATGCAGAATTTGTTTCCCTTGCAAGCTTTGTGCCGGAAAAAGAATTGTAGAGAATTGGGTCAATTGCCAGAAGTGCAATTTCCTAATTTGCCTACTTTGAATAGCTACTTAACGCACTGGGGAACTCATCCAATCACTCAAAACAGGGCTCTTTATACTTGGATTAATGAAGAAGGGACTCCAGTATGCCAAAGGACCTATGGAGAACTATATTTTAATTCTTCTTGCATTGCTCATAAGCTCCTAACAAGCCAAAAGCCAGTTATCAAGCCCGGTGACAAGGTTCTCCTGATCTATGTCCCTGGTTTGGATTTTATTGATGCCTTCTTTGGATGCCTAAGAGCTAAAGTCATACCAGTCCCCATTCTTCCTCCAGATCCCATGCAAAGAAATGGACAAGCACTAATTCAAATTGAAAATATTGCCAAGTCATGTAACATTGTGGCAATTTTATCAACTGTAGCTTATCACTCAGCAGTCCGTGCAGGTTCGTTGAAAAATTTAATCTCATTAACTGGAAAAAATGGGAAATCCTCAGCTCGGTGGCCGAATCTTCCATGGTTGCACACTGCTTCATGGGTCAAGAACTCCAAAAGTATGATTTTGGAACATCTTGACAAACAATGTGAACCTCAGCCAGGTGATATATGTTTCTTGCAATTTACCTCAGGTTCAACTAGTGATGCTAAAGGAGTCATGATCACTCATGGTGGGCTAATTCACAATGTAAAGTTCATGCGAACAAGATACAAGAGCACCTCAAGGACAACGCTAGTAAGCTGGCTCCCTCAGTATCATGACATGGGGCTGATTGGGGGACTTTTTACATCTCTTGTTAGTGGTGGATCTGCAGTTTTATTTTCACCGATGACATTTATCAAGAAACCACTCTTATGGCTTGAAACTATTAGCAAGTATCAAGCAACTCATAGCGCTGGACCCAACTTTGCCTTTGAGTTACTGATTCGAAGATTGGAGTCTGACAAGGATAAGCTTCAGAATTTAGACCTTTCATCCTTGATTTTTCTTATGGTTGCTGCTGAACCAGTGAGACAGAAGACCATGAAAAGATTTATTGAGCTAACCAGTCCTTTTGGCTTATCTGAGAAGGTGATGGCTCCTGGATATGGCTTAGCAGAAAATTGTGTGTTTGTCAGCTGTGCATTTGGAGAAGGTAAGCCAATCATTGTTGATTGGCAGGGAAGAATATGTTGTGGATATGTTAATCATGAGGATGCGGATGCTGACATTAGAATAGTTGATCCAGAGACTTGTGAAGAGCTTCAAGAAGATGGAAAGGAGGGAGAGATCTGGATTAGTAGTCCAAGTGCAGGCATAGGATACTGGGGAAGGGAAGAATTGAGTCAAAAAACTTTCAGGAATGAACTTCATAATCATCCTGGACGTAGCTACACAAGAACTGGAGACTTGGGACGAATAATAGATCAGAAGTTATTCATCACTGGAAGGATCAAGGATCTTATCATTGTTGCTGGAAGAAATATTTACTCAGCAGATATTGAAAAGACAGTTGAGACTTCATCAGAATTTCTTCGTCCTGGTTGCTGTGCTGTCATTGGAGTCCCTGAGGAAATTTTATCTGCAAAGGGGATTTCCACCCCAGATGGCTCTGATCAGGTTGGCTTGGTTGTGATTGCAGAAGTAAGGGATGGAAAGCCAGTCAGCAAAGATTTGATTGAGAAAATTAAGACTCGTGTGGTACAAGAACATGGAGTCAATGTTGCTTCTGTCAAGTTGATCAAGCCTAGAACCATCAGCAAAACAACATCAGGAAAAATCAAGAGATTTGAATGTGTAAAACAGTTCACAGATGAAACACTGAACTTGGTACCACAAGGTTCAAAACCTATTTTGACAAAGAAGTCTTTGTTAAGGTCCTTCACTACAGGAGCATGGGGAGAAGAAAAAACACCAGGGCAACAGCAAGTAAGAAGTATACTTGCACCTAGGAAAAGGATCAGTAAGAATGAAATTGTAGAGTTCTTGAAAGGGCTTATTTCTGAGCAGATGGGAATCCCAGTCAACGACATCTCAGTCACAGACAACCTGACATCCTATGGAATTGACTCAATTGGTGTGGTTAAAGCAACTCAAAAACTGTCAGATTTCTTAGGAACTCCAGTTGCAGCTATAGATGTTTTCACTGCATCCTGCATTATAGAATTGGCTAACTTCTCTGACGATCTCCTATCAAAGTCTCAGCCTCAACTTTCAAGCAATCTGCCCAATGTTCCAGAAGCTGAGAGTGATTCTACTGAATTCATTGTGGAGGTATCCAAGTCTCGCCAATTTGGTATCCATGTACTTCAACTCCTGGCACTCATTTATGTTTCTATCATGCTGGTATCTCCTGCATATCTATCTATTACTAGTTATCTAAATTTCATCCTAAGTGCCAGTAAATGGATACATGGATTTCCCTGGTTAAATTACTTAATTTCCCTGACCTTTGCACCTCTTGCTTGGATTCTTTGTATTGCTTCTACTTGCATTTGCATTTCATTATTTGGAAGCTCTTTCTTGGGGCCAAACTATGCCCTTACCTCTGAAATCTCCATCTACTCAATGGATTTTGTTAAGTGGTGGGCACTATATAAGGCCCAAGAAATATCTTCTAAAATTCTGGCTATACACCTCAGAGGAACAGTGCTTCTGAATTACTGGTTTGAGATGCTGGGTGCAAGGATTGGATCCTCAGTTTTACTTGATACAGTTGATATCACTGACCCATCTATGGTGTCAATTGGAGATGAAGTTGTCATTGCTGAAGGTGTTTTGGTTCAAAGCCACGAGGTAAAGAATGGAATTTTAAGTTTCCATCCTATTAGGATTGGCAAATGTTCTTCCATTGAACCTTATGCTGTTATCCAAAGAGGAAGTGTTATTGGAGAAGGTATTGAGGTGCAGGCCCTGCAGAAGGTTGGACTTGACCAACATGTGTTCAAACCTGCAAAGCTTAATAGTGATAACAAGGAATGTTATGTACAAGTAAGGCAATGCTTACAAAAATATTTTATATATTATGAACATATATTTTTAGGTTATTCTTTTATATCTGACATTCTCACTCTCTCTCTTTCTCTCTCCACACACACACAAACCATGTAGTTTGTTTAATTTTGAGGTTCCATTATACTGCTATTACTAGTGAGGCATTTTCATCCTTTGTTGCTCTATATTTCATCATTCCACATAAATAACTCCTGTAGTCACTTTGTCTTTCTGCTCAAACATTGTCTGATCATATGATTTTGAAGTTTAGGAATTTATAATATATTTCTCTAATTTTTAGGGGGAACTGAAAGTCATGGTCATGCATGTCTACATCTACAATATAAATTAAATACATACAACAATCGAAGCTAGAACAACTAATACCTTTCCATTTTTATCTCAGAATGCAGAACTACTCATTACCAGCAAAACTCAATATGATATTATGTACCACTTTATGGGAATCTATCTTGTTGGCTTTCTCAGCTCCCTTGCTGCAGTCATTGCCTACTTCTTATATATTTGGTTCTCCAAGCAACCTCCATCACCCCAACACTTCACCTTTGTTTGCATATGTGGGGCCTTCCATTGGATACCGTTTACAATCATTGCATATGCTACCATGTTTTCTGAAGTCTCATCAAACCCCATCACCTTTGCCATTTCATTTACCAGCGCCTACTTGCTACATGGTTTCATACTCATCATTCTCACCAATGCTTTTACTCGTCGCCTCAAAACTTGTCAAAAGCAAACCCAATTTAGAACCCAGCTTCAATGCCAAATGATAACTTCCTGCCACCTTAGATGTGCAAAACTTCTCTCAGGAACAGAAGTCTTCTGCATATATCTACGTCTTTTGGGTGCAAAAATTGGCAAGCATTGTTCCATTAGAGCCATCAACCCAGTTTCAAATCCAGAGTTAATGTCTATTGGTGCTGGTGTCCATCTTGGAGATTTTAGCCGTATAATTACAGGCTTTCATTCTTCAAGTGGATATGTTAGTGGAAAAATTGAGGTTCAGGACAATTCGGTTATTGGTAGTCAAAGTTTAATCCTCCCTGGTTCTCTAGTCCAAAAGAATGTGATTCTTGGTGCACTTTCAGTTGCTCCAATGAATTCTACACTTCAAGAGGGTGGTGTCTACATTGGATCACAGTCCCAAGCTGTCATAAGGAACTCAGTGAAGAATGCTTATGACGAAGGGATAGAAAAGATGGACATGGTCAGCAAGAAAGGAGTTGATAATTTGGCTGCAGCAATGCACAAAAATGACTCACAGAAAGTGACCTTGACCAGAACATGGTATCAGACCTTCTCCCCACTCTTCACTCAGCCACTGCTACAAACAGTGTTACCTCATATGGTGTTAGGTTTAGTAGTTTTTGCTCCCTTGAACGGTGTTGTTTACCTAAAGAGTGCCAAGAAGCTTCCAATATACTGGTTGCTTCCCTTGTTTTGGATTCACTCGGGAGCCTTAGCCGCATTGGCGTGTGTGATAGCAAAATGGATTCTTGTAGGAAAGAAAAAGGCAGGTGAAGAAGTGCCTATATGGAGTCAAAGGATCACATTGGACAGCACATGGCAGGCCATTAGAACCTTAGTTGGAGACTATTTTATGGACATGACAAGTGGATCATTTTGGTTTGTGCTGTGGATGAAGTTGATGGGTGCAAATGTGGATATGGAACATGCAGTTTATGTAGATAGCATGGGGGCCTTATTGAACCCTGAAATGGTTAAGATTGAGAGAGGGGGTTGTGTAGGGAGAGAAGCCTTGCTCTTTGGACATGTATATGAAGGGGAAGGAGGAATGGTGAAGTTTGGAGAAATCAAAATTGGAGAATATGGGTTTGCAGGGAGTAGAGCCGTGGCCATGCCAGGTGTGCAAATAGAGAGGGGGGGCAATCTTAGTGCTTTGTCACTTGCCATGAAGGAAGAAATCATTAGATCAAGGTGACAAATATTAGTAGTGCTAGCTTGTCATTTGTGCAATGACAAATGCACTCTTGCTAAGTCTTGCAATGAAAAACTAGCTAGCTTTTTTACTAGAAGCTGAGTCATTATGACTTACGTTTAGGATCTTGTATAATTAAATAATATGCATCATACAGTGAAATTCCACTAGAATTTCACGTGTTTTTCTCACTGTATACTCATAAAAGAATAAATACTTAACAAGCATGCAGAAGAAAGCATTATGTACATCAGAGAATAAATGAAAATAAAAACAGAAAACCAATACGCATAATATTTGAACATGCATTGGAAAATAATTATTGCCTAAACTAACAAATCAACTTAACCTACCTTAAATTTACATGAGAATCAACATCGGCCGGTATATATAATTCTTGCAGGGTGTGCTGCAAACAATATATTTTTTGGGAAGGTAGGGGCAGGGATTGCCTAAAAGCTCCACCACTATCCTGGGGCGCACTATGACAATCAATATTTATAATTTTGAAGGGGAAAAGATCAGAAAACTTACAAATTATAATTGATTTTATGTGATCCCATGAAAAGAAACGAGTGAAAAATAGTGACTCATTACTTTCCTTTACAAACTTACAATATGAATAGGAATGTTCAGAGATAGGCCTTCAATAAGGACATTCACTGCCAGGAATTTCCACTGTATAAGAAAAACATATTGCAGCAAAGACTAAGTCCATGTTACATTAAATATTGGATAACTGAAAAAAAAATTATAAAATCTCAGTGTATAACCCTTTTTCTCTACATTAAAACTGTAAGCTTTGATATCTGATGATTCATTTGATAGATAAATTAGATGTGGCTGTCCGGATACAATAGATAAATAGATCCAATCATGGGCCCAATTTTCAGTCAAATTGGTTTGAATGGATAGCTCAAGAGTGTTTGTAGCTGTTGTGGACATGAATAAGAGGCAAAGGGTGGGAGATAACTAGCCGCAGGCTCCTTTTAGAGTAGGAGAAATTTGGCTGAAATGATTTCTACCATTTTCATTAATACTGAAAGGTTATATAACCATTACAGTCCTACAAACGTGGATCAAAAGTCAGGTGCACATAAACACCCTTATTGCAAAACAGATAGAAATATCCTAACTGAATTTAAAAGATTTTACTTTAGAGAACAAAACGTGACTTAATAGGATATTCATACAAAGCCAATCAGCCAAGTAGGAGTCTTATCATGTTTGGGCCTTGTTGAATGTTGATGATGCTGCAGGGCAGTTGCTATATCCAATCTTAGCTTACATACGCCCCTTTTCAATATTACTTTTTTTCAAAAATGTCCCCTGTCCCGTTCCAACAAAAGCAAGTGATTCTCCAATTCTCTTGTTCTGTGTCCTTACTACTTCAAATCTTCATAACACTCTAAAGTATATACACACACTAACCCAAAAGCCAAAAGACAAAGTCGTATCTAGGTGTTTGAAAGCCTAAGAGTATCTTTAGTTGTAGATCTTAAATTAGAATCTTAGATCACTTTGTGGTGAATCTCAAATTAAAGTGTCACTTAGGATTGAATATTTCTTAATATCTCTCTCAATTTTTTCTTTGGTGATAGATCTTATTTTTAGATCTTGAGGAGAGAGGAAACAAAATTATTTTTATAACACTGCATATTTTCATTTTATTTTACAAGAACTCATTCTTCATGTTGGAGATTTGTTTACCTCTTTTATTAGGAGATCTAATGAAGATCAGATCTTCAACTCAAAATCGTTACTCAAGATCTTAGACTAAAGATGCTCTTAAACAAATTATTTCAAAGAAAGATTAAAATAATATTAGTTATTAACTTTATATTAATTTTTTAGATTTCTAAGCTACAAAATTATTTATCAATATTTTATAATAAGTAGTTCTAATATGTTATGTTTTATTTATTCAATTTATGTTTTGTTCTTAGATAAAATTTATTTATTTTTAGTTTTGAGGAAAAAATAGCAATAGTAGTAATCAATAATATTTTATAAGCAATATATATATTTTAAAAATAAATTTATATTTTGATTTATTTTAATATTTCTATTATAGTGTTGATTTCTTAATTTAATATTTCATTTAATATTTTCAATTTTAAAAATAAATGAACACCATCAACATCAAAATATTACTATATCTTAAAAAAACAAGATTAATATAATAAGTTTTCAATTAATCATCATCTAAAGATTTGGATTAAATGTTACTCTTGATTCTTTATATTTTAGTATTTTTATTTTAGTATATCAAATTTTAAAAATCTTATTTTAATTTTTTATGTTTTCAAAAAAATATTTTGATAGTTTCTTTCATTTTTTATTAATAACGTTAATGTTTCATTAATTTTAGAATTTTGAAATAATTAATTTAAAAAATAACAACTAAATTACAAGTGGTAAATTTTTGCTCACGCCTCACGACAATCCGATATCTATCTGACTCTTTCACGTGCCTATGAAGCCTTTTTCCACATTGCAACATTGCATTTTCTCTCTAAGTCTCGTGGTTGTCACAGATGCAAGAAGCTGGAAGAAAAAAACTGCCATGCCATGCGAACACTACAGCGACCTCCTGTGATCGCCAGCAACGGAGATCATCGAAGGGAGAGAGAAGAGAACGAAAGAGTGAGTGAAGAAGGAGAAAATAGAAGGAAGGAAGAAGGAGAAAAAGAAGGAAAGAGGGAGAAAAGAGAGCGATTTGCTCCAAGACCCAGAGTGCAAGATCCGAAATAATCTGCCTGCCTAACCCGAAGTTTACTCCATCTGAACCCCGAATCCGAACCGATCCGAAGGTTCAAATGGTTGATGAATGATGACGGACCAAATTTCTCACTGGTCAACTTTCTCGAATTGGGATTTTTTTACCCGAAACTGACCCGTGTTCACCCTTAGATAGCAACTTGCAGTGGTGCGGTTCAGAGAGTGCTTCTGGTTAGAATTGTTGTGACTGTGATGGTGCATGGGAATTGTTGAGCACTTTTAATAAGTTAAGGGACTAAATTTGGTATTAAACCATTTTATGATAAACAAAAGAATAATAATAAAGAAATTAAAATACTCAACTCTAGAGTGAAATTATATTAATTTATTATATGATTTTTTTGGTTTTCTAAAAAGGATATAAAAACTTCCAAGCTTTTTAATAGAAATTGAGTCATGTGGTTCATTGAGTGACCATCGACCATTAATTTAATATCCTGACTCAATCAATTTTAAAAATTATGTTTAAGGTCTCATTTACAAGTCCAAAATAACTCGCTTCAATGACTTTATATTTAAAATGATTACATGATTTACAATTAATAGCTAACATTAGTAGCTTGTCTAAATTTTAAAATAACATTTTTGGCATCTTAATTTTTTTTTAAAATGTGTATTACAAAGAATGAAAAAAAAAGTTTAAATATGGTTTTCATATATGTAATATATCATATTTTCAGTTTACTATCTAAACAATTTTTATTTTTTATTTTACTACCTCATATTTCTAAACTTTTATTTTTTATATTTATTGTTAGTCTTAATTCATTAAGTAATGACGTGACATACTAACAAAGTATCACATTATTGGTTAAGTGATGTTATGATAAACTAATAAAGTGTCATATCATTACTTAACGAAGTTAAACTAACAGTATATACCAAAAGTAAAAATTTGAAAATATAAAGTAGTAAAAGAAAAAAAACATTAGAAATATGAAAAATATATTTTAAAAAAAAAACAACCACCAAATATGAGAACCTCTAATTGGAAGTGATAAGCAATGAATAGACATTGGGTAATTACAACTAGGGTGTTGGCATATTAAATTGGATCGATTTTGAAGAGAAAAATCATTTGATCTCATCATTTTGATGTTGTTAATTTATTATTCAATCCGTTTAATTTAACCTTTTAATTTGATCAAATTAAAAAAAGTTTGAATTGGATCCATTTTTTATTTTAATCCTATTTTTAACTTTTTTTTTCTAAAAATACTAAATAAAAGATAAGATATAATAAAAAAATAATTTATAATATCAAATATTTTATTTATATATCATTATATAATTAATAATAAAATATTTATGTATCTTAACTCAAATAATTAGTACAAATATATTTAATTAAATATATTTATCAAAATAGATATAAGTTATATTATAATTTCATATAAGAAAAAATAAAAATAAGTAATATTATAAATTTTAAAGAAAAAAAAAATATATATATATATATATATAAATTCGATTTGAATCTATTTTTAAAATTAAATCTAAAATCTGCAATGTAATAAAAAATTTGATTTTTCACTTTTTTTTCTATTCGTCTGATTTTCAATTTATTCAATTATTAATTTTTTGGATGGATTTTTTTATTCATATTAAATTAGATTGATTTATGACAGGAGTGTGACGAAGTGGCCCGCCCTAAAGATTGGAGGTGAACCATCATTACGCAGTTTTGCTTCCAATAATGAAAGGCCACGTGTCCGGTCACAGACGCCGCCAACATCCCTACGGAAATGTCTGCATGACACGTGCCAAACTGTCAAACCTCGGCATAGCAGTGTCCATCTTCGTCACATTGTCAGGTATACCTTCATCCCAGTTTTGCCCTCTCTTGTCTTTTTCTCTTTAACACTTATCTTAAATATCTTCCTTGTAGTTCCATTCTTACAGTAACAAGAGGTTCATGTTGTCAACTTCATTTCAAATTTCAGTGCAAAAACACAGTAATTTTTCCATTTCTTACCCTGGCTCAGTCCCACCCATCTGCTTCGAGGGGTTTTCCAAAAAGCTTCCTCATTTCTGGCCAGGAAGAAAGGAAAAAGGGAAGCTTCAACAGAGAGACTGACAAAAAAAAAGCACAATAAAATAAAGGGTTCTTTTGTCATTAATTCCTCTCTTCTTTGCTATTCTACTGCTCTAATACAATGGCCATTAAGAAAGCTCTAATCCTTGTGATCTTCATTTTCGTTGTTTCTCTGCCATTTCTTCAATCCTCTACTTCAAGTAAGCCCAACAAAATCACTCTTCATTTTCTTCAGCTTGTATTAATTGTAGTAAAAACCATTGCTTGATACATACCTACTTACAGGTCGTATATATCAAACAAACATGGCAGGAAGCGGGTCCATACCAACAAACAAAGAGGCATATATATGATATAATACATAAAATCGTTAAATTTTATTTGGGTTGTCTTCTTTTTTTTTTTTTATCTTTTGGTAATATGGTGTTGATTTACCCACTTACATATGGGGTTTAACTTTTAGGTTGCAAGATTTGGGAATGAAGCTGCTTCTGCTGGCATAGTAGAAGACTCGGCAAGAGAAGTCCCTACGGGACCTGATCCCCTTCATCACAACAACCACCCTATAGGCCATTGAATTTCCTTCCTTAAAAAAGTCTCCTCTCTCTCTCTCTCTCTCTCTCTCTCTCTCTCTCTCCCTCTCCCTCTCTCTCTCTCTCTATATATATATATATTTTTTTTTTTTCAATTAATGGTTCAATGTATCATGTATTCAGTGCTTACGGTTTTGTAATTCACGGGCCATATCTTCTGCAATGTGCTTAGTTTTGTACATAATCAGAAACGATTATACCTAGGATCGGTATATTTGTTTTTAATTATTATTGTTTGCAATTCATTTTTTTTCCATTCTGTTCATCGTTTATGTTTATGAAAGAAAAGAATATGAAACATCTATTGCCTGTTTATCTTTTTAGTTATTGTATGATAGACTCAAATAGTACTCCAAAGAGGACAAAACGACCATTAATATTTTCTGCCGTTTGCAAACAATGCAAAGGACCCCTGCAAATTGGTACAGTTGCGGTTCCTTTTTTTCCGCTTTAGTATTTCAAGTTTAGCCATTAGTCAAGCAAATTGTTACAATTTCCAGTGGATATTAATGGGAAACCGAGGATATTGAATTGGGGCAATTTTATTTGATACTACAAAATAAATGTTGCTTGAAAAAGATGTTGCTACTTCTGAAGTGAACTGGTCCGCGAAAAATAACTATAGACTCTTTTCAACTAACATAAAAGTCGTCGTTTTCATCCGATTAATATCAGGATCCATATTAAGTAAGCCATCCGATATACTCACAAGAACATGATGAAACTTGTTTTCTTAATATGAAATGCTTTTATATAGAAAAATCAAATCCAAAAAGGAAAAGCAAGTGGACTAACTAACCATTAATTATAAATATTGAATTTTGATATAAAAATTACATCTAATTCTAATAGTAGTTACATTATTTAACAAATTTTTTCATGATAATAATTACAATTAAGCTTTTTAAATGGTATAAGCATGTTTGGTAGGTATAATTAATTGTTTAGATACGACATTGACATATTTCTACCCTCTTTCGGGATGGGTTGAGATGAAATAAGAAAGAGATAGGGAAAAGTTCAAAAAAAGATAAAGAGAAAAAGTGATAAGATATAATAAGTAATATGATGAAAAGAAAATGAGGAGAAAGTGAAATGGAAGAGAAAATAGATAGATGATAAGTTTTTTCATTTTTTTCCATTTAGATAGCCTGATTTTATGAGCATAACTCTCTATAGTACCAGGTTTTTGGCACAACATACATCAATTTGACTTGAAAATTAGCCAAAAGACCCTTGAGGGCATGTAGTGAGGTCTTTTGTCCCGATTTAGACTCTAACACACCCCATGTGAGCATGTATTATTATGATGACAATCTAATTACGTTTAAGAAAATAATATCCTCTTAAAAAAGTTTTAAATAATACTCAACTTATCATATCCTTTTTGCTTATCAAATTAAGTACACTAACAAGAAATCAATAGGACTGATGATGATCATTGATCTTGGATAGAACAATAGATATATAATGACTTTACATCTCACATTTCACATTGAGATGCAATTACTAATTAACACTAACCTACTTAAGTTGGTAATTGCTACAAATCATATATATGGTTAGTAACTCCTTGCCTATAAATACCAAGACTGTCTTCACAAGCAACAACTTTCTTCTACTCACATATGTTGTTACTTTGTCAAAATCTCATATGATTTAAGTATTAAGAGTGTGTACATATCCCATTTTTTATCATACTCCATCATATCCAACAATCACTAGGGGTGTGTTTGAATTATAGTTACTTCCAACTGAAATATTTCAAAATTATAAGCCACTGGAAAATTAAGAGTAGGTCAACATTTTTTTTACTATAATTAAGCAAACTGTACAATAACTTCCAAGGGGGACACAATATAGAGAAAGTTCGATCAATATATTAATTCTCTTAGTTGTGTGCTTTTGGCACTAACTAGTGAAAGGGTATGAAGGGATGATTTGGGGTAAGTACCAAAAATCTCAAGACCCTACTTTCAACACAAACAACTGGTCAAAGGGTTCGATTGGGGATAGGAACTAAACAAAATCTCAGAACCTTGTAACTAGCTAAACCATGCATTTTAGTTGTTGATATTTTAATATGCCCTAAGTGATTGACAGTAATAATCAATTTTTAATCTGTACTAAGTGTTTCTCAAAGTAATAATCAATTTATTTTTCGAGTATGACTTATAATGTGTCTTCAACATATATGCACGGGTTCCAGAACTTTTTTTGAGGTTTATTATTAGCCTTATGTTTTGTTATTTGTAGTTTGAACTTAGGCTATGAATAACTACAGTGTTTAAGGTTTCTAAAAATATATATTTCCTTATAATTTGAGTGCAATAATTAGACATAGTTCATATTGAGTGAATCAAAATAAATTCTGTGGGTTGATTTTTTTTTCTTTTTCTCATTATTGTTGTGTGATTGATTGATTCCGAACAATTTTACTCATCTCTCGATAAGGGGTAAATGAATACAGTAAACAGTCAGCGCATAGAGTATAGCATTGCTGTGAAAGACAATAATATGAACTAGCTAGGACTGGTAGGACATACAATAGTGCAAATAGTGTTCAACTGCTTTGTACCATGTTAAATTATAAGTTAAAGCTTTCAAAAAGTAATTATAATTATTTCCGGGAGGAGCTCTTGATTGTATTTAGTAACTTAGATACCTCTATCCAATTGTTTTTTCTTTTAAATAACCTCTATCCAATTGTTGCTCTCACAAAATTAAGTATTTGTGACAATAGATGAAAACCAATAAATATTTATATTAAAATTCAAAACTTATAAGAGAAGAGCTAAGAGTTGGAGATAAATATTTTTGGAGATATTTAAATTAGTTTTCTTGTGAACATGTGATATCTAGTTTGCATAGCATCATATGAACGAAGATCTTTATTCTAATGACCAAAAGTGATTCATTTGCAAAATAGTAAGTTAGTAACGAATAAATGATAGTGCGACACCTGTCTCCTATTCTCTACCCCAGCGCGTCACTCAAGCACTTAACACACCAGTTAAATCCCATCAATCCACAGAATAAGAAAATGAAAGAAGATAAAATAATCTCTTTGTGATATTCAAATATCCGTAGTTCTAGATCCAAAATATCTTTTACTATTAGTAATCAATTTATCATTGTCTAGAAACTCAGAATAAAAACTACAATACCCATTAAATGAAAGCTAATTTGTCATTTACATAAAAATATTTACTGTGAAAAGTGTGATTATTTTTTTTATTGACACAATTAACAAATTATGACATATATCACGATATTTTTTTAATGCTTGAACTCTTTTTTATGCTTATATCACGATATATAACCTTATAAACATCCACATCCTTATGGAAATGTTTTTTTCCAGTCATATTTCACTTTATTTAAATATTTTTTTATCATACTTATTTATTTTTTTATCAAATTTTAGATTAACCAAATATCTTTATTCTGATAAATCGAAATATTAACAAAAGATGAACATCATTTTCAAATTTGTGACATTTAGCTAATGAACGTGGCTTTACCTCATTTAAAAGAAAAATTTCCAAATTTTTGTGACTTTTATTGAAAATCACGTGGCTTCATACGAACCTGTGTACGTGGATCAAATCAAACAGTCTCACATCGCAATTAAGCAAATTCAAAAACATAGACGTGTATGAGAAGAAAAAAAAAAGCAAAAAAACGAAAACGCCATAATGTGGAGACAAAAAAATCTATCATAAAAATAGAAAGAAAAAAATATCTGAATATCTGTGCAAAGGGAAAGAGAAAAATATCTCTCCAGTACCTAACAATAAATACCCATTGAGTAGCAATGATTATTTACCTTTGGGTCCTAAGATACTTTAGAAATATCTCGAAGACTCCAACCGTGCATCAAGCACTTTTTTGTAGTACTTTCACTTTCACTTTCACTTTCACTTTTTTTTTTTTTCCAGTTTTTAGTTGAGTTGCCGGACTTTTCCCCTTGCGCCGCCGCACCAATGTCGACGACAACTGTATCCGGCGGTGACGCTCCTTCTCGCGGTTTTGATACGCCGACGCTGGACCTGGAGGCGGCGGCGCTGCTCCACGCTATCTCCGAGCACGGCGGGTACGCGTACGTGAGCATGGCAGCGCTGGCTTCCGGCGGCGACATTCGCGCGGCGGAGGCGGCGCGGGAGATGGCGTGGGAGCAGCTGCACTCGGGTCCGTGGCACTCGTTGCTGCCGGTGTGGCGCGACGCCTACTCCATGGCGTGCCTCCACGTGGCGCGCCACCACTACGGCAACGGCGAGTTCAGGGACGCACTTAGGGTTTTGGATTTGGGAATCATAATGGGAGGCACGCTCCTCCGCAAGGATTTGGATTCCGCCATCGAGAAAGTGTCGGAACAAACACGGAGGAGCGTTAGGGTTTCTGATTTGGGGAACTCCGAGCACCGACTCGTCGATCGCGAATTTGATATGGCAGAGGTGAGGTCCGTTCCTCTTTGTTCTCTTTTATCGTCGTTTTTTAATCAGCATTTACGAAATCTCAATCGCGACGTTTCATTAAGTAACTAAATATTCATGCGAGTGTTAGAACTAATGTTGGAATATGTTGATTTTTGTAATGGCTGCATTTGGGGTCATCTACCACCGACTCCAATTACCTTTGGGTTAAAGGTGCGGTTGATATTGGTTGATGTTGATGTTGATGGCTGTTCTGCTCTAACATATATGTTATAGCTTTTTACACTGTAGGTGCTCCAACTTTTACCTGTGAAGTCTCTTTCTACTAAGCTTGTGGTGAAGAAATCGGCACTGTCCTTGGAGAAATTCCTGAAGGATCATTACCTGTCTGGCTGCCCGGTTATTATCAGTGATTGTATGTCTCACTGGCCAGCCAAGATGAAATGGAATGACGAAGATTACTTGCTGAGAGTTGCCGGTGACCGTACAGTTCCAGTTGAGGTAATTTGTCTGATTGATCGATATTTCTGTGATTGTTAAGGAAGAAATGCACAAGATGAAGGTTTTGAGATTGGATGTTTGTTTGATTTTCTTCCTTCTACATAGAAAAAGTTGATGGCTGGTTGAAGACTTTTTATCATTATTCGTGATAAACTTAACTCACATTAATTAACAATTACCAAACCGTGACTTAACTCACTCCTGAGGAATATATGTGTAGTAGCTTCTGGATTCAAAGCTAAATTATGATATTTAAGTTGTTTGCTAGTAACAACTTTCTTAGCAGGAGTTTGGGAAGTTTATTGGGCAGTGTCAGTGGGAAGAAAGGTCAAGATGTATGAATGAATGGAGAGAAGAATTTTGAGAATTAGAGAGTAAATTTAAGCAAAATGGAAAGGTCCACCTTGGATAGTTATTGGCAAACACAAGCATGATGCACTTGAGTTATACTGATGATGGAATTGTCTTTTAATTGCAACTTATATCTTGTCCTCTCTTTGTAAACTATATTGCCTGAATTTATAAGTCTACAGGCAACCAAAGTTGGTCATCAACTCATCAGCTAGGAAATCATTCACCTGGAAAATAGTTTAACGCATAGTAATCCTTTCAAATCTGTTGGGTTTTATAGGCATAAAAATGCTCTATGTAGAAATCCAAGAACTTTTTACGTGTCATACATCTAACAAGTGAATAAATTTTATTTTGGTTGCATCAGTTTGTGAGTGAAGACTTCTCCCTCCCTCCTTTTACTCTGATGTTCCATGGTAGATTCTTTTTTTCCACTAAGTCATTAAAACTGAAAAATAGGTATGAGACAAAAGTTGAATAAATTTATGATTTGTGTGAAGTGAATGTCCATTGCAGTTCCTCATACATCTAGTACCATTTGTATTTATGTTGCATTTGCCTCATGTAGATTTTTTCTGTCATGGCAAGGTGGACTGGAACTTTGTATGTATTATATATATTTTAATTTTTAGATAAATATTGCAAAAAAGGGTAAATGCAGCATTCTTTCCAGGTTGGGAAAAACTATTTATGTACTGAGTGGAAGCAAGAGCTAATTACTTTTTCAGAGTTTCTTCAGCGGATAAAGTCTGATAGCTGTTCTCCTGGTGGTCCTACATATCTTGCTCAGCATCCATTATTTGATCAGGTGTTTACAATTTAGATTTATGCCGTCTCCAAATCAACTTTTTTCATATTTAGTGTGCAAATGCAGGACTTGTACTGCTTTCAGTTTCTGATATTATTGAGATGGCAGATAAATGAGCTTCGGAAAGATATCTTTATTCCTGACTATTGTTTTACTGGTGGAGGGGAGCTACGATCTCTCAATGCTTGGTTTGGTCCAGCAGGAACAGTAACACCGTTACACCATGATCCACATCATAACATACTAGCTCAGGTAACTCAGCTGTACAGAACAGTGCTGTCTTTTACAACCTAAATCAACTCCCCTCCCCCACCACACACACACAAAGAATTCATTTTATGTACCACTAGCTGGTAGTTATTGCCCTCATCGTTTGAGTACTGTGACTCCAACATTTTGCAGTCCTATTACCGAGCTAATAGCTGGCATGGCACAGTTGGTGTTATTCGAGTAATAGACAAAATATGAAGTTCAAATGTACTTTATGGCTTATTTAAAGATTAATATGAGGATGACGTTATTTATATTATATCCTTTATTATTTTAAATTGTCTAGAAGATGCTGCTTATCTTACACTATTGTTTCAGAAAACTGTCTATATTATGTCATACTAATAGCCATAGCTGTATCATGCAAAGGATTATTGTGCACCATGGAATAATCTATTTGACTGTGAAACCTTCATACTTCCAGGTTGTTGGAAAGAAATACATTAGGCTATACTCTTCATCTTTGTCTGAGGAACTTTCCCCGCACTCTGGTACCATGCTCCACAATTCCAGCCTGGTAATTAGTTTTTTGAACTGTTTGATGGAACAACTTGTGCTGTCTACTTGTGTCTTTGCTTGAAAGCATAATGCTGATACTGCAACCCATCTAAGTGGCCAATGAGCTCTAGAAGTGTTTCATTAATGTAGCATTTTTTCTGTCATACTGTTATGCCCTCTGTTACTTAGTGTATGTCTAGGCTTTTTGCTGGCTACAAATTGCCCAGGCAGCCAAGTGAACTAGTATTCAAACTTCTATAACTAATCTAAATGGTTCCATCTTAGAGCTGTTATGACTTAAGAGAGTAAGTTAGCTGTGATGAAAATGATTCTTCTGCAAGTGCAATGCTTGTTATTGTCGAGACTAGCTGCCAACAGAATATGGAATTCAGAAAAATATGATTGTTGTATAAAATACAAAATTTTTGCGGTTACATACAGTATGTGATAGGTTTATAGATTTGCTATGTTGCAAAGTGGAAACATACATTAAAGGGGGTGTTGATTCTGGGTTTTAGCATTCCTACAATTTCATTCGTACGGCACAAATTGTGCCATCCATTCTCTTATTTGTTTGATTTATATTTATTATTGCTTTTGATATTTTGAAATCTGTCTCCATGTTGATTAGAAATTTCTCTTGTCTGAAGGTTGATTTAGATGATATGAATGAAAAAAAGTTTCCGAAGGTGCAAGACTTGGAATTTGTAGACTGTATTTTAGAGGAAGGCGAAATGTTATATATCCCACCAAAATGGTGGCACTATGTGCGGTCTTTGACTACCAGTTTTTCGGTTAGCTTTTGGTGGAGTGAGGGTGAAAGTTCGGATGCATCCTAATGTTATATCATATCATCATCTTGATGTCTACATTTCATTCTTTCTTAATCGAGAACTGAGCGTGTTCTAAGTAACATTGCTAATATCTATATGAAAGGTCATTTTACGACCCAGTTACAGTATAATTCTCGTGCATGAATATCATTTTTGGCACTCGTTGTCATTCATTACACACGCGCCCTTCCTTTAATTTTTACTGATTATATCGGTTTGTGAAAGTGAAACGCAGTCCCGAACAGTAAACTAATATTATAGTCTTTTTTGGAATTAAATAATTAAATAATACTATACATTTCAGTTAATCATACTAAAATATTCAAGCTTCCACATGCGTAGCTACGTTTCGTCTGACTAGGTTGTTTTCTTTACCACTAGAGTTTCTTCCTCGTTTTGATAAACATCACACTGCAAATATAACACATCTTTCCCACCGTGCGTAAGAATTTTACACTGTTGGATCTTAGTTTTAAATTAAGTTCTAAGATTTTTTCTACATTCTTCTTTTTCTTTTTCTCTTTTTGCTTCCTTTTTCTGAAATTACCCTTCAACATCAATAATTGTTATTAGCTACTAAAACATCCGGTTTCTTTTCACATTGCCTGGTTATAGTAATTAGAAAAAATATTTCCTTATTAAGCCTTGGTCTTTATCAACAAGGCAGTTATTAACCACCCATATGTATCCGTATAGTTAGAAATTAAGCAACACTGCAAGAGGGTACTATCCGTATAGTTTTATGCGGGTAGTACGAGAAAAATAAGAATACGCCAGTGATTAGCCAGAGATGAAAACGTGTTTCTTAGAATTTGTTTAGATAAATTTGTCTATAAAATAATATATATATATATATATATATAAGAAAAATGAATATTTTTTTCAAAAACTGAAACAAGTTAATTTGTAGAAATTTTCTCATATTAACTTCTTCAAAATCTTTTTTGCATTAGTTAATTTTAACTTTGAAAAAATTTAATTCATTTTTTTCTTATTTTGTTATAGGTGTTTACCAAGAAATTTATCCAAATGATTCTTAATGTCAGATCGAGTGACAAGTATAATTTTATTTAACAACAATCGTTTGCACTTCTGAGTCTTTATCTATTCAAGCACTTAAAATTGAAGATGCAATAGAATAAATCACTTTGAACTATTATTAATTATCACATACATTTGGCTAGTGACAGACTTAAAATGAATGAGTCTAAAGTAAAATAAAATGTGCATATAAAACTTATTCCAACTCTTACTTAGGCTGCAGACTTGTACCTGCAAAGAACTTTACACCTCAAGACCCTATCCTGAACATAAAACCCCGGCATCACCATGATCTTAACTCTGCTTGGACCTTGTGACCTCGGAGACATATCTTCCATGTACTGAGGATCAAAGGTTTTATTCTCTTCGACCCTTAAAATTCCCAACGGTGGATTGAAAGAAAAGGCAAGCAAATGTAGCAGCCACATGCACTTTGCTGCCACAAAGAAAGCTTGAAGGAGCTGTTCAGGCCAAGGCCTTGTCCATTTTAGACTAGTGTTGATACAACTCATTTTCTGGTCACAGAACTTGCTAAACTCTTCACTGTAATATTTTGTTCCCTTTCTCAGTACCTCACTCCAGCTCAAATTCCTGAGGGCAACGAACGAGGAGAATTGTGCTTGACGATCCTGCTGCGGATCTAGGAATTTTGAGCAACCGTTCTTTTGGAAAACACAATTCTCAAAGTCTTGGTAGAGAGACTGGTTTATAAAAGCTTCAAAATGGTATAGAACTGCCTTTGAGTACTTGGAATTCAGAGACAACTTATATGGTTGGAGAAGCAAGTTCAAATTTTCTGTCAAAGAATGATCAGTTTCTTCAATGTGGTTTATAAGGGTCTTACAGAACTGCTTCACTGATAATCTGGACTCTGACACTATCTGCAAGAATCCTTCTACCATTACTTCCTCACTCAAAGGCAACAAAGTTTCTCCATTCCCTTCAAATAATTTGCCTCTCTGAGGAAGACTACTTAGTTGGTCACAAGATTGGGAATCCCTTGTCTGTACGGCTTGCTTCAAAGCTTTCTTCAGCTCTTCGCAGTAACTCTCCAAGTACTCCAGCTTCTGTTTCAGCTCCCCCAATGAACTCCTCATCTCAGAAACTTCCACTAAGGCCACATCTCGGTTCTCGTTTGCTTCCACCAGCTCTTTCTTCAGTGTCTCAATCGACATTATTCCCAAGTCCTTAAGAACCTGAGAAACATCCTCAGATTCTGCTCTATTAGGGGAATTCTCATTCTTATGCTTCTTCTTTAACCTAGGAAACAACCAAGAAATCACTCCCTTGCTTTTGGGTTGGGATTGGAGAGACGAGTGGGAATCAGTGACCGGAACAACAATGTTGGAGCTCTTGCTGTTTCTTGCATTCTCAAATTCACTTGTTAAGGTGGCAGGGTTACATTTGTTGCAGGAAGATACGGACTTGAAATCCTCCATACTGTTTCTCCTCCTACACTTGAAGTAGTCATTTGCAGGCGATGTTTGAAGAACAGTAATTTGATTTGCACTAGAGCCAGTCACATATTTTGTATTTTCGGTGGGGCATATGTGAGATTCAAGGTTAGCAAAACCAGCATATAGTCCCTTTCTTGAACTTGATTTCTCCTTGTAATCTGCTACAGTGTTTTCTACGCTGTTTCCTCCTTCTAGCACACTCCCATCCCAACTTTCTGATACTGTCAAGCTTTTCATGGAATTTTGATTGTACCCCACCATAGGGTCATCTTCATAGCTCTGTCAATATTTCTCAAATTTAGAAACTTATTATCAATCAAATTTGAAAAAGAAAAAAAATAACAAAAAGGGGAGGGGGGGAACTTGCAGTTGCAGCCACAAAATTGGTAGAAACTGAAAATAATGAAGTGATAAAAAAACCATTAAATGTTCTTCAAATTAAAGAATTAGTCAGATAATAAATGTCATAGTTGCAGGATTCAGTTCAGTTGACTTAATAAACCTTGAGAGTTCCATGACGCAGAATTTAAAGCAAAAATCCTAAAATGTTCAAAAAAGTCAACTCTCATTCACAGTCGGTGTTTCCTCAAGATTAAATAAATAAAAAAAGAGGAGCAACGATTAAGGATGCAACCGCGATAATAATGACATCTACCTAACCACCTATAAAGAAAGCAGCAGTTTCATAATTCCTTTCAATTGTAGTAATAAATATCAGCGTTCAAGGGAAAGGGGAACAACACAAACACTTGCATATTCCACAAATTCAAATATCTTAAATTTGGTCCTTATCATGATCAACAGGAACAGTCAATTCAAACATAATCCAGCAACAGTACTCTGTTTCTTCGAACAAAATGGCTGCTTTGATACGAATTGGACATATTTTAGGATCCCCAATTCATCAAAAGAACTAAAAAAAAAATTTCAATCCAAAATTCATGAAAAAACTACAATACTCACAGGTGTGAAAACAGGGTAATCTTGAGCAGAGAAGTGTGAAACAGGGCGCGAAGCAGGGGAAGGGGATGGGAATCTAGCATTGGCTGGGCTATTTCCTCGCATTAAAGCCGCATGAAGAGCTCTTAGCTCCACAGCTTTGGCTATGGCGGCTTGAATTTCCTGCCTCGTAATTTCAGGGTTGCCATTGTTGCTATCCTTGAAGTCTTGGAAAACCTGTGCAAAAGTTGCTGTTGTTGCAGCCATGAAACGGAACAGAGGAAAGAACAGAGTGGAACATGTAAATTTTGAGAAGATTATAGGCACTAGATGAAATGAGAAACTTATTTTTTTCTTTATATTGGCGAGAGGAACAAAGGGGATGACCAAGTGGTATTTTAATGGTTGGATTTGATTTGAAGGCTATATCTAAAGTAGAACCTTGAAGAGCCAGAAATAGAAAGAGGGATAGAGAGGGGCACCCTTAGTCCAACTAATTTTGGTTTTATTCTCGTAGGAAAAATTTCATGGGGTGAGGGAATGCGATGATGTGAAAAAGAAGAGAGAAAGCGAGAAGGAATTTTAACTCTTACATGGTTGTAACACAACAGTTTGTTGCTAATTTACCAATTTGCCCATATATTCCAAATATTACCAAAAATTCAGCATTAGGTGGTGGTACCACTGTTTCACATGATTGCTTTAGTACGAACATGAGAAGTTCCATGCCACTATCTTCCACTTTCATATATGTGGTCAACCATTTCTGCTTTCAACTTAGGGATACTTTGAACTAGATGTTGCTTTAATGCCAATTCATACTTCGTGTGTAATCATCACAGTTAATGACACGAGTATGGAACTTCGTTAACAAAGGCATCAATTGACCTTGGTGGCTTTTTCTTTTTCATGATGAGAAGATATTCTTATGTGATAAGGTAATGTTAGATCCCACTTGTTACTTTCATCTACCCATTTTATTACATGTGTATATATCCTTGTTTATCAATTTCTTCCTTACTTGGTTGGCCATACTTTGTTTGGAGTATAAGACCTATTAGAGAAAGTTCCTTCTCTTGAATCAAATGCCTAATGCACAAAACTGTAGCTTTAACCCTTGATGGAAGTTTAAGAGCTAAACCTGTTCTGCTAAGTAAGGTCGTTGGGAAAATTCATATGAGGAAGCCCACTTGTTAAATTTATTAGTTTAAGCGCAAATTGGACATTTTGAAATCTTATTACTTACTCCAACTGGAAAAGTAACTTCTTTTTTTTTCTTTTGCAAATCCCTAACGTGCAATTATGTTGGTTGAGGTCCATATTCTTCAAATAAAATTAAAAAAATTGAAGATCAATTATATTGAGGCGTGAAAGGTGCAGTTTCTTTTGGGAAAAAGGGGAAAGGAAAATAACCAAAGCGTTCTAAAAGCTTGACACTTCACAGACATTGAATCATATATTTGAGACAGAGTGTCACAGTGGGGATCAAGTGATCAAGTGGGCATTGGGAAACATTTTTTAAATGACAAAAAAGCCCGTCTCATGCCATATATGAATATTAGTCCCCAAAGGGTATTTTTGAAAACGGAGAATCTTTATTATTCAGTCTGGTATCCTTTACATAAGTGCAACCATAATTTCATATAGGACAGTGGAATCTTTGGGGGATATTGACCCTAATATTATATGCTTTGAAAAGATAATAATTAAATATAGTATGTAAACATAGTTAATTATGCTGTGTTTATCTTTTTTATTTATTTTTACTTTTGGTATCATCAATTTTTATATTTATGCCAGTTACAACAGTTCAGGGGTTGCTTCAAGAGTAAATTAAGTGTCCGTGGTAACAGGAGAATGCCACTTATAACTTTATAAGTGCATCAACTAAATGAAGGTGGATAACCAATTTCATGAAATAAGATCTAATTTATGTCAAGTTATTATTAAGTTCAGAACCTACGAATTTTTTTTATGAGGAGTTCAGTCTTCATGTAGAAGTCATAATTTTGTGGAAAGGACTCACCTACAAAATTTAGTAAGATTAGTTAAAGCACCACATGAAAAAATGTCTCTTCTCATTTAACTGATTGCGTTGGCACACGATGCCTGAATTAAATTATGATATTATCATCTATATTGGGAGCATAAATTTAAGCTCAAGCATGTCAAAAGAATATAACTAAATCATATTAGGTAGTTTAGCCAACTCATTATGACATAGATGTGATTGAACAGAAGAAAATTTAATAAGATGAAAAGAGAAAATTACAAAGAGAAAAGAGGATAAGAAAGAATGGTCTTAAACAAAAGAATAAAACAAAAAATAGCCAAAAAAAGAGAGAAAGAAATTCAATTGAATAAAGCTACGTAATCCTTTAACATATCAGCCTTACACTATCTAGAGGCCAAATGCTTATTCTTTCAATATACCTTTTCTTTCTTTTAGTACTCAAAGTGCTCATTTCATTATTTGTCAAATTATATCTGTGAACCATTCGTTAAATGTTTTTTAGTCACTACTTAGTACTTACACAGGTCAGAAGTCTCCCTCATACTTAGTGCTCATTTCATTAAGAAATTTAATTGCTAATACAGACATACCTGCAAAGGAGCATATATAGCAAATATTAAGAATTTGTACATTTCTTTCTCTATCAAATGGGACCCCATAAGGATATATCAGAGTAAATAGGGATTAATCATGGTGAAAGATTTTTCTTAGGAAAGGTATCTTTCTGTCTGTTCTGTCAATAATTGACTTCATTGGCAAGGAGGTAGGGGACAACAAAGGTCTCCAAAAAGGACTTAAGATAAGGGAAGCCCTAAGATCCACGCTAATCAATTTAAACACTCTTTAACTTCTCTTGATAATTTAAATCATGCAGACAACTTTGTCATGCCATCATACCCTTACCGGTTAACTTAACAGGTACGAGATTGCTCGAACTTAACTAATGATCTTAAATTAGAGTAATAAATATATAATTATGTTAAATATTTAAAGTCAGAGATTTATCATTTATAATTATCTTATCGAATTTAAGATTGTTTTTGGTAAAAGATAATTACATATAGGTAAAAAAAAAAAAAGAAAAAGGAAACCATGCCACCATTTGGAAAATCTCAGACAAGGAAACGTGGGACCGCTAAGGTGGTCTCATGTGCCACGGGCTCACATAATTAACCATTAGACAAATGTCGCATTGCACTAGGAAAAGGCCATTTAGCACTACAGTAGAACAATTCTTCTCAAAAATTTGTTGCAAAACCTCTTTTGTTTCTTTTCCATAGAGAACATGGGCATGTACCTTGTTTCTAGATTGATGTGCATGAGGATTACTTCTCTTTCATTTTCACTCATAGTCACAGCCTAGCCTGAAAGATACAACTGATATGAATTTCGCGTCGCTTCCGGGGAACAAAAGATGAAATTGTAAAGAAATAAACTAAACCAAGTTCTAGCAAAAAGTGTGGTCCTGTTTGTTTAGTATAATATAATATGACAATACCACCTCACCTCACCTTTTTATACGTGGTATATATGGTTTACATGTTGGTTTTATCTTTAAGTGTGGTCCACCTTCAGTTTTTGAAACCACCCACTAACAAATTATCCCAATATTTTTGCAACATACACTTTGGCAAAACAAATTTGAACGTTGCTCAGATTTGAGGAGATTTTATAGGTGCATAACTGAATCCTTTGATGGCAAGGATTCTATATATAGCAGTAGGTGCATAACTGAAAACCCTTGCACAGACCGCTGAGCCACTATATGTTTCTTCTTATTTAGTCGTTTTTGCTGCTACTTATATCGTTATTCTTGTCTCTTATATTAAGAGTCTTTTAATTTAATTTATATTGCTCATAATTTATTTATTTATGCAATAAATTACTGGAATTATGAATTATGCATTTAGATTATTTACATTATTAAGGATGCTATGTAAATATTTAGCTCTTATTCAGAATTAATTAATATGAATGATTGATTATTTAATTTTATTGTTTATAGTTAATTGCAATAAAATTAATTATGGAAATAAGAGAATATTTTGTGATCCTTATAATTTAATTGATTAAAGCTTAACCACAGCAACTTTAATTATTTAAAATTACATATTAAGAGCCTATAGATCACATAAGATAAATAATATTAATTGTAATTAGTCATATATAATATAATAGATATTATCCCACAGGAATTTCTATTATAGTTTAATATGATTAATTAGGATAAAATATTAAATTATATTTCTTGACTTGCCCACAGGAATCAGGAAACAAAACGAAATAGTTTTATCATAATTTTCACATGAATTTGATTGAATTAAAATTTTAGCCCACAGACAAATTTTATGTCACTAAATTCATAATTAATTTTGAGCATGACTTACATTGGTAAATCATGATATATTGTTATTTTATTTTGTCTCAAATCTTAATTATGAGCATATAATTTTGCAGTCATACAACCTATTAACTCTATTGAAGTTCCTGAACTGAAAGGGGATAACTACCCCATCTGGAAGGAAAGAATCCTCTTGAACTTGGGATACATGGATATTGATTATGCTATCAGGAAACCTGAGCCACCAGCGATCACTGAGGACAATGAGCCAGATGCGGTGGATCTTTATGAAAAATGAGATAGATCCAACCGTCTGTGTGTCATGTTCATTAAGACTAATATATCTGCTGGTATTAGGGGTTCAGTTGAAAAATATGACAATGCTAGAATGCTCCTAAAGTCTATTGATGAGCAATTTGAGACTTCAGAAAAAGCATTGGCCAGTACCCTAATCATGAGATTCTCTTCCATGAAGCTCACTGCCTTGAAGGGTGTGCGTGAGCACATTATGCAGATGAGGGACATTGCAGCTAAGT
>PYAF01001948.1:141710-206038 GCA_007407185.1 Glycine tomentella
GTTGCTGATATTAATCCAGTAGATCAAGTTGTTAACGAGGAACAAGAAATTGTTGATCAACCAATTGAGCAACAAGTTCATCAAGATAATCGTGATGTAACATTAAGGAAATCTACTAGAATAAGGAAATCAGCGATACCTAGTGATTATGTTGTGTATCTTCAAGAATCTGACTATAACATAGGAGCCGCAAATGACCCTGAAACGTTTTTACAAGTCATGAGTTCTAAGGAATCAAACTTGTGGTATGATGCTATGAAAGATGAGATGAATTCTATGGCATCTAATGGAGTCTGGGATCTTGTTCAGTTGCCTGATAGTGCAAAGGCCATTGGTTGTAAATGGGTCTTTAAAACTAAGAAAGACTCGTCAGGTAACATTGAGAGATATAAAGCTAGACTCGTAGCCAAAGGATTTAATCAAAAGGAAGGAATCGATTACAAGGAGACATTTTCTTCCGTGTTGAAGAAAGATTCCCTCCGTATCATCCTAGCATTGGTTGCACATTTTAACTTAAAGTTGCAGCAAATGGATGTTAAAAGAACCTTTTTCAATGGAGATCTAGAGGAAGAGGTTTACATGAAACAACCAGAAGGATTTTCCTCTAACAATAGTGAGCAATTGGTGTATAAGCTTAAGATATCTATATATGGGTTGAAACAGGCCTTCCGTCAATGGTATTTGAAGTTTCATGATGTTATTTCCTCATTTGGTTTTGTGGAAAATATTATGGATCAATGTATATACCAGAAGGTTAGTGGGAGCAAAATCTGTTTTCTTATTCTCTATGTGGATGACATTTTGTAATCTTTATAATTTAATTGATTAAAGTCTAGCCACAGCAACTTTAATCATTTAAATTATATATTAAGACTCTTTAGATCACATAAGAAAGTGATGAGATACTTTCAAAGGACTAAAGATTATATGCTTATGTATAGACAGACTGACAATTTAGAAGTAATTGACTACTCTGATTTAGACTACGCTAGTTGCATTGATTCGAGAAAATCAACTTTGGGATATATTTTATGTTAGCTAGTGGAGCTGTGTCTTGGAGAAGTGTCAGACAGACCTCAATTGACTGCTACTTCCACTATAAAGGTTCAGTTCGTTTATTGTTTTGAGACTACCTTACATGATGTATGGATAAGGAGTTTCATTTCTTGGCTTAGAGTTATGGATTCCATTTCTAAGTCATTAAAGATATACTATGATAATTCAGATGTTGTTTATATGGCTAAGAATAACAAAAGTTGTAGTCGAAGCAAGGACATCGACATTAAGTATCTAGCCATACGAGAACGTGCTAAAGATAATACAATGATTATTGAGCACATTAAGTACTAAATTAATGATTGCTGATCCTTTAACTAAGGGCATGCCACCATTTAAATTTAAGGATCATGTAGAAAGAATGGGACTTGGTTCCTTTATGTGATTTTCGTTGTAAGAACGACATTGTTTTAAATAAAATTGTATTGTGATGTTTTCTTTCAGTTTATGCGCATTAAAGTTATTCATTTTGGAAACATCAATAAAGCTTGGACCTAGAATAAACGTTTGGGTTTATTCATTAAGTTATATGAGCTTGAGAAATATAATGCATTGTGATACATGGAAGATAATACTCACATATATTAGAGGACCTATCGCCATGATTCGTGTATTTTATTTCTTATTATGTAAATAATGGGATATGTGAACCAAGTGGGAGAATGTTGGTTTTATCTTTAAGTGTGGTCCACTTTCAGTTTTTGAAACCACCCACTAACAAACTATCCCAATATTTTTGCAACATACACTTTGGCAAAACAAATTTGAACGTTGCTCAGATTTGAGGAGATTTTATAGGTGCATAACTGAATCCTTTGATGGCAAGGATTCTATATATAGCAGTGTGTCTTCCTCCTTTTGGGTCCCCAATACTTACTCTCCATACATAGCTATACACCATCAGTGCGTGAGAGCAAAAGTTTGGAAGATTCAGAATCAACAATACGAGCTCGAAGCAATGACGGGAGGTATTTATAAGCCTATTATATTCCGCATTATTGTTTATTACTTACATTACATTTCTCCATCTTGTCTTAGTTGTTTATTTTGATTGTTTATACTTTATTTTTCGTGGCTTGAGTGTGGAGAATGTATGGTGTTATATTGTTGATGAACGACCAAATGTAATATAAGACACGACTAAGAAAAGCCAACCCAAAAGGAAACAACCGTTTAGAAGCATTTATAATATCAAAGATTCGACTTTGCAGAAAAGTACTTGACAGTTGTAGAGAGATTGATGAAGTTATTGACACTCTCGATCGTAGTCTCGTTGCAACGAGCAACAACCAATCTCGTACACAAAAATGTATAAAATGCTCTAAGACTCCAAAATAAATAAGTATTTGGCTTGATTGATGCAATGCTCGGAGGAAATTAACATTGGTATGGGATAGACAAAGGTGACGATAAGAGGCATGATGATATAATGTGGTAAAGGACTTCTTGGCAAATTTAGGATAAATTTTAAATTATTTATCAAAAAATGAAAGAAAAAATAACTATTAGTTTGGAGTGATCGATTTTAGTCATGTGACATGTCACAGTATTACTTTATTATTATTTATCACGTGTATCTCACTTAGTAAAAAATGTAAAACACGTTAAAATTTAAAGGAAAAAAGATTATTAGCTACCCATGTTTCGCTTTGTAAGAGGCCAAACATGCATGGCAACTCGATCATATGTCCAGCAGCAGTTGATGTTTAAAATAAAAGGGCCATCAATTGCTGGCACACAGTGAAAACATGTTGTTTCACCTCTAGGCTGTATGTTTCATCTTCTTATCAACTTCTGGAAACACATTATTAGTTACGAGTTTGGTTGCATGCTATAAATGTAGTTTTCCAAGTTTTAAATGAGATTTTTAGAAGTCAAGAAGACGTTTATTTCAAGATATCACTCTAATGAAAGTGAGTTTGAGAATATCACATTTCTATGTTTGATACAAGTTTTAAAAAGCATTCTCAAAATTGTTGATTCTCATGAATTCAATCATCCATATTTACTTTGCTTCTCATTTTCATAATGAAAGTGGGTATCTTTCATTCTAATGGAAATAGAAGTTACTTTTTAAAGTAATTACCTCCTCCCACTTCAATTCATTATTCATATTTTTCCTACTTCTATTTTTTCAATTAAATGAAATTTATATTTTTTTGAAATTGCTTAATTATTAACCCAAACATATCCATGAAAATAATATTATTAAGAATGTAATGTCTAAGCATGCATTGTAAGATTATTTATACCTTAAAAATAAGCATTCCCTAATAGTTATAGCTTTAAAATTCTAAACGTGATTCCTTTATCAGCAACGAATTTTCAAACACATTATAAGAGTATTAACAAGTTGAGTTGAGGTGAACATTTGAAGTTTAAGTTTAATTTACGAAGAAAATGGATTGCTCAAACTTATTTATGTTGAGTCTAATTATAAGTTTGAGTTTACCTAATTAAAATGATAAAATTTGAGCTTCACTTATTTAACTCTTTTATAACATAACCCAACTTGCATTTTTTTGTATAATACTTGCATTAAAGTTTAAACTTATGACCGCATGCACACTACCCCAATCTCTTACCACTAAATCAACCCCACTAGGTAACTCTACTTACATTATTGATATTAATTTTTAGGTTAAATTGTAATTTGTTTTTCTTTAATTGTTAATCCATGATTTTTATATCTTTTTTTTTTGTAATTTTAGTATTTATATTTTAAAACATTCAAAATTTTGATTTATTTTCAAACACACATTAATATTTTTAATTTGAGATAATCATGTTTGAAATCGATATAATTATTATGTATAACATGATTTTTCTGAGTATTAATATATATTCTGGACTTAAAGTTAAGATTATTAATTAAATTAAAATAATTTTATGTGAATTGATTCACTCGTCAGTAATACATACATTATGCTTATTATGAGTTTTACATCAAATTTCTGTTAATATCATGTGACCTAATAGATTGTTCTAAAGTTTAAAATCCAATACATAAGCGAGTTTACGTCTGCTTGCATCTAAAATTGGGCTGAATTAGTACGAGTGGCTCACATGAGACAGGAAGCACAGGCACAGCATAAATGATGGGTCAGCCCATTTATTAGATTAACCTTTCTGAGTCCTTCTCATGTCTCTCCGTCACAACAGACCTAAAAAATAATGGTACCAACACCATCATTGTGTAAATTAATATGAAGGATATGGTATTTTATTGCTTTGTTATACCTACCGTCCGAGTATTATAACCGATTATATGTCATATATGATTGATTGGTTGAAAAGGATTTATGACATTTTGGTCTCGATAGAAAAAAAGATGAATTTCAGATGTCTATCATGACAAGACTAAGGTGACATCAAATTAACGCCTCTAATAATGTCATGTTGGAAAATAAGATCAGTCGACACTTCTCTTTATTTCAAACGATTAATAATTCCCAAATTATTTTTTATTTTAATCATTTCATTTATATTTCTTATTTTTTATTTTTTATTACTTCACAAATCTTATTATATATATTCCTCTTTTTTTACTCTCTATATTAAGAATTATTTCTATCAAATATTTTCCATTATAATATAGTGCTTGATGTTAATTTAACATTCATTTGTGTTTCTCATAAATCATATTAAATTTTATTTTAAAAATATTACTTTTGATTTTCGTAAATGTTAAAATTAATGTTTTGTCAGTATTTAATAATAAAATATGTTATATTTAATCATGTTATATTAGTAATAATCTTAAAATAATATATTAATATAATTATTTAAAAATTTGATTACTCATTTGATCTTTATAATTATACAAACCTTACATTTTAGTCTTTTTATTTAAAAATCACCCATGCAGACCATTCTAGTCTTTATACATAATATTTTTAATTCCTTTTAGGTCTTATAAATTTAGACGTTAAGAATTATAAGGGACAAAATTAAGATATATAATAACTAAAAATGAGACAAGCCAGACAATTGTACCTATCAAAGCAACTAAAAAGATTATTAAAATTACTTCAAATGAAAGAAAAAAATATGTTGATAAATGAATTCTAATTTGTTGACAAGTATTTATCAAATTTTGCTCTATAATATGTGTAGAGATCAAAATGGATGATTTTAAAATATAAAAAATAAAAAGGTAAAGTTTATATAATTACAGAGACTAAATGAATAATTAAATCTTGTTTAAATATATTATCTCATAAAAATTTGTTTTTGATAACATGATAAATTAATAGGTTATCAATATCGTCAATGCATCTTCTGTTACTTAAGGGACTAAAAATCAAAAAAAGAATTAAAATACTAAAACCAACCAAAAATAAAATATTTTTACAAGGAATTTGACCCTTTCATTTTCATTTTGAACTGAAGATTCAATACAACAAATATGATACAGGAAAAGCATACCAAAACGTTATGTAACAGGAAATTGCACATTAACTCATCTACAAATTCAGTCGAGGAAAATACATTTAAATTGCCAGTACCCTACAAAACTCCGTCAAAGCTTGGGACTAATCTTCACTTCTGCATGACTATTGTCTTTGGAAAATCACGAGCAAAGAAGTTTTCTGAAACCAATAATCAATCGACCTTGGTAACAAAAACTTCAGAATGAAGATTGCAAATATTGTCATGCATGAACGTTTGATTGCTGCAAGCTTGAATGATATTTTGATTACTTCCTAACATGCTCACTTAAAAACAAATTAGGGCATTTCATCTAATAAATATGTTGGAATATAAGTGTGAGGTGAAAAGGTTGAACAAATAAATTTATAAACCTGAGTCTTATAGTTTTGAATTAAAATGTGGTATCAAATTCACTCATATGATTGCTCTTGACCATTGGTATAAATCTCCCCGATTTTCCCCTCAATTGTACAAGCAATTCTAAATCTGATCATTTCATTTGAAAAAGTGCCAAATCATCAGAAGATTATCCTTGACATACATCTGATGAACTAACATACAAAACTACAATAGATAAAACCCAAACATTTTACATTGTGCATGTCATGGATATCATTTAAAATAATCATTGATTATAAATTCCATGGTGAAATGCTGAGTAAGAAGGTAATTTTATTAAAGCTGAAACCTCATCCTGATTAAGAGGATTCCATCTGACAGCATCTTGTTGTCGATTTAGTGAGAGGTGTATTAAATGCTTGCTTTCATCTTCTTTCAAGCCTATCATCAAATTAATAAAGAACAAGTTCAAATTATAATTCCTCCCTGTCCAAGGAAAAAATAAAGCTACTTCATAATAAAATAGGTAGTTTTGAAGCTTATTAAACACTTTCTTATTCTTCCAATGGCATAAGGCAGTAATAAACATGCACAAACAAACCCAAGTTAGTTATTTAACTCCACATATTAACAAAATACAATCATTGAAAGAGAAAAAATAAGTTGGACAACTTTGGAAGAAAAATAAATTTCCACTGTTTGAAGTCATAACAAAGCTCAAGGCACATTATTAGGTTTTAAAACAAAACTTAGGCAAAGAGAAATTTCATACATCCGGCCTAACATAAAAACAGGTCAGATGGCAAGAAAGTTTACAGGATATTAACTAATGATTCTTATCATTCTGTAATTGAATATTGATTATAATTTATAAATCACTTGAATTCTACTCTAACACTAAAAATGCAAAGAGCCAAGAGTTTGGTCCCAATATCAAGATTGCTATGAAGAGAATAAAGCCATAAACATCTCTCACTAGTCTAACAAATTTGACAAGCACAACAGCATTTTGAAAATTAAGCGAAACTTAACTACCAAAGCAGAACTTACAAGTTAATTCAGGTATCTGGCAATAAAGAGCTTCAAAGTCGTGAACTGTCAAGCAACCTGATTTTGTCACAAGAACCAAGTATATTCCCTAGAGTACAGTTTACAAAATGGATGGAATATTTGGAATACTAAAACAATGAGAAATAAAATAAAATGAAAAGGTTATCAACACAAAGCCCTAATCAAATTTGTGTACTTCTCACAATGAACAAGAAGAAACTCACAAAATCACTAATTTGGTGAACTTACATGGAATGGTGTGCAAGAAATATAATCCATAACTAAAAAAATTATATATTTACAAAAATAAGGAATGGATGAGCATGTCCTCGAGCATGAGAAATTAGTGTCACAGTCATCAAGCACCTAATCATGTTTGGCAAAAAAATTATTTTAGGCAATGATTTTTTTCCCAAAAGCCATCTCACGAAGTATTTTATTAAAAGCTTTGTAGGCAAAAATGAGCAAAAAAATGTTATAAAACTTCTAATTTTTTGGTTGGTATAAATTTTTGGCATAAGAAAAACCTAGAAACTGCCACATTAATTCAAATGCTGCCTCTGTTTAAGTTTAAGTATATTTGAATGTGATGCTTTTCTTATTTTAGTACATTACACATGAACTATTTACTTTTCAAGCATCACAATTACATTTACTTAAACAGTTTCTCGTTTCAACTAAAGCCTTTCATTATCAACTTATATTTACCTTGTTGTCAAAATCTACTGCAGAGATGCCTTGCCTGTTAACAAACATATGTGACCTATTTGTAGAGAGAAATCACTAATGTCATGAAAAGCAACACACCACATATGGAACATTACATGTCTAGCAGTTCATGCAATTGCTAAACTACTAATTCAATTCTTTTCGAAGAAAGCATAAACAAAATTCAAATACACCAATCGTGACAAGAATTACCAAGAAAAAAATAAATATATAAATCAAAAATCAAAATGTCTTATGCTCATAAAAAAAATCTTAATATGGAGATCAACTTAAGATAACATGATCATGACAAGTTGTCCAAACTGAAATGTCATAAGAATTTGACATGATTATATGTTTTGCATTCATCATTATAACCATTCAAAATTTCCAGCCATGATGAACATACCTTAAAATAATTCAGAAGTAGAAAGAATCAGTAGAGCTTCATGATGAGAAGCAGGAGCCTCAAAAAAATTGATCCAATTAGATATGGGTGCCGAGGAGTTTACCAAAATCTGGGGTTGATCATAAATGTGATTAACACTTAACAATACTGTCATACTTGTGCATCTAAAGTAGTATCCTTAGAAAAATCGTATGGTTGATTAAAACCAGAATCCTTGTGTAGCTGATTCCGTTTTATATGGTGAATATTAGCTTAAAACTACAAGTGTGGCTGCAGCGTTTAATAACTCATTACAAATTTTACATATATAATACCTTTTGCATGGGCTACTGTAAACAGGAAGGGAAGAAGAAAAACAGCCGCATTTGATTACACAAACACTACAGGAATGTTAATATTTGCATTTTTTTTTAATCTTGGTTCATGTCATCAAACACAAAGAAGTCAGAAAGACAGACAGAATATAACCACACACACAAAATAAAAAAATAAACAGTAGAATTAGCCAAAACCCAATAACCAAAAAGGATAAGCACACCTCTGAACACGATCAAATTTCAAATTAGCAGATCCAGCATCTCATGACGATAGTTATGTTCAAATCTCCCATTAACTCAAATGAGCTCCTCTTTCAATGCAACCTCCAATTCCAAGTCTAAGCTACACCAAGTATTTTTGAATCACAATATAAAAAACCAAAAGGAAAATTATATTATCCTCTCCGCTAAAACCTATTTCCCGCCCATAGAGTGGGCTCGGCTACAAGCAATTGCGTAGCCCGGCCCACAAAATAGGCCCAGCCCATGTAGGTACGTTCTTATGTTTCATATTCTCTCAACTAATAATCAACGACTAAAACCTTTCAAAGCATAATCATCAGATTTTGCCTCCTTTGGGAACCAAATCCTCACAGCAAATTTTAGGGTTATTATATAGTCAGCTTAAAAGCCAAAGACGATGTAATTCTCAAGATTCAACACATACACTTTTCAGATTACAAATGATTTCCCAATCCAGTCGCAATGAAACCAGAAGTTTCACAATCGATTACAAAACAATAACACTAAGAAAGTAGGGCTTTGTACATCACACGAACAAACCCTAAGCCCTCTCGCCCCTAATCCTACGAGCAAGCTGAATGTCCTTGGGCATAATGGTAACTCTCTTGGCGTGAATGGCGCAGAGGTTGGTGTCCTCGAAGAGCCCAACGAGGTAGGCCTCCGCGGCTTCCTGGAGAGCGGAAACGGCGCTGCTCTGGAAGCGGAGATCGGTCTTGAAGTCCTGAGCGATTTCCCTTACGAGCCTCTGGAAAGGAAGCTTCCTGATGAGAAGCTCGGTGCTCTTCTGGTACTTCCGGATCTCCCTCAGCGCCACCGTGCCCGGCCTGAAACGGTGCGGCTTCTTCACTCCGCCGGTGGCCGGAGCGGACTTGCGTGCTGCCTTGGTGGCGAGTTGCTTCCTCGGAGCCTTTCCTCCGGTGGACTTCCTTGCTGTTTGCTTCGTACGAGCCATTTCAAACACAGAGATTGCTTCACGTTGGAAGAAGAAGAAGAATGATATGAACCGATATGGTGAGGGTGGAAGTGTTGTGTGTTGTGATTGAGATGGAGTGCATTTATATAAGGTGGAGATTGAGAAAAAAGGTTGAGCGGGAATTTTTTAAATGTTATTTTGGTTTGTGAAATTTTGATTCAGCCGCTGAAGTAGGACCCTTGATGGGGGCGGGCATCGACGGATGCAGTGTTTCCTCAGTAGAAGCCACGGATTGCGATCCGTGACACTCACAAAGAAACCAATAGGAACAAGCCACGTCTTGTTTGGCACTTGTTGAGGATTTTTATTATTATTATTCTTGGATTCAATTTCTTTGTTAGAGTTGAGTTTTAGGAAAGATAAAAATTATAAATCATTTTTATTAAAAATAATAAATTAATGTATCAATATTTTATTTATTTTTACAATTTTATATAAGTCATTTAATTTAACACTATGTTTGGTTTACAAAAGAAAACAAAAAGAAAGAAAAGTGAAAGAAAAGAAAATTAATAAAAAATAAGATGATTATTTAATTATTTGTTATAAGAGAAAATGAAAAGAAAGGAAAAATGAGTTTTCTTTTTCTATGTTTGATTGTATAAACAATGAGAAGAAAGAAAAATATAAATTTATAAAATGACATTAATATCCTTAAACAAAATTATTTATCAACAAAGTTTAAAAAATAATAGGAGGATATTTTAGTCATTTTATACATAATTTAAGTTTTTCCTGCCTTTTCTTTCCAGTTTGAGCGGAAACCCTTTTTGGATTGAAACTAATTGTGGCTGATTTTTTTCTTTTCCTTTCTCTGAAAACAAATGACGGAAATGAAAAAAATTCAAATCTTTTCTTTCAGAAGTTTTCTTTTCTTTTATTTTTTTGTCGAATCAAACAAAGTATAAAAGTATAGGATTTACCTTTTTTTCCTTTAAAATCTAGTAATAAAAATAAGAATGGAAAAATGAAAAAAAAATTACTTATTCAAATAAGTGGAAATATACATTTAACTTTTTTTATAAATTGAAATATGTAGTTAAGACTTTAGAGGTGTTTCTTTTATCTATTTTAGATCAATGTTATACACACATTATTTCTATAATATTGGAAATAATTATTTTACATTTATCTCAAGTTATTATTTTTTAATTTGTACATTTGATGTAAACTTCGCTTATGTTTATCATAGTTAACCCTTAGATCAAGTTAAGGAGGAGGGTCGTGTTAGACCATTGACGACTAACATGTTATATCATTGATTATAATGTCAAATAAGCTAAGTTTATTACATTGACGTTCGAATGAGGTGTTAAATAAGTAAAGATGTTCACATTTTTCTAGATGGTTGAACATAAAGAAGTTAGTTCACAAGTGAATAACTTGGAAAATTGATACTTTGATAGGTAAGTCTATAAAGGTGGTAGACATCATGATGCAAGGGAGGATTAACATTATTTATCTACAAGAGACTAAATAGGTTGGAGAAAAAAAGTCAAGGAGATGGATACTACAAGCTTTGAGCTTTGGTATGCATGTCAAGTCATTAACATCAATAATACATTTAATCTAATGATAAATACAAAGAAGTTAAAAAAAATAAGACAAAAAAAAGATAAAATAAAAGAAGGATAAAAAGAAGGAGAGGAAAAATGAAGAGAAAAAGAACTAAAAATGGATCGTCTAAAACATAGAGATAAAAATGAGTCTAACCCTCCACCAAGCTTATAGTTTTTTTCTATTCCGTCCTAAGACACACCTTTTGTCAATCTATATCACACTCCATTAAGTCTTGTTTAATTACATTTCCCCAGACAAATTCCGGTCTACCTCTACCCCTCTTTGTGTCGAGCTCTTGGTAACAGACTCTTGTTCTTATGAGAGCATCCAGGGATCGTCTCATTATGTGCCCAAACCACATCAATTTATGCTCCATAATCTTTTCACTCACCTGTACTACTGCCACCTTTCATCAAATATCTTCATTTCTTATCTTATCCATCTTCGTATAACCACACATCTACTTTAACATCCTCATTTCTGCTATCCATATTTTATGCTCATGTTGTCTATGTGCTGGCTAACATTCAGCTCTATATAACATTGCAAGTCTTACATCTGTTCTATAGAATTTTCCTTTTAGTTTAAGGGAAATTTTGCGATCACATAAAAATCTAGATGCAGTTCGCCATTTCATCCATTCTACTCTGATTCTATGATTTACATTCTCATCAATCTCTCTATCTTTTTACAAAATTGATTCCAAATATCTAAAAGCATCAAAGCAAAAAAATGGGATAAATATTATTGTGGACAAGGATTAAAAATAAGCGTGGTGAGTTTCAAGAGAAATATAGCCAAAATTTTAACCTTAAAATCATCTATAGCACAATAAACTATCAATATCATCTGTGTTTATGCACTACAAGTAGGAACAAAGGTACTTGTGTATGAAAAAACTTGGGAAGACTTAGAAGGATTGGTCAAGGCATTCCCCAAGAGAAAAAGTTTTTTTAGGCATGGATCTAAATTGATACGTTAGTAGTCAAAAAGACAATTTACAAGTGCTTATGGTTGTTTTGGTTTTGGAGATCTAACTACACAACACAATATTGATTTGTGGTATTCACTTCAAAAAGCAAACAAGCTACAAAATCCAAGGATCAAGTAGTAGTGGCAACTCAAAAAAGATAAACTCTTGTGTAATTCTCGAGGGCTAGAGACGATGTCTCATGGGCGTTGCCACGACACCTCATTACATACAATGATTCTTGATAATAAATATCCCAGCTCTTGCATTGATGAAGAATGTAGCAAAAATTTGACTTTTAAATATAAATTATTGGAGAAAGGTATATTTAGAATTTACAAGGTAGTGATAATCTCATGGGATGAGATGCTGAAGAATATAAGGAAAGTTGTTAAAACTGACTGAAGTGAATAAAAATGTTTTGGGTTGAGAGATAAGGAATCTTGGTGGTTATATGAACAAGTTTTAAACAAAATAAAATGCTTTAAAGTCTTGTAGGGCAAAAATGTTGAAAATTGGATAAGGTATCAAAATATTAGGAATGGGACAAGAAAAATTGTGAGTGAAACACAGTCTAAAGCCGTTAAAGAGTTTTTGCAAGGACCTAGGGACAAATAATGGAGAACATAAGCTATATAAGCTCGCCAAAAATAAAGGAAACAAAACTATATATTTGGATACTTGAATTATTGACATGAAGTTGTTTTTGCTAATTTAACTAACAAGTTAACCAGTAAAAATAATCTAACTTTGATAATATATTTCAAAATAATCCCCAGTAAAAATAATCTAACTTTGATAATATATTTCAAAATAATCCCTTTTTTACAAATAGTTTGTAAAAGTGTCTTACATCAATCAATATTCAATCAAATCCTATTTACCAATTTTTAAGATGCTAGAATTAATATTAAAAATTATTTTATTTGATCTTTATTATAAACAAAAAGAGAAATTTTATATTTATTAAGAAAATTAGTTAACTTTATTAAATTGTCATTTTAATTAAAAAATAAACATTTTTTCTAAATTATTATTTATTAAAACTTGATATCAAGTATAATTTTTTTTACCTTATTAAATGAATGATATTTTAAATAGAGTCTTATTAAATAAAACATAAGTAATTAATATTTATTTATATTTGAGATAAAAAGTAAGAAATTTTTATTATTTATATTCAAGACCGAAAGACATTAAAAATCAGGGTGTGATATATTAATAAGATTTTTTTAATTAATTTTTTTACTGTTAATTCCTTAGATAATACTTTTATGACACTTGTTGGCATTTGCCATGATAATAATGATAAGCCGCTAAGAAAAATATTGGCAGCCTAGGAATATGACAATTAACAAGAAGAAACTCACAAATAGATATTCTTATTGGCCACTAGCCACTAGCCACTAGCCAGGATATATGATTCACATTAATGAGTACAGCGTACTGTTTCATTAATGTAGGCGCCGTCAGACCAACCCTTTTTTCATAATTTATTGTTGGTTTCGAAAATTCCTTGGTTTGGTATTTATGTGGTGGTAGTCACTAGTAAGTATCTAGAGAGCAGAAAATTCCTTGGTTTGGTATTTATGTGGTACTAGTCTGCAGTCACATTCAAATGAAAGACAAACAGAACATAGTGCATGATTTCAACTAGCAATTCTAGAAGCTTTATTCTGCTATTCTGTGAACAAGCTAATGAAGCAAAAACAAGCTCTCAACTCTTAGAAAAGACCCGAAGATGGAAGCAATAATATATATTATTCTTTATGTACAAGGAGAAAACAAGGCTCAAAAAAGAAAGATGGAAAAAAGTTCCTATGATGTATTATTTATATATAATAATACATCATACCCAGTTGTTGGACACTGAGAAGTTGTGGAATCTGAATGAGAGATCCCCAGCTGTGTCTCTCTCCAGCTGCATTGGCTGAGAACCAACACTGCTGACACCACCACCTGCATCAGACCCTTCATGGGACAATGGCTGTATTTGGTTCTCATTTGGATGGGGTGCCAATTGAACTTCTTGTGGTAATGGTAATGGCAACACTGAAGGAGATAATGAACTCAATCTTGTACTTTCTACACTTGAAGCCAATGCTCTATCCCAAAGGAAGACATGAAGGAGAATAGGAACTTTGGTGTGTCTATGCAAGGAGAGTTTCTGGCTCAATGAAACAGTGTCATAACACCTAATGGCTCCTGTTGAAGAGACCATCCATGGGAGGACTCTCTGATTTGAAAGCCTAGATAGTACCAACAACTTTGAAGTATCTTTTGCTGCTTTATACAGATTGCGGAGTCCTGAACGTGTGGCTGGTACATTTTCTTGGTCATCCTCAATAACTGTTTGGATGAAAATAAAACCCTGTTGATCACATACAAAACTATTAGCTTAAAGCCTAAAACCAACAATGAATCAATCTGTTTTAACTATATAAGTGCTTGCTAGATTCAAAGAGAGAGAGAGAGAGAGACCTCTTCTGTACGACTAATGGCAAAGCCAAGTTTTGAGTCATCCTCTTTTAGTTTTATCTCAATTGAGATCTCTCCTCCGATTGGAGCATACCAGAGCCGAACTGCTCTAACAACACCAATGTCTACTCCATGGTAATCCTCAAAGCCATAAAGGCTTGCATTTGCAATGTTAGATAAGTCGGATAAGGATCCTGCATTTACAGTGGAAGAAGCTGTCTCTCCAGAGATCTGCCACTCAAAAGAAACACCAGTCACCACATAGTGCAACAAAAACCATTATTAATCTCTCAAACTATTATTATGGTAACATTCTAAACAGTGCCTCTCTTACTGCCAGACAAATAGTATACTGTAATTCCAATTTCAAAATTTAAACATGATGTTAAACAAATTAAGAGTGTTCTATAATGTCCTTCCTCTGAACTGGGAATTTGATTTTTTTTTTCTTGTGTGACTCGTGGAATTTACAAAAGTTCATGTGACTCATGAATAGTACTCTACAAAAAAATTAGTGAAAATAAGAGAGGCCTAACATCAGCTCGTGTACATCAAGTGACACGTTGGAAAACAACATTATAGTAGTAAATTAACAGTGTGCTAGCATGCATCAACCGAATGTGCCTCAATGCCATTAGGGAATTGATCATGATCATTACTTACCTTAGTAAGTAGGGACTCGGTTTGGACATTCATAAAGACAATAGGGACACCTGAAGCTTGAGCTGCATTCAGCCACGTATTTGCCCTGGCTAGTGTGTCCTCCACATCATTGTAGCGAGCAGCTATCCTATCTGAAACTTTGGGAAGAAGTAATATTGAAAGAAAATTGCTAGAATCGGGAACTGATAGCAACTCCTGCATCCTCCTCTCCCATGGATACGAGACATATCCATCTTGTAACCGCGTCCTAGTTAGTGCATTTACCATCCTGGTGGTCCTTGAAGCTGCAAAGTGCAGTTATTGTTTACAAATTAGATCTAGACATATATCATAAAGTGAAAATTAACAACTGCATTTCCATTGCTGACAGAACAAAATAAGAGTATAAAGTTAGACCTCTACGCTTAAAACAAATTCAGGAAATTTTAGAACAAAAGCCAAAACAGACTATTATCAAGGTATCTAACACTACATTGTATTAGAGTAACTAGACTCTTTCTAATTAATGCTAGTGACTATCAGTCTATCATGTATTTATCAATAATTCAATATCTATTATTCCATATTAATTACTGCCATAAGCAACACCAAACACAACTTTTTGACTTTTCTTGTCTTTAAACTAACTCTAAAAGCTACATATCTCATTATCCAGATGCTCCTCGTTATGCAAAGGTAAGAAGGGGAAGGGATATTGTATACAGTTTTATCCTTACATATATTAAGAGGTTATTTTCTAATTCGAACTTATCACCAACAAGTCACCAAGTCTTTAAACTAACTCTAGATGTGAAAAATCCTGGTTTTTAAATGATGTATAACTAAAAGACAAAAGTGCACCATGATAATGGAAATTCGGGGAATTGAATGTCGAGATCATTGACAGAAGGAAGTCATGAGGGTCACGCAACTTGATGCCTAAATCTAGCAAAAGTTGTAGCTTTCAGATGAGAAGTTAATGCCTCAAATATCTTTTAATGATATTCATTCCACCCAACATATAGTGCCAAATATCAGTTAACCCAAAATCCAAAAGGCTTAGATCTGTGTATCAAAAGCGGGAAGAGGTGCCACTCACGTTAATGCGAAGTTGTAAACACTAATAACTATTTAACCATAAAAAGAACAAAAGCAATGGTTCAGTGAAATCAGAGAGACGACGCAGAGACTCAAATCACGTATTTTCACTTTTCGTTTCCTTATTTGTCTCTTAAAAAAAAAACAGTTTAGCCAAAAAAAATCTAACAACCAGAACCGAATTTTTTTACATGAATAACTTGTCATTTTTCAATAGCAACAGACAATAAACTATAAACGGTAACAAGTCACTAGCAGCCTCACCAGAATAAGGCAATACACCACCCTATCTCCTATCAATTTATCTCTATTTAATAAAATAAATAATAAATTTAAAATTTAAGAAAACAGTACAAAAATAAATGAACTTATCTACCTGTTCATCCATTCAATTAAACCAGGGAACGAACACCTAATCTAATTTTTTCAACTTTCATTCACTCCATATTGCAGTTTGCAAACTTATGTTTGTGATTTTGTGCGAAACTTAAGTTTACAAACTGAATTTTGAAAAGCATTTCAATAGTTGCTTTTTTGAAACTGAGTTTTTAAGTTAAATTTTGGTTTCAAACATACAAAATAATTAAAAATATTCTAAATTCATTATCCTCTGAAACATACTTGGAGTCTTTCACGGAAAATCCAAACACACTCTAGTTGAACTTGTTTTAATTAATTAAATAATTGAAACCCGAAATCGAAGGGGAACAAAAAACTTAGAATTAACCGAACTCAATCATTCGAGCATTTGGCAAGGAAAAAGAGAGAAAGACTAACAAATAATTATAATAATATTAAATAAGATAAAACTAATTAAATTTTTTTTATTAATTTATATTCTTCTTGTTATAATGGGAATGGGAGGAGATAAAGAAAGGGAAACGGAAGAATCGAAGAAGAGTACCTTGGAGTTGGAAGCACTCGGTTTGAGTTCGATCCAGGAAGCCAACGACGTAGTTAGGATCAGTGATGGAGCGGAGGACATAGTGCTTCTTCCCGGAGGAATCGTTGGGGACAATACACGCCTGAAGCTCGGCGAACTCGAGGGGTCCTCGGCGAACCAGAACGAGGATAGAGGTGTTTTTCTTCTTGTAGGAGTCTTGCAGGATTCTATTAACGCCACTCTTGCCGTTTTTAAAAGGCGATTTGAAGCTGATAAGCGCGTTAGGAGAAGCTCCGATTCGAAGCTCTTCGACGATGTCTCCGGTTTGAAGCATGTCTCCGGTCCACTCGTCGGCTTTGGAACTTCCCTTGAGACACTCTATGGACAAAACTGAACTGCTTTGTGATAACCGGTCCATGGTCATGTTTGTAAGTTGTAACACTTTGAATTATTATTCACTTCATGTGCTAGGTTAATTATATGATCGATCACAATTCACACGACTCAGTTTGAGAGAAAAGGAAGAAGAACTGCTTGTGTTTTAGCAGAGAGGGTTTGAGATTTTTTTGGTGTTTGATGATTAATAGTTATATGGTACGTATGGTTTTGTGGAAACTAAGTGTTGAAAATTACAGAAACGTGGAATAGTAAAAAGAAAAAAAGTTCTTTTTTTAATGACAGAAATGTTGAAGAGAGGATGTGTCAGGGTGGATGGATTCAGTCGGTAAGAAACTGCAGAAAATACAAAGATATTGGTGCGCTTGCGATTAACAACCCAAAAAGTCAATCAACCTCTCCGCGTTACTAAATGTGAACACTAGTTCTTTTTTATTATTTCGGTTTAATCGTCTTAGTGTTAAGAGTTTAGTTTAAATGTTGTCAAAAAAAATTATTGATAAATGTAAATGGTTAATTTTGTTAAAAAGTTAGTAATAGAAATTAGAATCCATGATTTTCTTTTCTTCTTCTTTTTTCGATCAGTAAGACAATCTTATAATTCCTTTTAAATACTGTCAATAGTAGTGTTAATTAATTAACCTGTGTCTTATTTCGAGTTGCTAGGGATGGATACAAGAAACATATAAAGAAAAGAGATAAAAATGTTAAAGGAAGTGGTAAATTTGATAAATAATAATAATGGAAAAAGAGATAAATGAGGTGGAATACTTGGAATTGAGGTGAAAAAAATTGAATGAATGATTGTAATTTTCTTTTAATAGGTATGTTTTTTAAAAGTTGTTTTTGGTGAAAATCACGTTAGAAGAAGAGTAAAATGATTATTAATAAATGATCGATGAATAATCTCTTTCCAGTTTATTATTAATTTATTAAGATTTTGAGTTATTTTGAAAATATAATATAGATTTTATAAAGGTAAATATCACAAGAATATGATCAAATTGTGATTTTCACTAAATTTAAAGTCTTCTTGTAAACAATAAAGTTATCATATGAAGAAAACATATACGAAACGTTTGCAATGTGAATCAAAGGATAGTTTTAAATTTTTGTGAAACAAACAAAGTTTTTCAAAAGTTTTGTATCAATTTCAAATCCTAAATCAGTTTAAATAGCATAAGAGAAAATAAAAAATAACATAACACCAAAAATTTATATTAATTTATCTTAAACCACCGAAATTATATCAAATTCTTAGTAAATCAAATTTCAATAAATTCAACAAGTTTGATAAGTAAAAATAATCTCTTATAACAAAAAAGATAACTTAAAGTACAAATATACTAAACAAGAATCAGTCTTTTACACAAAAGATATTATATCTATATAAATATTTATTATCATATTATTTTATAAAGTAAAAAATAATATAAAGATATTATCGAGCATGTTATTGAGGGGTTGTTATAATGGTTGGTGAGGATTGAGGAAGAGGGTTCAGACTATTAGTGGTCGTTCTTCTTCGTTTTAATTACAAACATATGACCCTTGAAGTGATCTTCTTCGCTCAGGGGGAGGTGACTTAAGGATGTTCCAGCAAACACCGCCGCTACACAACCACGGGTGTGGAAAGAACAGTTCATATTTGAAGATTCTGATTTTGTCATCTCCACGTCCAATGTTTTTATCTACAGAATTCTTTTGCAACTGAGAGATCTTCTCATTTTTGTTTTAAATTTTTATATTGTTCAACATTTCCTTTAATTAAAAACAATTTGTGTCTTGATCACCTCCCATCAATTGTGTCAGCAACCTTGTCTAGCTGCATTTTAAAAATTAAAAACAAAAACCAGTTTGAATCCTTACCACTTAGACGATGTCGTAACTCGTAACCCATGACAAGATAATTAATTTACAAATCAAGCCACTTCGAAACATAATAGTTTATGAAGTATATTCCCAGATAAACATAAATTATACATTAAAAAATATTTGTTACATGTTAATCAAATCCGTGGCGCTGCTATCTCTAATTTATCAAATTAAACAACAATGTACATATATCCATATATATCATAAAATTAGAGTATTTTAATAATAATACCATGCATACCTACAACTTTTTTTTATACGATGCATCTTAAAATATCTACTCGTCAGTTCCTGTTTGGCACGATGCCATTAATCCACTGCCTTGACCAATTGCAAAGTACTAAGCCACCTTAACCTTCCACCAACATTTTTATGAAAGGCGTGTCACACACATGCACATATTCTTGTACAAAAATCTCTAGCATGAATGTTGACTAAAAAACTGAGCTGAAAAATAAATAAAAAAAGTAAACTGTTTATAATAGAAGGGATTCCTTACTAACTATAGTAACACATGTATTTAAGAAAAGTACCAATCTACAAATTTGCAATGCATATTATGGTCAAAATTATACTTTAGTATACAAGCATCATTCATGAAAATTCTTTGATCCGGGGTGAAGTGGAAAAAATGGATTCCTAATATACAATTTTTTTGAAATACAAATAATATTAAAATTAAGGGATAGAAAAAATGGGTCTCTAACACACAAAATGGACCCCTAAAGCAGATTTTGTTTTTATTTTTTTTATTTTTTTTACTTAAGCTATCGGTGCAAAAAAAATTTGACCCTACACAGGCACCCCGTTTGCCCTGCCCCAGGGCCGACCCTATTAGTATAGTTTCTTAATATAAATTTGTATTGTATGTAGTTTACTCACATTTCTTCGTTTGGCTATAACAAACTTGGAAAAATAGTTAATAAAAATGATTTTTTAACATTAATTTTAATTTTTTAGACTTTTTAAAATTAATTAGTACATTTTTTTCTTAATTGGTAGATTATAAGGGAATAAAACATTACATTATTATACTATAGAGACAAATGTTTATACGAAAGTTAATAAAAAATAGTATAATAAAGTAAAAATACTATAAAGTTATTAAATATTATATATAAAGGCATGTGACTAACTATATTATTGTATAAAAAGTACACTTTAGTTTAATACTTTTCAATATAAATATATTCTGATTATAATATTTTACTCATTTTTAGTTATACAATTTTAGAAAAAGTTAATAAAAAATAGATGATTTAAATTCAATTCGACTTCATTTAGTATTATATTTCATGTAATAAAAATACAAAAAAAAAAATCTTAATTCTTCAGTTCATTAGGAAAAAATACTCTAATTAATCCAAAATTTAGTCGAGAAATAAATAAAGTTTGATAAAAAAAATTTCTATTAAAGAACAATTAAATATTATTCGAAGGATTCAATCTTAACTTTAACCTATTAATCATTTACATGAAATCACTTGCTTAACAATACACACGATTAAAAAGTTACTGAACTGTAAATGTGATCTTTTTATTGTACCACGTTTCATTTCATTATAATTTCATGAAAAGTGCTATATGATTAAAAGCGTATCAAACACCAAATAGGTGCATGGATATTGATTTTTTTTATGACGAATATTAAATCTTTTACGATTAATTAAATTCTCGAAGTCAAGAATGAAATATGCTTGTGGAGAAAATTAGCAAGCTCCAAAACGAATTGTGTTTTGGAATTCAAAATAAATCCAAGTATAACAACTCTTGATCATAGAAAAATTCGTGTGAAAGCCGTCATCTCCCCCATTAAAGTTATAAAGTAAAAGTACTACCTACCTTGTCAAACCATCTTTCTGAAGCGCAACTCAAGCGGTAATCTAAACCTTCCAACAAATTTCTGGGAATAGCTTGAACATTCGTTCAATGATATCAGCAAGCATTAAGACCAAAAATAAAATTATCTTACTATCGGCATAGTTGGGTTCATTGGCATTAATTAGAATGTGTCGGATACAAGATAGACCGATAGAGTCTCTCATCTGAAGTAATGTTTGATACTTGTACGTCGAATGTTTTTGGTGTTGGAAAGTCAACAATTGTAGCTTGACATTAACCAAAATAACTAATAAAGGCTTATCTCAGTCAGCAATGCAACCTGATGCCGTGATATGGACTATGGCTCTAGTACGTGCAAACTCGTGATCATGCTATAGCCACCTTTTCAGATTATGATTTCTTCAATTTTCTTCAATTTTCTTCAATTTCTACTTATGAAAAACCCTCATCCTAAGGGACTTTAGCATGACATTTGATATGTCAACAATCATGTAAGTCTATGACTCTGAGTAAGCTTATAGGGGGGATCTGAGCAACTTTCTAGTTCCAATTTGTTTCTGAGGTCATCTTTTTACCCAATTATTATTCTGATATTTATTTTTATCGCATATATATAGTCTGTCTAGTGCCTTTTTTCTTTGTTGCACATTCAGTATCTAGAAGTCACTTTGGAGCTTGGACCTTGACTAATCTGAGATCAACTGGGTGGACTCACTATAAAATCCTCCTAGCTGCTAGCACCCATTTCTTTCTTATACAAAATTTAAATTTGAAACTTTCTTTAAGAAAAAACAAATTCCGTAATATTTAGACTAATAGACATTGGTACATCTATCCAATTTCTCTAAAGCTTTGATTGATCATTTATAATCTTTAAATAATAAAATTATTTTAGAAATTTCTCCAAAAGTAAGTAGATTGATCAATTTAACTTATAATAATGTTAAATTAAATTTGTTTGTTACTTTTCTTCATATTTCTATGTCAATATTTAATATAATCTTCAACTGCAGGGGAAAGCTAGGATATTTTATTGGTTATTTAATTCAGTGTGCAAAAAGATATTGATAAATACTACTTTGTTAAGAATTGTTTTGGATCCCTTTTTAGAAAGTTAGGCCCAAACATAGGAAAGCAAGCCCATCTGTTGGTCCAATAATTGGACCTTGCACACACAAAAAGCTTCAACAATACAAGAGAAATCACTGTGCACTGTGCAGGTGCAAAACACAGGCGGAGACTAGGGTGAAAGACATAAGAGAAAGTGTAAATTTCACTGTTTCTCCTGAAACGTAAAAAAATTAAATATATATTTTATTTTTTAAAAAACCGACAAATATTTTTCATCAGGTTTAAAAAAGTCACATACGCTACCTTGAGATTTTAAAAAAACTACACATGTCTTATTTTTATTTTTAAAATCTAAGATAAAGTTTCTAAATGTCCTCTAAGTATTTGACTTTAACAAGTCATGTGCATTGAAAATTTTGATTATAAAAGATTAAAATATGTTTTTCATTATTATAAATATGAAAATATTTGAAATATTTAACTACACAAAAATTTGTCTATTTTTCATACTAGCAAAATTTAAATAAAACCATGTTTGGTCGAACATAAAAAGTTGAAAAAAGACACTTTTTACAATAACATACAAGTTTGAATGTTTCCGAACCTAGTTTTGGATAAAAAAGTAATAGATTTAAATTTTGTGAATACAAAAAATAAATAATTTTTTTGTAATTAATAGATTTCAAACATTTTTATATTTGTGAGGACGAAAAATATATTTTATTTTTTTAATCAAAATTTTCGATACACATTATTTATTATTATCAAATGTTTAGACAACATTTATAAAATTTATTTAGGTTTTAAAAATAAAAGGGAGAAGTAATTTTCTTAATTCTCAAAAATAAGTATGTGTAAGTTTTATAAAAGAAAGAAAGAAAGGTATATATAATTTTTTAAACATCAAAAAGACATGTATAATTTATCGAAATACAATATAAATAGATCCTATAAGGTTTAAGATATTCTCTTTAAACTTTATCTCCCATTCATATCTTACATTACATTCACCGACTTATACATCAAAATCCCGTACATATACACCACTACCAGAGTTTGCTTTGCCTGTATTTGAGGATATTCTATTAAGATGTTACACACACACATATATATAGACTGGTATTGAACAAGAATATTAAAACAATATATTTTTAATGTATTAAATATTATATTTTCATCAAATTATTTTTTTAATTTCATATATGACATGTGATATCAAAATCTTAATCAATTGATCCCTAAGCTATTTATGAGTTGTGACTTACAGAACAACGCATTTTATGTGAATCTGCATAATGGGATATCCGCACCATTCCCCCCACCCATATTTATACATTATTTCACTATATGTTTCCATACTTTTTAAACAATAAAAAAATTACACATTTCAGGGCACTCTTTTCTGTTCGTTGGACTTCAGTTGTGTTTGTTTTGCACGGTAGAAACAAGTTAGCACAAATAGAATTGAGGAAGGTTGTTTGTTGCGGTAGATTAAGATAAAAAAAGATAACTTTAAAGTTAGTAAGAGTCACTTGTACTATTTTTTTTACTTATTTATCTTTTTATCTCTTTTTTATTTTTTTTTCAATCAAATATTTTTATTTTTCATTTTATTTCTCACCTAACTCTTTTTTTCTTATTTCTATTTACCGTATTTCTCTCTTCAATACCAAACGTAACACTCATTTGGTTTTATAGATTTTGGAAATAAATCATTAACCAAGACAAAAGACACAGATCCCAAAAAAACTGATCTCTTCATTTTTTTTTTCTGAAGGGAAGGGAGCATCAACCCCACTAATCTCTTCAATTTAAGGAAAAAAATGATGAGAAAAGAAACGATTTGTCTTACCAAAATAGTAGTATTTATTTTAATTTAATGTTATTATATCATATTTTTTAATACAATTATATTTTTTATTCTCCCGTTCATCCAATTAAATAAGTAGAGGAATAACTTGACTTTTCTTTATCTTTATTCCCCTTTTTATTTTTCATTTTAGATAATTTAAAAATCTACGCTTTTTTTCTTCTTCTAATTATTTTCACTACAAAACAAAAAGTTGAAAGAGACGAATAATAATGCACGTAGCTATAGCTGCTAGTAATAGGTCCCCACAGAAACGAAAAGTTGATGCAAATCCCTCCTCCAGCAGCAGATTGTAACTTCCTCACTCCGTGAGCCTCGCTTGCTGCCAATGCCATTTGTTTTTCTCCTTTCTATTTCTAGCAAGTAGCAACGCTTTTTATTTGGCAGCTCACGATTTTAACCTAACTGAAACCTAGCTGATATTATAATTCATTCAATATTTTATCACACTTAACCCACCCAACTAATAAATGAGCCACAACCGAACCAATCCTTATTTAAACAAAATACACAAATATTTATGTCATATTTTTAAAATAAATTATATCATTATAATAACAAGTTTTAATTTAAATCCAAAGATCTTATAAAGCAGGGCTAATTACTTGATCATGAAATATAACCCAATCTTATAAAGCACAGGCTTATTATTTTCAAGACATGCCAATCTTGGGGATCCTAATTTCTAGGGTAGTGATTGTCTAAATGATAGTTTGTGTCTAATGGTCCTGTGAATAGTGTGAGTACTCTTTGTTCTTCTGTTCATTGTTGACAACTAACCACATTGCAGCGTGTACCATCCAAAACAATCCACACATATACTTAACGTTTAGGGCAACATTTGCTTTGTGACATCATTTATGACATGGGCTTCACTAAAATGGATTTGGACCTACACAATTGGTCCATTAGGGATAGTGACTCATCCATTGCCATAAAGCTGTGTCATCATGTGCTCTCTGTCTCTCAAAAGCAGATCAACTCCCAAAGGCCGAAACCCATTACCTTTTTTTTATAGCCACGTAATAACAAACCAAATTATTTTCTTCAAAATGTTCACTATTATTATTATTGTGATGGCGATGAAGGGAGAGAGAGGACGAGGTAGCTGAAGGAGTAAAAGATTAAAGATAAAGAAGATGAATGGAAAAACAAATTAGTTTTATTTATCTTTTAGAGATTAAGCAGACAAAGAATCCTCGATCGTCATATTGAATTGCAAAACCAAAATAGTCGAATCCAAATTGATGATAGATTGATAGCTAGCGTCCCTGGAAAGAGGAACACATAGCAAAGCCACCATTTATACAAGGGTACGGAGTAAGATAACCACCACCAAATTGGCTTTATGAGACACTCTTTAAAAAAATCATTCATATGATTGATCGAATCAAATGATTTAAAAAATGTTTATTTGATTTTTAGATATAAAATAAATTTTAAGAAAAATACTCATGTTATATGTATTCGATTCTCAACTTGTCATACTTTTAATAAGAATTACTTCATATTAAAATTATAATAAAAAAAATTAAAAAAGGAAAAAAAAAATAAAAGTACAACACACGCTACTCAATATGCATCCAAGTATATATATAACCAACAAAACTATGTCGGCTTCGGTCCCCCATGTTTCCCATGTCCTTGAATGTGAAACCAAACTCATACATAACATCCTATCTTTCTTTCTTTTTTTTAACGTTATTGCTGAACCTTGAAGATGCAAAAATGAAAATTTCCATTTTCCAACTCACCCCATCCTCCATCATCCCCGTAAATGGGGCCCCCTAAGAGTAAAGGCAAATAGACTTACATATCAGAAAATTTTGTACACCATGCTTTGAATACGTGGCATCAAATTTTGATCGATCATATATAAAGTCAACTTTTATAAGCTGATTTTTCCCCACCACACTCCCAAACAACCGCAGAAGAAGTGATGTAGCTACATAATTATCGGAAAGGTGCGCTAGTTTCTAGATCAAATTATTACTAAGCTGTACACGGAATGACGCGGGTATCCTCCTCCTTTTCAGTTATTGCTGCTTCTTGTGTGAACACGTACACTTTGCCCGATTGTTCGAAAGTGTCTGTAGCCAATTATATACAAACATATGTAGTAAGAAAATGAGTCTAACCAAGTATAATTCATTATGGCATCAATGCATGGCATGTCTATCAGGACAGAACTTAGATTCATTTGTAAGATTTTATTTTATTTTATTTATAATTCTCTTATCAAAATTAGTGTTTCACCTTATTAATCTATGCTCTCATGTTTAATGCAATCTTTATTATATAAATAAGTGAAGTGCCTAACTGTTCTTTCATATTTTTTAAAATAAAAAGAAAGATAATAAAAATTAACAAATTATTTGTTAAGGTAATTATAGGAATAAAATAAAAAATTATGAATGTAGTTATAGGAATTATTATAATAAATATAAATATATACACTAAAATACCTTATTTTTTTATATATAATTATTAATTACTAATGTGAAACATCAATTTTAATTAGACAACTAAGTATATAAAGAATTGTATCTAAGTTTTTTCTGCGTTATTAACTTCCATCTTCCTATATTATGTAGGAGGTGCTAAAATAAAAAGTTTTCAAAGTAATAAATGATTTTTATGTTTTGATTTCTAATAAAATCTTCTTTTTTTTTTTTTTGAACTTATGCACTGGTCTGATGTAGTATAAGACAGAGGAGTGAGTGACAGAGGTCAGTTTGTAACATACCTGAACTTGGTTTTGAAGGTCTTTAATGTACTCAACAGCCAAGTCCAACATGTCTGCTGTGTTTGTTTGCTGGAAAGAGAGGAAAACAACATCGGTGTGTCAAGGCCTCCTCCACAATTTTTCGCACGTAAAAGGTGACGTATGTGTGTGCTAGTGTGCAACAAAGTCAAAAACGTAATTACCTTATCCATGTTGGGGACGAGATCTTGTAGTTTCCTCATTCGCTCACTAATTTTAGTTCTTCTAACCTGAAGGGAAGTTGACACAAAGATTAACTATTAAACAAACCAGTTTCACCTTATTAGATGCCAATAATTTGCAATTTGCCCAATTATGCCAAGGCATGGATTAAATACTCAACAGTGTAAAATATTTGGTCCTTTCCAAGTCATGAAAAAATTATCAAGAAAAATTCGGCTGCCTATTTTAGAATCAAGAAACCAAGTACAAGTGAAAAAATAAAAGGAAATAATTTGAGTAACAGGACAATGTCTTGTTACATGAGAGAAAGTACTGATGGAGCCGAACAAATTATGGTGGGTCCTATTATAATGTCTTGTATCTTTCTTTCTTACAACATGACAAAAATTAGGTGTGTATATTTGAATTCAACTTAACATGCAGAACATGAGAGTACAAATCATACCCTCTCTGCAATGCTTCTTGGGTGAGTGGCACAGCCCCGCTTGGCACGAACTTTGCAAGGAACAGAATCCGAGAGCTGAAGAAACTTCTCAATGGCTGCCATTTCTGCAGAAGTGTTTGGCAAACTCAATTGATGAGCCAAAGCAGAAGAAGAAGGTTGTTGGCCTCCAGTTTCATTCTGAACAATGCAACAAAAGCATGTCACTGACATTGCAGTTCAAAATTACACACCAAATATAACCTTGGTCCAGTGGTACTCTACCTGACTTTCAGGTGCATTTATACCAGAAAATGGTTTCACATCTTCATCTCTAAATCTCTTCAGACCTGTCATATTGTCAGACATGATTGCAGAATCATCCCACGGACCAACGGGGAAACCTGCAGGGATAAATTCATTGCCCTGGCTTTCAGCAAACCCTTCATTTTCTGCATTGTTCTGTGTGTTGCTCTTGTTTCCAATTTCAGGCCTTGCTGATATTAGTCCTGAAGAGAAGTTTGGTGCATTCTTCATCCTTGTTGCCGGTGAAAAGTTTGCTTCCTCGGTGGTGTTATTAGCAGCAGCAGCTCCCATAGTTCCCATGCCTCTTACAGCAGCATAGCCTGCCAATCAAGCTTGCATAGCGTCATTATGACAACCTATTCATGGAGTAAGAAAAATGAAGATTCGCATAAATATGAAGCCTAAACCAGGAAATATCGATCACTGTTCCCATGTTTAGTGGAGAGATATAAGGTTGATTGAGTGATAAAGAAAGAATGCAAGGGGAAAAGGTCACTGATTCGATAGCGAATTCCACCTCGTTAACAAATAATTAACATTTTTTGATTAAAAAAAATGTTCCCATATTTAGTTCAACCAACCAACCTCTTCGTAATATGATAGGATTCCCACCAAATTCTTCATAGACCATAGTCATATTGTTGTAGTAGGATTTAACTCCTTTTAAGAAATTCACTCTAGAGAATAAAATAAGAAGTTATAATTATTAATAGAAAACCAGTAGATAAAATATGAGTTAGAGAAATATGGAGATTCATTATGTTCTTACATACAAAAAAAAAAAATGACAGTTTATTATACACTTGCATGCACTTTTTTACATTTTTAACGATGGATTCTTTAATAGCTATAATTCCTTAGTGTGCTCTATAACGAAAATCCATCAATTTAGAAAAATCGAATCCCTGATATTTTTTTCCTCTGTCCTTTTAGATCCACCAGTTGCTCCTCTAACAGCAAAACTTATCTAGAATACTAACAAATTTGAAGATATTTTATGTTTATGTACCTAATCAGACAAGAATTAATGTTGTTATATTTCCGAGAAGATTTTATTTTTCCTTTGCGTGTGCGTGTAGGGGTTTAAAAAGAAGAAAATACAAAAAAATCGGGATGGAAACAATAGAATCTCCCTGAAAATAATAAAAAAAAGTGACATTTTTTTAATGGAAAGAGGAAAAAAAGTGAAATTAAAAAAAAATACCAAAAACGGAAAAGAAAAAAAAATTAGACATACCAGTATCAATGTTAATGTTTGCAAACAATCCAGCAGGTGAGCTACCATGTCTGATAAGACTGGAACTACTTCCACGACCAGTTTTCATCTGGTTTGGCAAAGGTGGTCGTCCAGTGCTTTGGTAAAAATTCCGAGTACCAGAAGAGCCATAATTATTCATATTATTACTTTGTTGCTGTTGCTGCTGTTGCTGTTGCTGTTGCTGTTGGAGAACAAGTGGTTCATTACTCATGGATGTCACATCCTGAGGTTGATGATTAACCTCTTCCTTAACCGCAACAACAGTTGTTGGCGGATTCTGAGTATTAGCAAATGAATCCTCTGCATCAGCATCAGCAGCATCACCCCCACCAAGACTATTCACAAAGTGTGTCAACATTCGCTCTGTTTCGGGGCTAGAGGGTCGATTGAAAACGTGCTCGTAAAACTCACGGTCAATGATGCTCGAAAAATACGAACTTGGCGCCGATCGGTACCGTGTCAACCCTGAATTCATCTGCTGCTGGTGGTGGTGGTGATCCAAAAACATGGGAGGGTGCTGCCGAAGATCAGACTCCATTGAAAAAAAAAACAATCAAACTTTTTCTCTTTTTTTCTTCTCAGATTATCTTCTAAACACTAGCATCAGATCACATCAACTTCTCGGAATCCTGAAAAAAAGAAAATTCTTTGTCCAAGCTTTCAGCATATCAATTCCAGAGATCTAAGACTAAACAAGGACACCCCAAATCTAGATGATTAATAGTTTAACTTGCAACTGTGAATTGGGTTGCCTCAGAATCAGGAAGAGATCAAATTAACAAGCTAGGAAGAAGAAAAACATACCAATTAACAAAGTTAAAATGAAAAACATGAGTTGTTGTAGTTTCTAACTTTCTATTACACTCACATACATAACATCGAAAGTCATAGAAACTAACGGCAACCCATATTTCTGTTCCTGAAAGTGAATCAATCATCACTCAGCTCACAAGGACAAGACAAGCAACAAAAGCAACATGTGAAGAAGATAAAAAGCAAAGGATGTGAAGTACTAAGTTGTAACAGAACAGAACAGAGAAAAGAGAAGGGAAAAAAAAAAAAAAACAAGTACCTTCTCTTTGTGTGTGTGAGTTTCTTTTGGTTTTGGGTTGGATTTAAGGTTGTGTGAAGTGGTGGAGAAGATTGGTGTGGGAAGGAAGGTTCAAGAGAAAAGATAGAAAAGGATTATAAAATAACATTCCATTTGGTTTGTGAAGAGGTGCAGCCAATGAGAAGTGAACAGAGCCATAAATCCAGCTCTCAGATTTGGGGTGTGTGTTGCGTTAGAGTTTTACTAGAATGCCCTCAATTTTTGGAAGGAACCACCAAATGGGAGATGAACGTGGCAGAGGGGGGGGGTTCCAAAGGGAGAAAGAACACAAGTTAATCCTATTTTTTTAGAAGTAAAGGTAGGTTTTGATAAAATGGGAAGTATACGAGGTGAAATGACTTTATTGCCTGCCTCACTCTTTCACCGCTGCACAGCAACTCTCTCTCTCATCATCATTATCATCATCAATTGCCCTACAAAAAGGAAGTCGTTAAACTATCATTTCATTTTCCAGCGCTAAAAGGATAGGTGTTTATTTTGCCTTTATTTAGTGTTAAACAAATTATGCTAATTCAATTCTTAATTCCGTCTTTTGACTTTTATATAAATAATTTTAACTTCAATTAATATCACTTATTCTTCATACATTATAATAATTTCTTCCTTATCCCTCAGGTTGAAATCAGCATTTTTTTTGAGTTTGGATAGCAGTATCATACACTCGGGTCAGGGGTGCAGCAGTTTTGCTCTAGAATTTCCACAAGTTAGATGTGGCTAAATATATTATTTTTAAGGATAAAACTTTTAAATTTTATATTTAGTTTAAGGTCATGTTTATGTTTCTGATCCAACACTCTGAAGCACATTAATTTAAATAATTAAGTCATTTAATAAATTACAAATATATATTTTCCAATATTATTTAAAAAACTTAAATTATAAATTGGTAAAGTTTTTTTTATTTTTAATTATGATATTGGTACCAATAGTTTAGATAAAAAATAATTATTAATCTTTATTAGAAATTTTAAGTGTACATTGAATATTTTTTTCCTAACATATATAATTTATTTAATATTAAAATTCCAACACTAAATTATTTGATTAAAAAACATCGTAATTTGAAGTTACTGTGTGTTGGTAAAGTAGTAAAGTTTTGACACACCTTTCATCTTTTTCTATATATAGAAAACATATCTTTTTCTAAATGTGTGTCTTACTTCTTTTTTTTTTTTGTCAACGCCTTCCCACCACCTTTAAATATGATTTGTGGGCACAAGTTTTTATTAATCACATTCGCCAAAACAGAATTGTTATGTGAATATTTTTTATTTTTTTAAAGAAACTACAAAATTTATAACAAAATCAGTTTTTGACAGATCGTTATAAACTATTTATTTAACTTTAGGAAATGCTAGCATGGTAGTGATAAGGAGGCATTAGAGAAAATGCACTGGTTTATTGTGGATTCTAAAAAAATCATCAATAGATTAACTATGAAAAATACCCCACGTGCTAGTAAGAGAGTGAATTTAAGTTGTTTAATTTCATATTTTCATGATAAAATTTTAAGAGAAAATTGAGCTTCATAAGTTAAGCAAGCAAGAGCATCATCACACATGTTTCCTCTCGGTAAACATGGACAAGCTAGACTTCCCAGGTTTAAGACATCTAATAGCCTGTATAAGGCTCCAAGCCACGGCATTTCCTTGAGATTGAGCTTTCATGCTTCGAATAGGAAGAAGATCTGCTTGAATAAGTTTCTAGAAACATTATTAAAAGAAAAAAATAAAAAAAATGATATGAATTTTTTCAAAAATAAAATAAGTTTTTCATTAATTAATTTTTAAAAACTTACCAATCTATATTCTCTAAAAGATGAGATGACATTTATAAATAAGTTAATAAAAAATTTATTTTAATTTATGAAGGAACTCATTTCTTTTTTTTTTTCTTCTTTTAAAAATATTTCTAAAAAAACTCACATCCAACGGATCCATAGTCTACTTGAAGCTCCATTTTACTAATTCCTCTTTCTTTGGCAAGTTTCAGACCCTCATAGATACCCCCACAATTCCGCTATACAGGTAGAAGATTTGCCAATGCTCTTTGAAAATCCTCCAATCTGATTGCCATTTTAAATTTTGAAAAGATAAGAAGATGCATTGCAGACGGTTTCGATTAAAACATCCAAAATTATGTTGTAATATTAACTAATATGATTTTTGAAATAAATATTGATGTTTATATTTCATGTAGATATACCCATTCTGACTTCAAACTCGATTTTGGGTTAAAATAACACTAGATATATTTTTAAAATAAAAATATCTAAACATAAATTTCATCAATTTAATTTTTTTTAACTAAAATTAATTTAATTTATAATTCATTTTACAAACACGAGCGTACTAACAAGTAACACATGTTAGACGTTAAGGCTTATGTAATTGGGTGGAGTCCCGTGATTCTTTTGTTCTGTATTACTAACCTTTTTATCTATAACAATCAATGATATTATTAAAAAAATTATAATATTTTATGCACCCTTGTCAATCAATTAATCAATTGAATTAGATCAATTAGATCTCATTTACACGGTCTTATTACCTTTGGATATGCCTACTAAATAAAGTTGATTATTTTTCCCCTAAAATGAAAATAATATCTATAGCCATTAACGCTAATTAATTAATACCGTACTGTATATATATAACTGAAAGACAATGAAGTCGATCACATGCATGTTTGTGTATTTTTTTTCCTTTTTTATGTTTTTGTTAATACGAGTACCAGTTCAGTGCCCAACCTTTCAGAGGACGGGAAAAAAATACAAGGTAGAAATTTCCAGTAGAATGCAATCCAAAAATTGCTCTCCCAACATTTGAAATGACACTGAAATGTATAAAATGCAAGATTTAGTTGAGTCATTTTCACTTCTAAGACAGATGCAACTAAAAAGAAAATAGAAAATAGTTTTTTACGAGTAAAAAAAAACTAATAGATTAGTCTATATAGAACTAGATTTGTTTGTCTTATACAAAGTGTTGAATTCAAGTTTTTGCTGAAAGGAAAAAAATTAATTAAAAATAGTATAAATATATTTTTAGTACCTTAAAATTGAGTCATATTTTTTTTGTCTTTTAAATTTAAAAATACTTTTTTATCTCTCATCTTTTAAAAAAAAAATTAATCCTTTTTCCTAATGTCATTAACACATGTTAAACAGGGCCGGCATTACATATTTTTAATTAAATTTAGACGAAATCGTCAGAACCATTTAAACCAAAATTAAAAAAAATAAAAACATGAAATTTTGTAGTTAGCCTCATAAATCTCTAAACATTAAATGAATACGTAACTTGGTAACATCGAAAATCTCTTCATCTTCTATTTAGAATCTCTGAGCCCTACTCTCAATCCACGCACACGGAGGAAGTTCCAACCAACGATGACTTCCTTGTCAATGTCGAAGGTGCCGAGCCAAGCGGGGATTTCTTCTTCGGGTCACAAATCTCAGCGGTGTAGCATCCCACGGTGTTTCCTTTGTCTCCGACACCACACCACCTCTGTCGATTTCAGCGTCTCCAACAGGTTCCCTATCATTCTCACCTGCACCGCCATACGTTTGCAGTTCCGCTGGTGTGCCCCGACGCCACCTCCGTTGGTGCTGCTGCTATCACCATGTTCGTCATATGGACCAGTCACAGCTCAACAATCAACAACATGAAGTGCACTTCCTTTGATGCATATCATACTGCCAACCAAAGCCTTTTATGTGCTGTGAGATTATCAAATTGGTCCTTCATTTGTATAGTATAAGAAAATAATATACGAAGACACAAAATGAGAGTTTAGGAAGATCCAAATTTTCTTTTCTTGAGTTTTGCTTTTGCCTATGCAGTTTAGCTGTTTAGGTTTCTTCATGCAGGTGATTTGGGGATTATTTTGGGTTTAGGGTTTTTTTGAAGTTAAAGCATAAATTCTCATATTTTTATTTTTGCTTTAAATGATTACGGAAGTTTTAGAATCATCAAAAATGTCAAAAATTATTTCTTGTTTGGCACATATTATTATTGGCGTTTAAGAAAAGAATTTGAAAGACTAATTTTTTATTCAAATTTAAAAGACTAAAAATATATTTAAATTTAAAAATTAATCAATATTTTTGTTAATAAAACTGATAGTATGATAGATAATACCACACCAGAACCAATTCAAGTCCATAAACATACAATATATGAGACAAAATGTCAATGATTTAAAAAAAAGGGAAATATTTCTATGTTGTGCACGGAGAATCATTGGTCCCAGGCGCATTTGAATTTATATATGATTGTTTGGATCAAATTCCACTCAACTCAATTAAGATCATATCATGAATGAATTGAGTAACATGTGCTAATTTGTTAAATCCGGTATAATCCATTCTATATAATTTAATTTATTATATAAATTTAGCATTTTTTAGCTCATATAATTTATTAAATTATTTAATTAAATCATTCATGACTATTTTATTTTTTAAGTTGCTATTTTCATCTCTGTTTTAATTTTGTTTATGTTTTTGTATGCTAATCTCATTTTATTTTTATCTAAAATAAAAATATTGTATTAACATTAAAATCATTAATTTCATTAGTCAAATATTTTCACAATTATCTTTTAAATACATTTAGTTCTTATATATTTACAAAACTTTAAACAAAATAAATTATTGTCTTATTTTTTTTATAAAAAACATTGTTAAATATTTAAACTCAATTAATCGAATCCAACCCAACTCATCTATGTTCGGATTGGATTGTTATACAAAAAATATATAAATCTAATCCAATTTATAAAATTTTAATCAGATCAAATAAATGATTTAATCAAATCCAACCTAATTGGATCCATATAAACACCCGTACAAAACAAGGTGGCAAGGCACGGGCTATCCCATAAAATTGTGCCGGACTTGGGGCAAACCGCGCAAATATTATACTAACACACAGCTAACTGCTTATTAGTTATTACAGTGTATAATGTGCTTTTTGTACTAAGTTAATCACAGCATGATGCCCCATATCTTTATGCACATTGCACTGCACTATTGCTAAACTAAAAGACAAAATCTCTTGAGTGAGACTGAAAGACTTTTGTAGGGCAATTACATAAAATATATCGTTTGGACATTGTTTAAACAAAGTGCCATTGTCTTGCCCACGTGAACTATTGTTTAATTTCCTCTCTACATCCATGTGCCACCGTCGTCAGGTAAAAGTAAAACATAAAGGGGTTTCCTTTTCTTTTTTCTTTTAATATCAGTTATGTTTAATTATTAATCGTGCAAGGGTAAAGGTCAAAGGAAGTGTACTTAGTTACATATGTCGACGTCGTTGTACCATTGTGTCATCCAAATTATTAGGGTTGATTATATTTAATTATGACTAAAATAAAAGTACTAAAGAGAACACAATGAGAATAGGAAGTTGTAAGATATGATTTACAAATTTAAAAAGCAACTTTAAAGATGTAATAAAAAATAATTTATGTTAACTTCAAAAAAATAAATTATGTTAGCAGTGTCTTCTTTGTTTCCTTTTCTTTTAATTTCATCACTTACTTCTTATGGTACTGTATATAATTCAAAATTAAGAGTGATGCTTGTAATTTCCAAAGCTCCAACTTAAGTCAGCGTGACTTTGGTTGGGAATTATCTTTCTGGAACTATTCGGAATATGCCTCTCCTTTTTTTTTTTTTTTTTTTTCCATATTAGACATATACTACTATTAGATATAGAAGCTTTAGTCACAGTGGCCCAGTGGGTAGTTTCTAATAGTTGGTGGATTTTTTATGGCACTTGTTTTGATCAGAGTAGCGATTGGAATTGCAATTTAGGTCTCTGAGTGTATAAGGTGAGTATTTTGTGTCAAAATTATTGTTTGTAATTTTAGATCTATTTAAACGGACTTTTATACAGAACTGTTACAGCGAACTGCTACAGGTAGTTCTGTTGTGGGCTTCTTTTATGTTGCGTCAATCTCCTTTGTGCGTCGGAGTTAGGGTGTATTTGCAGAGATATTAGTGTCCAAGTCATTCAATATAGTAACAGCATTGAAACATGGAGTATGTACATGCAGCTAATTAATTGATGGAGTATTTATATAGATAGATTATAGGATACAAACAGTATGTTAGAGCAACTCTATTAAAGTTGCTAATTAAGTTGATTCAAAAAAGTCAAAGAATTTGAAAACATCTTGGGAGTAAATGATTTTTTATTAAATTCTTATAATTGTTTATGAGAAATATAATCAAGGTTGCTTATCCATTAAAAAAAATATTTTTTCAAGTTAAAATAAGAGTTTTTGTAAGTAGAGAGATAAAATGAGGTTACTAAAAATATGTTAAGAACTCATGTTGTTTTTGAGTATTTGAGCGAAAATTAATTATTGTTCTTAATTTCTATGCAAAAATAAGAGACAAACTAAAATAGAGTAAAAAAAATTAAATTAAAATCTTGCATTAAAGATGGTTTTAAGCGATTTTTATTGTGAACTTATCATTTTTGTATTAAGAAGAAAATCCGTTGCATGACACAAAAATTACATAAATGTCTTTCACATTATAGTATGTTTGTAGAAGCTACATGATTGATACTGGTGGCTATGTGGTTTTTGGAATTGATAATTAAGCGACCATTATCTTTGGAGATGGTCAACAGGGTAAGTTAAGTACTTGCTTGGCGTAGGGAGTGAGTCGATCAACTTGTCGATGCCCAAGTAGTATTGTTTGATCATATAACTATTTAGAATATTGGGTTTATTTCATCTAAGGGTGAGCATGGACTGGTTCTATCCTTGCCCATACCTAACCCATTTTTAGTTTTTTTTATTACAAATATTAATTGCTAAGTTTATTATTTTTTTTGTTAACAAGGGGATGATAGTTTTTTTTTTTTTTTTTTACTTTCAAGACGAATTGTTGTAGGTGATTTATTAAAATCATTAAATTTAGAATATGGTAAAGTAACTTTAGAGTGGGGGAACTACTTCCTTGATGGGTGTTACAATGACTTTATTTGTAAGATTTTTATCTATTATTTTGAATAGAAAGTGTAGTTGTCAAAAGACGAGTAGGATTTATGGAAGTCAGGATTGAACAACTTTTCTCTAACCAATTAACCTGAAATTATGATTGAGTCATTTTTTAAATTCAAACTCAATCCAAAATATATGAGACAAGAATAGATTAATCCAAAATCTTAATATAATATGTCAATTTTAAAATCGTATATAGTTAAATTTAGAATATAAGAAGTACAAAACTTGAATTAACATATATTTTATAATATATATTTAAAAACTAACAATTTCATTATAAACATAATATAATGTTATGAAAAATATTAACTATTAAATAAAATTTTTATTATTAATTCAAAATTATTCAAAAAACTTAATAGTTTTTAAGAAAATGTAAGATAGTAAACTAGTTTTGACCTAAAACTAAAGATTAATCCTTAACCAATATTTTTGATTGGTGCAATTTTTTAAAACTAAAAGTCAATTATTATATAAGATTTATTTAAGAGGTTGAATTATTTTTTCATAAATATGAATCAAAGATTAAACTCACAACTACATGTTTAAGGGATAAGATTTATTTATGAAATATATTATTTATATACTGATTTGTTTAGAATCTAACTTAAATATATTGATGTTATAAATATTTTTTATACTAATACTTAATTTTAAATTATGATATAAGATAAGATTATTGTGTTTTATAATAATTGTTTTAAAAATATATTTATAATAATGCGTAATTAATTGAGAATATGAATTTTTATATGAAAATTAAACTTCTTTTAAAAAGTTTGTGGCATTTACTATCCAAAAATAAGTAATAACCCCTTTTTTTCTTTATGGATCTAGTCGTATATTTTGAAGGTAAGCTTAATTATTTATATGCCGAACATTCATTTATTTATATGTCAAACAAAAGACCCCCCTAATTATAATGATTGGGTCCTTTATTTATTGATCGATGGAGAACCGGAGATCCTGATCCGTAGAGTACACCCTACCATGCGTCATTTTCTACTGTTCGTCGTTCCCCCTCCGTTTCACGTTAAATAGGGAAGTCTTTTATCGCGAATATCGCCCACAACAAAAAGGTGCAGTCCTGAGAATATTTACACTTAGTTTAAAGTTAAACTATCACATAAGATTTAACAACTTTAATAAAAATTTCACTAAAATATGTTTTTTTTTCAGCAAAGTTATTTTCTTTTTTAGTTTCGATAAGTTCTTTTGCCTAATTATGGTTTATGTAAGTTGATATTTTTTTTAAAATTTTATTCCTGTAAGTTTTTGTTTTTATTTTTAGTTCTCATAAGTTTTATTATTTTAATTTTACTCCTTTTAATATTTTATTTTTTTTCTATTTATAATCCTATAAATTCACATTTATAAGGACACAAAATAAAAAAAAATATAAACATGTACTAAAATGAACAAAGTATCTCACAGAAATCAAAATTTTAAAAATACAAATTTACGGGAATTATAATAAATTTTTTATTTTAATAATAAATTTGTACGATTTTAATATATGTATATATTAATGATATTTGTTAAAATACACACTTTTTTTTATATATGTGTTAACAAACTACACAATTAATGTAATATCTAATTATAATTTCCTAATGTATTCATATTAAAAAAATAGTATATACATTAATAAATTCTACAAATATTTGTTAACGTACATATATTTATTTAGTTACAGAAACTTACTACATGTAAATACAAATATAATTAGTATTTATGTTCATAATATATTTTATATATTATTTTGTTTTTTTTCTTTGTTTTCAGTTTAATAATACTTCTTGGTTTGGGGTAAAGGATATAGTTGGATGTCAACATAATTGGAATGACTCTTTTTATTATAATATCTTCATTCCAATGTTTAAGGATAAAAATATTTGTTATTTTTATTCTAATATTAATGGTACTATTTTTCTTCTATTTTTTATAAATGTACAAATGACGAGATAATTAAAAGGAATAACTAATCCTTTTTTAAAAAAGAGTTATTCAAAATGACAAATAAGAAAACTAATAGAGTATTAATTAATAATTTTTATGTGAATAGTATGAATATTTTTAAATTACGAAAGATACAAATTTAAATAAAAACATTATATATTTTATAAAATTAAACTATTATTACTATTATTCAATACATTTAATACTAGTATAAGAATTAATTAATTGATGTACCAAAAAAAATACTAGTAAGAATTAATTTAGCGATCACGTTGTGGTGTCAGATTTCTGCATCTATCTCCGTGGACCCCACAGCATTTACATTCATGAAGCCAAACGTAGCTAACTGCAACCTTTATGATGGCTTTGAATACGTCTCTCGTCCCATTTTCGTTGCACTGAGTGTGAGACATCTACAATACTGACATTTGAATTAATCCCATTGTGTGAATGTTCCCAAAACAATGGAATCTCTACCACGCCAAGCACAATGATATCAATTATAAATCCTGCCACAGGAATAAAATAAAGGGAACCCAACAACAAATGACAAAAGATAAAGTAACATCATTGTTTTTTAACTTATATATTATTTTACGAATAATGGATAATATAAATAAAATAATATAAAATTTATTAAAATAATTGATATTAATTATCTTAATATAATTTATACTAAATTTAATATGTTTATTGAAATAAAAATAGAGAGATTATAATAAAAAAATTGATTCTTTTTTTAAAATAATTGTACTGGTTAATTATTATATTTTTGGTTATTAAAGAGGTAATTAAAAACATATATATATATATAATAGTTAGTATATGAAAAAAAAGTTATTTCATGATTTTTGATTAATACTATAAATCTAAAGTTCAAAGTTGAAGAATATGAGGTTGCATTAATCAAGGATATATGACAGAAGAAATTAATCCTTTTATTTACAAATTTCACTTGCGTGGATTTTTTTCACTTTTATTGATTTCGATAAAAAAAATAGAATCAAATCGTACCATCTATGTAATAAGTGAATGTCATTTTTTTCTCCAGAAGTTGTTGGTATTATTCGTAATAAGATATTGGCTACAATTGAAAAAGTTTTATCAATAAAATTTTCATTTATCCAAGATCTAGGCATAGGTAAAAATTCATTCTATAATTTAATAAATTATCGTGTGAAAAATAAATCCCACAAATAAAAGAATTGTACAATCTAGTGCAATAGATAAATATTTATAGTTATAAATTTTTGTTTGTTATTCCCATCAATCAAATTAAAAACTCATTGCTATAGGAATGATCAATCACAGAAATTAATTATATCCCTTTAAAATTGTTTCAAATTTTTAAAAAATTGTCTTATCCAATACTATCATAAATTTTAGCAAATCAAACTTATAGTGAAACTATTGTTATGTTCATCAATTTTCTTCTTTAGCCACTTCCTCACAATCTTAGGTTGGTTAAACCATCAACGAGGGAGTCTGTATATATGATGGAGTCAAGTGAGAGTGTGTACTTGAGAGTGTTGATGGCTACCTTTTTATTCATGGCCTTCAATCCTTCCCTTTGCAAAATGGGGCAATTTGTAGCGTCGAGTGTGTGTAATGCTTCGAGGATTGTTGAATTTCCATCTATGATATATCATTGTCGTTAGTAACTCTTTCTCTAATAGGACCACAAAGGTTTTATTGGGCTTGTGAGTGGCATTTATTGTTGGGTCGAGCCCATTAAGGATTTATTTGAAACGGTGTTATTTTACAATTTAGTCTCACTTAACTATCCACTTTGCTGGTGAGTTTTATAAAAATATTCAAAATAATTTATTAAAATTTTTAATTATTTAAAAAATATATTATATATTTATGTTTTTTTAAAATATTTTTACTATGATAAATAATATTTTTTTCATTTTTTTTATTTTCTTAATTTGTATTCCCTCTTATCTCAAATATAAGAAAAAAATGATTCAAGGAAATTAGTTAATCATATTTAATTATAAAAATTTTAATCAAAAATATGTTTGAGCAAAATACATTTTTTATTCTTTTTATATTTGAAACCAAAGGCAGTATTATGAGAATAATTATTAATATTCTCTTTATTTTAGGTTAAATGAATTTTTGTCCCGTAATTTATTTATTAGACTTGATTTAATATTTTTATTTTTAAAATATTTAATTAAGTCTCTTATTTTTAAAAATGGCTCAATTATTTTTAAAAGAATATTGGTAGTTCTTCGTAACGGAGCAGTAATACTCATGAAATGCATCTTTATAATTTATGTGAAACATAGAGCCCTTAATTGACCCTTTGATATCGGGGTTCGACTATGGGTTTTCATGGTTTTGGATTTATATGTGATTCAATTATATTTGGTTGAAGTTTTAAAATATTTGGATTGAATCTCATATAATTCAATTAAGATATAATGAATGTGTTAGATAATAGGTTCTAATGTGTTATTTGATGAATCCAATCCAATCTATATCTTATAATTTAATTTATCATATATTTATGAAGTACAAATATATTAGTAACTTTTAGTTTACATACTTTGTTAAATTATTAAATTAATCATAATTTTTATCTTTTTTAAATTGTTTTTTTTATCTCTATCTTGATCTTGTTTATGTTTTTGTATGTTAATATTATATTTTATTTCTACCTAAAATAAAAATATTGTATTAGCATTGAAATTATTATTTTTCTTAATCAAATATTTTCCCAAGTTGGTCTCTTTTAAATGCATTTAATCATCATATACTTACAAAAGCTTTAGAAAAAATAAATTATTATTCTATAAAAATAATTTTAAAAAATAAAAAACATTTTTAAATATTAAGATTTAAGATCCAATTAACCCAACCCGACCCATGTAGTTTATTATGTTGGATTGGGTATAAAAAAGTGCACAAATCCAACTCATAAAATTTTGATCGAATTGAATAAGAAATTTAGTCAAATTCAACTCAACTTGACCCATGAACACTCCTAATTTAAGTTCAATGCTTATGTAATTTGATAAAACTCACTTCCATTAATTACTATCAAGTATAACGATAATGTGAGCTAAAATTTTTTGACATTGTGATCATTATCATAGACACAAATCATTTTTTAAGAGTTTGTGTAGCTAAAAGTTTCAAATACTCAATCAATAATTCTCTTTTTATTTTTATCTTTTTTCTTATAACACTACATCATCAATCAAATCAATCACTTATCTCTTATCTTTTTCTTTCTTTTTCAAGGTGTATATTACTTAAGGTTGTTTAAGAAATAATTTTATTTTTTTAACCATATATACAAAGAAGTATTAAAGATACTACATTAAATATAAGAGATGGACTAAACATATAAAATTAAGTTTTAGATTTATTTTTACGTTCACACTTGTGTAAGTTGTATGCTGAGTCCCTTATGAATTTTGATGACTCCGAACACCAAACAAAAGTAGCGAATTCTGTTATCAGAATTCAGAAACATAGAGACAAACTAATTTTCCTTTAAACACGGATCCATACCCAAAAACGCAAAGCTAGCTAGCAAGCATTTTGGAAGTTTCCCACGTCTTTCGGTAATGAAATATGTTGACCAAAAGATTGGTTTAAATAGTAGGATCAGTGTTTACTAAATTTTATGTGCCATTCCTAAAAAGTCAGGTATTATTCCATTTTTGACCATTAATTAAGAAATGGCATGATCCTGGATACCTTAATCCATCTAATTAAGCTAACTTCAAACTTGAGAAGCTGTCGTGTAAATCTTAATCTGCGTTTTTAATTGTTGTCAAAATATAGGGGAAAAAAGGTATGCGTGTCACCTATCTTTTAGGGATCTTATGCAGAACACGGAGAAACTAATCGAAAACTTGTTTAATGTTTGTCATCTTTTTGAAGTGATAAATTAAACGTTCCTTTTTTCCAAAGGAAGAATATAGAAGAAGCTCGAGAAAAAAGGTTTTATGGGAAATTAATGGCCTGCACTTGCTGGTCGGGTCCTTCCTCAATAGTACAAAACAAGACAAATAAAATAATCGATTATATTTATTTACATATGTACACTTGCATGTAGATGCCAAAATTTAGACAACTTAGAAAGTTTAGGTTCAAATGCATTTCTTGAATTTCAATTTTGCATTTGGATTTAAGATAACTAATTATTACAAAATTGTTATTAATATGCAATCTATACTTGCATTAATCTAGCTCATTGATTAACCATATGTAATTCTGTATTTATAGTTTGTGTAATGTATATGATAAATATTCATCATATATAGTTAAAATTGGTAATAAAAAATATTTTAAATATATAAATTATATTATAATTAAAATTCATCTGTATTTATTGGAGAATTTTTAGGTATAATTTTTAAAGCAATTATTATAATATTACAAAACTACATGTGTGACAATTTGTTATTAGATGATGCTCTAAATATATAATAGAGATCATTAGTGGACGAGAGGAAAAGAATTGTCGACCTTTTTTTTCCGCCTCTGGATTTTTGCCAATTAAAAACAGCGCTTTGGTGGCAGAGTTTAATTAAGGACCAACAGTTATCAACAAGATATTCAAAATTGCAAGATACCCGCTCACGTATATTTAGTTATTGTAATTGTGGCACATTGGTTTTTGAATGTAATGGTAATGTGCAAACCTAGAACATATGTCAATAGAATAAGCTTTTAGGCAGATTTTTTTCGGTCAATGAATATAATTTTTTTTACAACAATAATATGAATAATTGGTTATCAAACTCTTAACTTAACTAGTTAGTTACAAATTCACTTATCCTTTGTGTTGACTTGTGTATAAATTCTTTTTTTAATATATTCGAAGTAGATTTAAAAAATTCTTGAGTTTACCATTAACTCAACAAGTTAACAAATTAAAAAAATTGTTTTGCTGTACATTTGTCCTTTGTATGCCAAATTCACAAGTTTTTGTCTTTCGTTTAGTTCGTGTTAGATAGTCAATGACAGTTAAGTTACTGCTAATTCTGTTATCTACTGATTACTGTAATGCCAATCTTGTGCAGTTTACGATTCCTTTTAATCTATTTACTGATTTCATTCCATCTTATCTACTTAATCTTTTGGTTATCTCCAACTTTTATCCTTAGATTTTTTTAGTTGATTCATGTCAGAAATTACTAGTCGTCATTAGTTTTGTTAACGAAAACAATATTCTACAGAGTACCATAGCTTAAAAATCTGCAACTGTTTGTAGTAACAATTGATTTTATACTTAAAACAGTTTTTCACCGTAAACAGTCGTAGAAAATATTACTAAATTTTCTTTCGTTTCGTATCAAAGTCTGCTCATTTCTATTGTGAAAAGAATAACCTCTTATTACTCTTCCAAATTTTCCCCCTCAAAATGTACAAGAGAAACTTTCTAAAACAAAGAGAGCTAGTGAGAGTGAATTATTCAAATACATGTGGAATCATTCGGTGCAATTCAGAGCATCTTTAGTGGTAGATCTCAAATTGAGATCTTAGACCATTTTTTAATGAACTCTATATAATCACGTAGGATTGAAGATATCTTAAAATATGTAACATTTTTTTCTTTATTGGTAGATTCCAAATTGAGATCTTAGATAATTTTAATAGGTCTCACATGGACTCTACTTTTAAATATTTAAAATTTAATTAAATTAATTAAGTAATTAATTTTAATTAATAAAACATGAAAAAATATATGAATATTAATAAAGCATATAATTAATTTTAAGTAATTAATTTTAATTTTTAATTTCATTTTATTTTATTTTTTTCATTTTTTTGTCCTGTCACATAAAAAATTATTTTTTTTGAATTTCATGCAGATCTTCAAGGTTCTTGTGGAAGATCTGAATCTCCACATGGAGATCTGTTTTTTCTTTTTAGTGGTAGATCTAGGAAAAGAGAGATCTTCATTTTAAGATCTCTCTCCAAGATACCCCACTAAAGTTGCTCTTACTCTTAATTAATTCCTTAATCAGTCCTTAAATTTTTTAAAGAGAGTTAGGCCTTAAATTTATGAAAACATATATTATTCTATGTATTAAAATAGCTATGGCTTAAATTTTTATAAACAGATTAATTTTTTATTAAATATTATTATATCTAAAAAATAAATTTATTGAATTATTTTATTCTCTTATTTCATTCAATAAAAATACAACAAATAATTATAACAACATTAAAACATAATTATTTTTTTCTAGTCTTTTAAAGGAATAAATAATATAAAAACAAACTAAAACATGACAAGTGACCATTAATTTGACGTAAAAGAGTACTAGTAATACCTCAGACAAATAAAAATGTTCAATTATATCTAAAGTGATATTTTTAAAATAAATTATAACATGGTATTACTTACATAAAGTATACAAAGTAATTAGAAAACTTAAAAATACATTTCTATGCAACATTAAATCAGACGACACATCCCGTGGGTCTCCCATGCTCAGCCATTGCATAACATATACTTTATTTTTCCAAGCAAACAAATTAAGTTGACTCAGTCAAATAGTGCATGAGCATGCAGGATTTCCCTACTCAATTATTAAATTTAGCTAATGAGCATTCTACGAGTATATTTTTTAAATTACAACAAAACGTGATACGAAAGGGGCAAAATGGTCAGAAAGTTTTGAATAAACACTTAACAAGTTGAGTTATAAATTCCCATGTCAGGTCCCTAACTCTCATGCTCATGCATGCACAAATCGCGCATCTCCAAATTTTCTCTTTCCGTCTTCTCAAAATCTCCAAACCACAATACAATGGGTAGAGTTTGCCTCACGGCGCTGTTACTGTTCGCATTCTCCTCCGCCGTTAGTTCGTGTCCGCCGTCGGACCTGGCGGCGCTGCTGGCCTTCAAATCCGCTATCCGGGAGTCCAACGGCGGAATATTCAGCTCGTGGACCGGCACCGACTGCTGCCGCAACTGGTACGGCGTCTCCTGCGACCGCAACTCTCACCGCGTAGCCGAGATCAGCCTCCGCGCCGGTCCCGTCTACACCACCTTCGAGAAGCCCTTCCGTCCGGGCTACATGTCCGGTTCCATCTCGCCGGAGATTTGCAAGCTCACGCACCTCTCCAGCATCATCATCACCGACTGGCAGGGAATCTCCGGCGAGATCCCGCGCTGCATCACCTCCCTCTCCTTCCTCCGCATCATCGACCTCACCGGAAACCGCATCTCCGGCACTCTCCCCGCCGACATCGGAAGGCTCCGGTACCTGACTCTGGTCAGCGCCGCCGACAACGTCATCGCCGGCGAAATCCCGCCGTCGCTGACGAGCGTGACCGGTTTGATGCATCTTGACCTCCGTAACAACCAGATCTCCGGGCCCATCCCACAAAGCATGGGGCGGCTTCAAATGCTGAGCCGTGTCCTTTTAAGTGGGAACCAAATTAGTGGGCCCATCCCGAGCTCATTCTGTCATATATATCGTCTCGTGGATCTTGACCTCTCTAATAACCGTTTATTCGGGCCCATCCCTGAAGCTTTGGGCCGAATGAAGGTTCTGTCAACGTTGAAGTTGGATAATAACAGGCTTTCTGGAAGTATACCAGCGAGCCTTTTGGGCTCGGGTATTAGCCAGTTGAACTTGAGCCATAATTATTTGGAGGGTAATATACCTGACTCGTTTGGAGGTACCTCTTATTTCACGTTACTGGACTTATCCTATAATAACCTCAAGGGCCCAATACCTAAATCCATGTCTTCCTCTTCCTACGTTGGGTTTGTGGACTTTAGCCACAACCACCTCTGCGGTCCAATTCCAGGCAGCTACAGTGATGCCGATGCGTCGTCGTTTGATTACAATGATTGCCTCTGTGGAAAGCCACTCAAAGCTTGCTAATTAGTGCTATATTTGATCTATATCAACAACTGATATTCTTTTCTAATCATCGATTAATGTGTTTGTGTGGTCATATCCATTCATTTCCGGTTTAGTTGCGTTTTTTTCTCTATGGTTTTCTGACTGTAATGTGGATCAAGATATATATCATGTGATTTACAAAATTCTATATAGTACTATTTTCTTATCCTGTGTGCATGCATGAAACGCTTCAAGGTTGATCAAGCTAGTTCTTGCTTCGAAATTGACATCAGGATGTCTGACACCCTACCTCTTCATTATTACTACTACTAGTGGAACAACAAATTTTTTTAAAAAATGACCGATTATTAGTATTTTGATTTGGATAGTAGAGTTAATAATTGTCAACTATGGATGCCCGGTTTTGAATTTGAATACATGTTGGTGAAATGAATATGTGGAGAAAAGGAATAGTAGACACTAGACACTGACAGTACACGTGAAGCAGCGGTGAGAACATGATGACTGAAATAGCTGTTGCTGCACTGCTGCATTCAATTAAGGTGAGGGTCCGATAAAACCGGAATAGTAATTTAAATAGTCACAATTAATAAAAAATTGATAAGTGATAAAATATAAAAAATATTTTTCATTTATTAGCTTTAATTTGATCATTCTAATAAAAAAATGACATAATTAATTTCATTTAATAAAGATTTCATCGATATGTTAAATAATAATAAAAAATTAATTTCTCTTATTATCTTTTATTTATGTAAATAAAATAAAATATGTAACCAACAAAATCCGTAGGTCTAGAAAGAAATCAATAATACACGATATGCTGATCTACTACGAGCTTTTTGCACAAAATCTTCTAGCATATATAACCCGTAACCACTAACATGATCAAGGGCTGAAAGCCTCAGAATTTTTTGTCAGATTATTGAAATTATGGAAAATGATAGGTTGATCCTGTCTCGTGCAGATTTCAATTAATTTGAAATTGCGGAGTACTCTCTCTCCTTTTTCGAATAAATAAATTTTTATTGCATTTGTTAATTTCTACATAAAAATATTAAAAGGCAGATAAAAGAAATATTGAAGGTAGTATGTGTGTCCACATGAAAAATAATGGTAACAAACCTTCCTGCACCCTAGCTAAAGATGAAATTTTACCAACTAGGAACCTAAGTCAGAGGGGGACAAATTCTAACAATTAAAATCAATGGGTTCAAATATATAGAATTGTAGGGAATAAAATAAAATTAAAAAAAATAAAATTTTTCTTATAAGTTTTTATAATATATTTTTTGTTTTTTTTTTTTTAATTAAGAGGGTGTGTTTGCACTATCTGGCTACAATGTAGGTTCGCCACTGATACTAAGTCCCCATGGTAACCCCCAACTTGTTTAATTAGGGGGCGTGCTAGATCCCTGAAAAATTGCAAGAACTATTTGGGTTAGGCACTATCTATAAAACTCAAGTGAACTGGTATTTTGTTTTGAGATGAATTTTCGAGGGTTTCGAGTTACAATGCTTGATAGAGGGATCTTCTCACGTGGGTAAACTTCTTCGCGTTTCCATGGAGAAATACTGAACACATACTACACTCAAAGAGTCAAAGTGCAATTTTCCTTTCTTTTTGGTGTAATAAGCAACACACTTCCGTACTATTTCTCTTCCTTTTGATCAATCTAATCACTTCTTATCCTAATCTAAGTCTAAATAACAGCTTTGTGCATTCACCCCACGATAAAACCCGTTAGCCTTCCCCACCACGATCACTTTCAAAATCCACATTTACAAAATACCTTTCTTGTTAATAGCACCATGCAACGCTAGCTAGCTTAGCTTCCCCAAGAAAAACACTAAAATCATCTCTTATATCACAAGCATTAATTATTTAATTCCCCTACACGTACAACACCGGCCAAATGCTAGTTCCTTTATATAGTAAGTGACATGCATGCATAGTTGCACTTGCACACTCACTATAATAATCAAACAAATAATATAACCTTAGTATACCAAACAACAAAATGGATGGTGTTAGTGTAAATTTCTCAAAGGCACTAGTAGTAATGACCCTAGTTGCTATAACACCCTTATCAGTTACCTCATGCCCTTCACCGAATTGGCAGCACTAATGTCCTTCAAAGTAGCCCTAAAAGAGTCCAACTGTTATTACCGCTGGCACGACATCACGTGCGACCCCACCACGCGCCGCGTAGCGGATATGACTCTCCGCGGTGCTGGTGGGGCCGCCAACGACGACATCATGACCGGTCACATCTCCCCCTCCATATGCAACCTCACATTGTCACGCACTCTCTAGCATCACCATCTCCGACTGGAAGGGCATTTCGGGAAACATCCCTCCCTGCATCACGAAACTCCTTCTCCTCCAAATCCTCGACCTCTCTGGAAACCTCATCCACGGCCAAATCCCCTTCGACATAGGGCGCCTCACGTAACTCACCATGCTCAACCTTGCAGACAATCACATCTCGAGAAAAATCTTGAACTCCCCTCGTGCACCTCTCCAACCTCATGCAATTGGACCTTCACAACAACACCATCCAAGGCCCAATTCCAGTGGACTTGGGCTAGCTCAAAAAACTCAACCGGGCCTTATTAAGTCATAATCTCATAACGGGCCGAATTCCAAGGTCAATTTCAGAAATATACGGGCTTGCGGACCTGACCTCTCGCTAAACCGGTTGCCCAGTTCGATTCCGACTTCGTTAGGTCGAATGGCGGTTCTGGACTCACTAAACCTGCAGTACAACAACTTAACTGGGAATATTCTGTGGACAGTGTTGGGGTGGAGAATGAGCCACATGGATCTAAGTTGAAACGCGTTGAGTGGGTGCATAACGAACTCGTTCGGAGAGGATTCATATTTCACAAGCATTGATTTGTCATATAGCAATTTGAGGGGTTCGGTTCCTAAGTCTATGGCGATGGTCAATTACATTGGCTACTTGGATTTGAGTCATAATAACTGTCTCTATGGACACAAGCCACGTGGCGTGGCCTTCAACCACCTTGAATTGCTAAAACCATGTTCTTGTGTCTCTGGTTGCATGCACGCGTGAGTCAAATGGGTTGGGCTTTTGGTTAGGGTGAAGTCACGTATGAAATATACTATCTTTGTTGTGATCAAGCACAGGCTTGGGTTTCATTGTTCAGCAACTAGCTTTGCATCTCATTCAACTTTCTTTGTTGTCAAATTAACAAAATATATAATGTTAGGTATGACTCATACTGTGTCGTCAATAAATATGTATGAGGCTTAGGAGAGTCTCCTCAGTGGGGGTTGGGGGCAGTGCCCCCAAGAACTTTTTTTGAGGTCCCAGTATTGTTGTTGGCCTCGTGTTTTATTATTTGTAGTTTGGATTTGGGTCCATGAATAGTACCATGCTTAGGATTTTTAAGTTTATATATTTCCTTATAATCTGAGTGTATTGTACGAGTGTTAGAGAAAATATAATAAATAGCTGAATGTAGTCCACATTGAGTGAACAATTCTGTGTGTTATTTTCTTCTTCTCCTTTCTCTTTTTCTACTATCGATTGTTGTGTGTGATTGTTTGATTCTCAACCTATAGTTCAAAATATCAATTAATTTTCTTCTTCTTCTAAACATTAATTTTTGAGATAATATTTGATTTTGAATTGCGTTTTTTTATTTAAAATATGTGTATCAAAATAAAATATTACTTCATTTTATTTTAATGTATGATATGTTATTTAAAATATAAATAATAAACATATCGAATGTTTAAATTATGTACATGATGATCACAATAATATCATATTATTTAACAATTGAGTTAAAAAAATGTGGTAATAACGATGGGAGATATTGTTTTATTTAGTTTGACATATGTCTAATTCTCTCTTTTTCTCTCTTTAAAAATTTTAATATAAAATGATTGATGTGATAGATAAAAAAAGAAGAAGAATGTTATAAATAAAATTTAATTATTCTAGAATCACCAAATGTGTAAAGTATGAAAACAAAGATTTATATATTGTTGATTGAAAGTTAGGTATAGATCATGAGATACTCTTTTAATTTTGTTAATCAAGTTATTTAAAGTGCAAGTAAAATCTAAGATAAATTATGTTGATTTATGTAAGTACTCAAAAGTTATTTAAAGTAGAATCAGTCATATGATAATCGTAAATCTCATAATATATATTTTTGACTCATGATAAAAAATAAAATAGTTCATCCTTGTACATACTTAAAAACTATGAACTCTTCATTTATTCTCAATCTATTCTACTACACTTGAAAAGCTTTTACTATACTAAGAGTGGGTCACACTCATAATTCAATGATGTTAACTATTATCATGAGGACAATTGTTTAAAAATTTAAAGTGAAGATTTTATTGAAGTGTAACGTTCAATATTACAATTACATATCTAGTGCTTTCCAATAATTGTGTTTTATTTATTACTTTCTTAACCATTGTTCTTAGGGTAAAAAATAGCAAATTTGCTTTTACTATAATGGATTTCGTGATTTCATAATGTTGAATAAATTTTAACCATCAATTAACCCCCATTTCTCACACACACACAAAAAAACGTTATATTCAAAGCAGTCCAAGAAACAGTGTTCTTAACCGGCGTATCCTTAAATACTCTACAAGCCTCCAATCTATATGCCTTAGTGTAAGGTTATGGAATGGGTAGACATGGGTTCGTTCAAAAAATGGTGGGCGAGCTTTGTTTCCTCGATTCTTCACCCTTCGCCAAGTTATTGGACTCTTGCGTTCGGTCAAAGTCTGGAATTGACGCGTGTCGCATTCATGCTCGGATCATTAAGACACAGTTTTCATCTGAAATCTTTATTCAGAACAGGCTCATAGATGCTTATGGGAAATGCGGTTATTTTGAGAACGCACGCAAGGTGTTTGATCGTATGCCGCAGAGGAACACTTTCAGTTATAACGCTATTTTGAGCGTTTTGGCAAAGTTTGGTAAGCTTGATGAGGCTTTCAACGTTTTTAAGTCGATGCCTGAGCCCGACCATTGCTCGTGGAATGCTATGGTGTCGGGTTTTGCGCAACATGATCGCTTTGAGGAGGCTTTGAAGTTCTTTGTTGACATGCATAGTGAGGATTTTGTGCTTAATGAGTATTCGTTTGGGAGTGCTCTTAGTGCTTGTGCAGGGTTGACAGATTTGAATATGGGGATACAAATCCATGCGTTGACATCGAAGTCTCGTTACTTGTTAGATGTTTACATGGGTTCTGCTCTTGTTGATATGTACTCCAAGTGTGGGGTGGTAGCTTGTGCTCAAAGGGTTTTTGATGCCATGGCTGTGAGGAATATAGTTTCCTGGAACAGTTTGATTACGTGCTATGAGCAAAATGGTCCTGCGGGGAAAGCTCTGGAGGTTTTTGTTATGATGATGGATAATGGGGTTGAGCCTGATGAAATTACTCTGGCCAGTGTGGTCAGTGCTTGTGCGAGCCGGTCCGCAATTAGGGAAGGTTTGCAAATTCATGCTCGTGTTGTGAAACGGGATAAGTACCGGAATGACCTTGTGTTAGGCAATGCATTGGTTGATATGTATGCAAAATGCAGAAGAGTTAATGAAGCTCGATTGGTTTTTGATAGGATGCCACTTAGGAATGTGGTGTCTGAAACCTCCATGGTATGTGGATATGCCAGGGCAGCCAGTGTGAAAGCAGCGAGGTTGATGTTTTCAAATATGATGGAGAAGAATGTGGTGTCCTGGAATGCACTTATTGCAGGTTACACACAGAATGGAGAAAATGAAGAGGCAGTTCGACTTTTCCTTCTCCTAAAGAGGGAATCTATCTGGCCAACCCATTACACCTTTGGGAATCTACTTAATGCATGTGCAAATCTCGCTGATCTGAAGCTTGGTAGACAGGCTCACACTCAAATTTTGAAGCATGGATTTTGGTTCCAGTCTGGAGAAGAATCTGATATTTTTGTGGGGAATTCTCTCATTGACATGTACATGAAATGTGGAATGGTTAAAGATGGATGCCTGGTTTTTGAGCGCATGGTAGAAAGGGATGTCGTTTCATGGAATGCCATGATAGTGGGGTATGCACAGAATGGTTATGGTACAGATGCCATTGAAATTTTCAGGAAAATGTTGGTATCAGGAGAAAAGCCAGATCATGTTACTATGATAGGAGTTTTATCTGCATGTAGTCATGCGGGGCTTGTTGAAGAAGGACGTCGTTACTTCCACTCAATGAGGACCGAGCTTGGTTTAGCACCAATGAAGGACCATTTTACTTGCATGGTTGATTTACTGGGTCGGGCTGGTTGCCTTGATGAAGCAAATGATTTGATACAGACAATGCCAATGCAGCCGGACACTGTTGTCTGGGGATCTTTACTTGCTGCTTGTAAGGTTCATGGAAACATTGAATTAGGGAAGTATGTGGCAGAAAAGCTCATGGAGATTGATCCCTTGAACTCTGGACCTTATGTTCTTCTTTCAAATATGTATGCTGAGCTTGGTAGATGGAAAGATGTGGTGAGAGTCCGGAAACAGATGAGGCAAAGGGGAGTAATTAAGCAACCTGGTTGCAGCTGGATTGAAATTCAAAGTTGTGTGCATGTTTTCATGGTGAAAGATAAAAGGCACCCTCGGAAGAAGGACATCCATTTAGTTCTGAAATTTCTCACAGAACAGATGAAGTGGGCTGGTTATGTGCCAGAAGCTGATGATGATGAAATTTGTGAAGAGCAAAGTGACTCTGAACTTGTCTTGCATTTTGAAATGGAAACGGAGGCTGATACTGCAGTTGCATAAAATGAAATTCTTCTGGCTAATTGCTCTGAGTCCTTCACTAGAAAGTAGGAAGATCTGGTATTAAAATTTCTTAGAATTTGAATGAAGGCTCTAGAAATTTAAGATGAGGGTTCCTCCAAATTTTTTCTAAAGGGTTTATTTAAGTTAAATGTATAAGCTAGTAAATCAGAATCTGATTTGCAACTGAGCTTGACTCCTGCATTAAAGCTCATACCACCATACACATAACAGCTCTTTTTTGCTTTTAGATTCTAAAGATATGGTTCCACAAGAAAAACAGATGGCCCACCATGGGAAGAATCTACAAGAGAAGAGGTTTGTCTCTTCTTGGTGAATCACATCCACTCCAGGAAGATCAAATTGTTCTAACATCGCTGATCTACCATTAGCATCTGCCAATGTTGAAAATTTTGAGGAAGATTCTTTTAGCACAAACTCAGAAGCCTAAAGGTTCCCTGAAGAACAAAATCGGTGCTGGATTTAGGCAATTTTAGCATTTCTAGTGATTGGTTTAAATTTGCCAAAGCAAAAGTTGATTTTTCAAACTGTTGGGAAAAAGAAACTAGTTGACTATTGCATGTCTAGCCCCAGCTTTATGGTCTCAATCACTACAAATAGTATGACCAACAAGAAGATAAGGACCATAAAGAATTGCTTGAACAGATGCATATTCAGGCCTGTCATCTGGATTTGGTCCAAAAACATATCAGTAATATAACCAAATTCCTTTGCTAGAAATATATGCTTTAGCAGAAGAATACTTGTGTACTCAACACATGGATTATCTTGTGAAGCTACCTTTCATGGCCATTGTTCTTCAACCATTCCACATTTCATGTATATGGATTATCATGGTAGTAATTGGCATTGGCAGCTGAAGGGTCAGCTTGTCACTAGCACTCCATTGTCGTGTGTTGGCAAAAACATTTCCTAGAGGTCCACAAAATAAAGTATTACTTCAATGTTTCAAGTGTTATTTTTTTTTTCTTTTTCTGTTAAAACATACACAAATATTTGCTGCAAAAGATCTTATTTATTTTTTGGTGGTCTAGCATTATAGCAACTAGTTTATGCATGTTAAAGAGAGTCTCACATCTGGAGTTGTCAGAGATAAAGTGCTCTGTAGAAGTAAGATTTCAAAACTTAGATTGTGGAAGAAAAAAGCAAAGGATCTTACATTTCATATCCTGTTGGTTTCTTCTCAAATAAGGTTTTAAAAACGGCATTGTAAATCACAAATTCATCACAGTTCCTTAGAAATTATTGTAACTTTCCCATTATCCTTTAGCTGATTTGTTTAACAATTAAAAATTAAAATAAATCCAAGTCACTAAATTATCATAAGCTTAGGGCCGACCCTGAGATTCTTTATGTCCTGGGCAAACCGAGAAAATTCAAGGTCCTTTTTTAAGTAATTATCTTAGGATCGATGGAAGTGGAAGAAAATAATATATTACACTATACTCTTTGGATTTACTATTGTGCATAAATTGTCGGTTCATTTTTCCAAAATTCTGAATAGATTTTTATTGAGATATAGAAACATCACCCATTACTAGTAATCATCTCATTTTTTATAATAATCTTACAGCTCCGCCTCAACAGCAACACTTATCAATGAAATAAACTAACCAACAAAATGACCGGGGATCTCACTTCCTAGAGATATAAAGAGAAACTGAGGACTCGAAGGGGACTAGCTTAGACAACATAGACATGTGAAGGGGAATATATATGGAAAAGAAAGTAGGTTGGATTGCAGTGCAGCTGCATCCAACAAAGTCACACTTGAACTCATGTGTCAAATGTAAGGTTTGGACTTGGACACAATATTTCCAGTTGCCACCACAAAACATGTTGTCTTAGCTTGCAACTAGGGACAAAGAAACAGAAAGCACCAACGGCAACGCATAAATGTCTCAGATTGCCCTTATAATTTGTGCCAGCATTCTTCTCTAGGAGTTGGCCTATATATACACCAGAGCAGAGCTTAGCCAAATGCTTGCACGTTTATGCTTTAGGTGTATGGCTGTTTGGGGTAATAGCCAATTGCTATATGTTGGTTCCAATATATATTGTAAGATATGGCACTCTGTGTTTGACATAATTGTAAAGTTATTTTTTCTCCCCTCATTTTTTGTTGGTAGGCCAATAATTTGAGGCATTTGGAGGATTGTGCTCCTCCAGTTGCCCTATTTTTGTTATTTGATTTCCATCTCAATGAAGTGATCCATCAATGGAAGTGTGAAGTAGAACTCATTCATATTCGTTTTAGAAAAAAAAAAACACAGATCATACCATACTATTATTACATAACTACTGAATGCTGATATAATTAACGAAAACAGCTACACTGAGTAGTGACATATATCATCACTTCTCTCCCCACTCGGTTCTTTTCTTTTCTATAAAATGAACAGAAAGGTCACCTTACTGCAGCTGACTTCCAATTTTCTAATTCTGGTTATCACTGAGTATCATTTAATAACACAGCACCAAAGACTTGAAGATACTCATCAACTATTCTTTTACATTTCAATATCGATTACTTGAACCTTCTTTATAAGACGAAGCATATTATACTGTTTATTTTAAAGGGAAAAAATGTATCAATCTTGAATATTGAAATAAACTGTGTAATGCTCGTCTCTGAATGAGAGTAATGGCTGCAAAAGAAAATTCCTGTTTGCCCCTTTTGCCACAAAACTGATAGGATTGTATTGGCTCAATCCTTGCAGAGCAACAAAGCTTGTTGCTTGGTTAAAAGTAGCATCAGAATCAGATTTGCAGCTGAGCTTGACTCCTGCACTAGGGTTCATACCACTGTATACATAACAGCCCTTGTTGCTCTGGGATTCTAAAGATACGGTTTCATTTCGTCCATCCAATCCTGGTACCAAAAGAAAAACAGAAGACGGCCCGCCATGAGAAGAATCTACAGTGAGAAGAGGTTTGCCTGCTCCTTGGTGAATCACATTCATTCCAGGAAGATCAAATGGTTCTAACATCACTGATCTATCATTAGCATCTGCTAATTTTGAAAACTTTGAGGAAGATTCTTCTAGGACAATCCTAAAGGTTGCTTGAAGAGCCAAATCAGTGCCAAATTCAGGCAATTTTTGCATTGAAACTGATTGGTTTGAATTTGCCAAGACAAAAGTTGATCCTTCAAAGTCTCGGAAAAAAGAAACTAGCTGACTATTGTAACTGGCAGGAATAGGAGTAATCCAGTCTGCATTGTTAGCCCCAGCTTTAATGTTCCAATCACCACCGGTTGTATGACCAGCAAGAAGGTAAGGACCATAAAGAATTGCTTGAACAGATGCATATTCAGGCCTGTCATCTGAATTTAGTTCAAAAAAACTATCAGTAACTTAACCAATTTTTTTGTTAGAAATATATGCTCTGATCGAAGAATACTAGTAAATAGTAATCAACACTTGTGCATTATCTTGTGAAGCTACCTTTTATGGCCTCTGTCCTTACGGTAAGGGGCAGCTGAAGGGTCAGCTTGTCACTAGCACTCCATTGTCTTGTGATTGACAAATAATTTCCTAGAGGCCACAACATAAAACATTACTTCAACTTGAAAGTGTTAATGTTTTTGGTTAAAAATTACACATATTATTTGACGCAAAAGAGTGTATTCATTTTTTGGTAGTTAAGCATTTTAGCAACTAGTGAGTATGTGTGTAAATCAGATAAATGGCAGAGCTCTTGGATAATAAAAAGTAAAGTTGGATTGCCACCTGGATTTGGCAGAGATAAAGTTTGACCATTTAATATCCCCTTGGCACCATCCAGAAGAGTCCAACTTGGTAGTCGAAAGTTCAATGTAGACAAAGTATTCTGCAGAAGTAAAGATTTGAAAACTTAGGATGTAGAAGAAATATGCAGAGTATCTTATATTTCATATCCTGTTGGTTTCTTCTCAAATAAGGTTTAAAAATTGGCATTGTAAGTCACGCAGATTCATCACGGTTCATTAGTAAATATTGTACCCTATCCATTATCCTTTAGCTGATTCGTTTCGTAATTAAAAATTTAAAACAAATCCAAGTCATTAGTGTAGAGGGTTTAGAACAAAAGCAGACCAAATCTTGCCCAGATTATGAGGATGCTTACTCTAAAAGGTATCTAAGATGAATATTTAGCTAAATGAGATGCCATTACCCATAAAACAATGTCACAGTTACCTCAACAGGAGAAAACGTAAATGTCACTCGTAGGTAAGGATCCGATGAAGAAGCTGGAACAACTGTCTGATTGAGCAAAAATTTGCCTGATTTCCAATTAAATGAGCTTGATATGTACTGAATGATGTACAGTGTAGGATCTTTGCCTTCGTCTTCAAAATAGATGGAATCCCCCAGTTTTGAGAATGATTCAATTCCTAATAAACAGAAAAAGAAATTGAGATTAAAATTAAATGATTGATAAAAGTACGGTGAAGTTGAAAAAGAATGCAGTTTCGGAAGTATATAAAGAAAATAATTGTATACCTGTTCCATAGCAGCACCAGAAAGAGTCAAACTGTGTTCCCCAACTATGTCCAGTTCTAGCCTTCGAAACCGCAAAACCTAGTGGAAGCATATAAATCATCACTCCAGGATCTGTTCCTCTTTGAATGCTGAGCACACCATTGGTTAAGGCACGCTCATAATAGTCTGCATAAGAGACTTCTTTGGTCCATCTAAACAGGTGACGTGAAACCTGAAATCATTTTATTTTTGTGTGCTAAGACAAATGAAACAAACACAAACACATAAACAAACATACAGATATAAATGAAAAACATGTAGCGATGAATTACCATGTCATAATCAGTTTTCTCTCTTCCAACGATGAATTTTTTTTCATATACACATTTTTAACTTCCTAAGCATTACCTAAAGAGCTTATAAAATGATGAATGATTGGTTGTACCTTCAACATATTATAAGTTGTGCATGATTCTTCATTCTCTGTCGTTCTTAAGTTGTCTGCTATTCTCTTTGGATTACTCCTAATAAAAAATTGAAGTAAAAGAGTTAAGAAAGAAATCTAGAATTGGTTATCAACTAATAAAGGAGCAGAACATTTCAATTTGATGCCCTTGTAGCAAGCAATTATTCAACGGATAATTTCAAATGCAAGTGAAAAAACTAAAACTAAAAATGCAACATTTTAATACCAGAACTCGCTGACTGATGTCCCTCCAGTTGCGTAGCTGTGAGAAGAGTTTACGAGGTCCATAAAGAATGTCCCAATTTGCTAAAATACCAATAAACAAGAAAAAGTCTTAGAAAGTTGAAAGGCATAACAAATATTAAGTTGTGATGGAATTACTTCCAATACAAATATACAAAACATACCCAATAAAGGGGATCAAACAAACAAATATTATGAATATACATGTAATTTGAAGTTTGAATGACAGATATACTGCATGTTATTAGTCCAATAAATAACAAATAAATACAATTCCATTCAAACTTAATGAAATATATATCAGTAATCTACAATGTCAGCGAAGCAATTCACCTTATAAAGTGGATCGCCTGTGATTTCATACCGCATTTGAGATCCAACAACAATTGGGATATGTGTATTAGCATGGAAATCAGCTATGTCATTAGCCTACATGAGAAAAGAGAATTTTAAAATTAACTTATGGGCCATGACTTAAAATTAGATACGATTTCGAGAATAGAATAGAAGGCCAGAGTTCAACATTCAAATATCCGATCGTTTCATTTGGAGGTCAGCACAACATTATAAATAACATTCAAGCAGAATAAACTCTTTCTTTGGTGCATAAAAAGAGGAAAATTGATATATGTTCCTCATTACATGATCTGTTTTTCATTAAAAAAAAACTTGATGATTTACTAGGCAGCAACCTTTCTGTTTCACTATGGCTTGCCCTCAAGAAAATTAAAATTGAAAGAAGGAAATAATTAAATTTTACATGGAAACTTTCGGGGTATATATGGTATGCACTTTTACAGAAGTACTTATCTGAAAGCTAACAAACATTAGTTATGACTGCAACACAACTGATTTTAAAACTAATTTGAAAGACAACTGAAACATCTAGAAACTTACAGCCAAGACTGTATAGTACTATGTGGACTAAATAACAATCGTCATATAGAATACTGTTATCGTTACCTGCACTGCAAGCAACCCTAAAAAGCATGGCTTGTCAAAAAGGTGAGCCAACACTAGGTGCTTAGAATCTCCCTGAATAGAAAAACATGACAACTTTAATTCCAAAGTGAAGTGTGCTCTAATAATGAAAACAATACAGGTAAGCCAATTCTTATAAAATATCTCACCTATGGATTATAATCCATTTCTGTTAACCTTTATGATTAAATAAAAAAAGTCTACAATTCAAGAACATCATACAGAAAAACAAAGCAAAAAGAGTAAAGAAATTACGCAAACCAGTTAACTTACCGTTATGCTGTATAATCTATAAAGGACATCATTCATTCCTCCAGTTTCTTCATTCAGTGATTGATAGTGTCTATTTACAGTGTACTTTGTTATTACATTCTGCACTCTGTTGTAGAAGTAATCAACCATCCATGTTACCATTTTTAGAGCTTGAGGGTTTCCAGCAAAAGTATGTTGATCCAAGAGGCCAGCCAAGATCTGTCAAAGCTGAATAGTTGAAATTCCACAACATATGGTCGAAAGCACTTGCGTAATAAAAATCCACTTTTTGATTGTACCTTGTGAATGGTATAATAGGGAGCCCAAACAGGTTGAACAGCTTCAAATCGATCAAAAAACTCAGATGGAAATGCAGATAGATATCCGGTTCCAATTTTCTCCTGACAGGCAGACAGACCAGCAACAAGAGATGACATTTTCTGCTTCAGGGTATCATTCTGTGTGCTGGCCCACATTAGAGCTGATGCGCTCAAGTAATGCCCTTCACATTGGCAAAAACAAGCAATCATAAATTAACTTTGAAAAGTTAATTGCAGGGGCTCAAATTTGCAGGTAAGGGTAGTGTGCTTGGTAAGATACAAGACCACGAAACATGCATTTGTGTGTCAAGTGCCAACATATCAATGTATGAGGGGTATTTCTTAAAGTTAGGAACAAACCTCAAACCAAGTAAATAAAATCAGTACTTGAAATACATGGAGTCCAAGGGATCCTTTAGAGTAAAGATTACATATAGAAAGGCAACCTTTATAAAGCTTGAAAATGTTTCTTGCTGTTTGTAGATAGCAAAACATTAACCAGTAAATATTGTGTAAATATCGTTGCAATTTTTATTAAAAATAATAGTTCAATCTTCTCTCAGCTGAGTATAAATTTAACAAGCATGAAGTGGAAAAAGCTTTACAAGAAAAAGAGACTAGAATTATACCCTTTTGAATCTTTGAGTAAAAACAACCAATTACAAAGTTATTACTCTTTAGTTGCATTTTAGGCCCTTCCTCCTTATGAATTTGATTCAGTAGTCAATTTTTTCACGCACTTCACACAGTCAGTGCATTCGTAACTGTTGGATGAAAATCAGATGGCTCAAATTTTTAATGTGTGTTTTAAGCCTGATTTACCAATATAAAACATGAGTCATCAGATCCCTCATCCAGTGGTTGTGAGTTGTTGAATGTTTGAATGCATAGAAAAGAGAATACAGAGAATCTGGATCCTCCTCCTCATAAGAATTCATTAGCAAGCAAGAGGTGAGTATAAACAAATACCATTAAACTAGGGACACAATTTAGATATGGCAAAAAAAAAGAGAAGGTAAGATGATCAATAAAATAAACTAACCAACAAAATGACCTCTGAGCTCAACTGCTGGACCTTCCCACCCTCCATAAGGAGTCCCAGGTGTGGATAGACCAGCTGTCTTCCTGAAGCTCCAAATCAAGCTGTCCACATCCAACATCAACAGATACTCCAAATTTGTTTGCTGTGCTCTACCATGGATGGAATCCTTATGCAACCTCACATCCTGAAGAGGCACTTCTTTGAGAAATCCTTCACCTGACTTGAACACACCCATGTTCTTAATCTTCCTATACATCACCCCCCATTCATGTTGGTTCTGTTCTGACAATAACTTCCTCGGCAGCAAATCCGCCCAAGCCGTTTCATCCGTTGGCGTCAAATGGTAGTAATCCATCACCTCTGCTTTCCATGTTGCATTATTGGACATCAATAGCTCATACCTGAATGTATGAGATTGTGTAGGAATGTTTGTGCACTCTTTAGCAACAGCACAACCACACAACAGAATGGCCACAAGCACAAACACAAAAGCCTCCATTCTCCTGAGAAATTCAAAGTCAAACCAACAAAATTAAACAACAATAAACCAAGCAAAGCAGGTACCAAATAACATTAAACATTACCAGCAGACAACCTCAATTCATGCTAAGAGTCTAAAACCAATAGGACTTGGAAACACCCCAGAAGTTTTTTTTTTTGGTGAATTAAACTCCCCAGAAGTTAATAATTAATGAGTTGAACAAATTGAGTTAAAAAAAAAAATCAAAAGGGAAGTTACATTGGATTTCTTAAATGAAGAGAGACTGAAACTGAAGAGTGAAGACTAGAAATTCAGTAGAGTGAAGAGTGGGGGAACATAAATAGAGAGAGAGAGAGGCAGAGGAAGACAAAGAAGGGAAATAGTTAAGACAGCATAGACATGTGAGTGAGAATATGTGTGTGTGTGTGTCCATATATATATCTCTCTATATATATATATATATATATATATATAGGCAGTAGAAAACAAAGCAGGTTGGAGTGCAGTGCAGGTGCAGCCAACAAAGTCACGCTGAAACTCATCTCGTGAAAGGTAAGGTTTGGATATGGAAACAGTGAAAGTAATCTCAATCCATAAACACTATCCGGAATTCAAGCAGGGGAGAGAGAGAGAAAGGTTAGAATGAATAATAAGCACTAGTACTACAAAAACATGTTTGTCTTAGCCAGCAACTAGGGACAAACATAAAAGATAGAGAAAGAGAGAACAGAACACACCCCACACAACACATATTATAAACAATGAGTGACTCACGGATGAACAATGGACAACACGGGCATCGAAGTAGCAAAAATGGTCATCCAAGTATGGAAATGAATGTTTTCCTCAAAAGGTTGAAGGTGAAGTTAGTTGATAAGTCACGATTTAGTGTTGTTCCTTGTTCCTTGTGTGCAGTGCAGTTATCTTATATATATACCATTGTTTAGTGGAGATTTTACATTGCATCCCGTGACCAAAGATGCAGTGAAAATAAACCGATGAGTTTATCTGAATTTATAGTATGGTCCTTCCTTCAACCTATGAGCTTTCATTTCCATCACACAACCCCGCCAGTACCATGAGTAAACAGTGATAGAAACGGTCGACCCTGCATTCATCATCACATGCCCATGAAAGAGATCAAAAAATTAAAATGGAACTGATTCGATGTTTTTGAATAATTTTAAATTCTAAAATCAATAAAAAGTGATAAAAAAAAAGTATTGGTTTATCTTTTTTTTGAGAGAGAAAAGTCAACAAACTATATAATTAAGTGGTAATATAAAATTATTTTATACAGTAAATACATCAAAATATATATTATTTCCAAAATTAAAATATATTTTTAAATATTAATTTTTTTTCTCAATATACATATAATATATCTTCTTATAAAAGAATTATCTATTAGAAACAAAAACAGAGAGATTTATAACCATTTACACGCATTATTTAACCAATTGATATTTAAATTCTATACAATAAATATTAATCAACATTTTAACAACATTTAAATATGTTTATGATATTTTAAATATTTATCATAGTATTATCTTACTATTATGAAGACATAATAATTTTTCTAATATATACAATAGGGATGTTCGTGACTCACTTTCAAATTCGATTTATCCAAATTGACCTAAATATTTTTGGTTAGGTTTTAAGTGTTTGGTTAAATTCAACTTAACTCGTTCAAACTATTTATGCACGAATTGGATTAAAAATTTTAATTTTTAAATTGTTAACATGTGAACCTCACCCCATTGACTTGTTGAGTAACATTAGGGCGTATTTAGTGGTTAGGGTAAGATAGGATATACCTGCAACATAAAAACATGATATGATAAGAATAAGATACGTTTTAATCTTATTCAATGTTTGATGATTACAAAATAATGATATGATATACTTACATTTAAAAATATTATTTCATTAAAATTACCTAGAACTTTCTAAAAATAAAATTTTAATTTTTTATAAGCTATGAAAATTAAAAAAAAATAATTTTAACTAAACTATACAAAATTATATTTTATTTATGCACTTACTTTTTTTTATAATTATAAAAAAATTATATAAGGTTATTAAAATAATCAAATATTTTTTTGAAAAATATTTGAATAATAATTATTTAATTTTTAATATTTTAATAAATAATTT
>PYAF01001948.1:206138-252284 GCA_007407185.1 Glycine tomentella
AATTATACTTTTTGTAAACATTTTTAATTGAATTTTGTAATTAAATATAGTACATGAAAGTTAAAGAAATGATTCTTTAAATGATTTTTATTCTAAAAATTTGGTATTTGTTTTTACTTTTTAGTTAAAAAATTATAATTCCTTAATTGAATTGTCTTTATGATATATACAAAGATAAATGTTAGAGAGAACTATAAAAAATTTATTAAAAGTTATTAATTAGATATTTCATGTCTCATTTAATTATTCTTTCCTTTCTAATTTATAAATGAGATTTATCAAAATGAACAATTTTCAATAATTTTTAATTTCTTAAAGAGTATTAAAGAGATAGTGTCACTAATATCCCTTCTCGTCTCCTGAAATTCATTTGTTATATTTTCTTATGTTTTTAATATTAACTAAATCGTTTAACAAGTTGCTATCGAATATATAAAAATGAAATTGATTTATTTATATTCTTTTGTGTGGTTGTTCTTTTCTATATAAATATCAGCATTGGCATACCTATATATAATTTAGGATGTACAAATGTGTCCCCTGAATTTGATAAGTTATATCTAAATGTCTTTAATTTTTGTATTTTTTCAGTATTTATTATATTTGAATCCCCTACTCTTATATTTTACTCTCCAATAACACTAGCTCCATGTAAGTTTTTTTGTCCCCACTAAATCCCACTAAATCATGGTTTTGGATGTGCCACTCAATATGAGATACGACGAGGTAAAATATGTCCACGACCTCCATCAATTCAAAATACCTTCTTTTGCTTATTTTTTGCAATTTCTTTACTGTTTTTATTGCCTTTAATCACATTCCTTACCACAAAAAAATAATTTAGGAGTAATTTACCGTAGAAACATCAGAATCTCAATTGTAGGAAAGTTCTTTATAGTGTGTCAGGAATCCAATTAAAGAACATAATGTTTTCCTTGAATCAATTGCTTAAGTGAGAATCAATTGATATTAATTGATTAATAAGATTTTACACCGACAACTCTTAAAGAACTTCATTTTTGACAAAAAAATTATCTCATATAAAACTTGAGCTAATACTCAATTCAAAATAGGCAGAATTTATCTTAAGTTTTATAATAAAAATAAATTTAACTTTAATATTTTATGACTTACATGTTAATCTTGACTATTAATAATAAAATTTCATGGTCACTTTTTTTAGAGTTATCATTAACTCATTATCATGATAATCATTGTTGTGATCATTATTATAATTGTTATTACCACCACCAGCAATTTGATTGTTGTAATTATCATTATTGTAAAAGTCTTTCTTAGAAATAAAATAAATCACAATCTTAGACATGAATATTTATTCCTGTCACATTACTAAAATATTACAAATTGGTTATACAAAATTAATTTTAATTTTAATTTGAGTATGAAGTAATAAGATTTATATGTGGTGTTTTTATTTTGAAAGTAAGTTAGTCATAAAATTTATTATTATCTCTTTCATCTTCTAAAAATCATTTCAACTTAGTGTGTACGAGGAGTGCGTATCTGCTGTCCATTTAAGAACGCACATCGATCTCAATGGTTTTCTTAAATCAAAATCGTCAAAACACAAGCCAAACACACTGTTAAAATCAATTCTAGAACTAAAATAAAATTTTCTAAGGTGAGACCAAATATGCAAACGTTTACATAAAATCATCTTGGCTAATATTTAATACTTCAGATGACTAAAGAGCGTACTTAATACCTGTTTGGTTCTAAAGTTACATCACCAACCACAAGTTTAAATGAACTGTGTCCCCCTGTGGCTTATGTAGGAGCATTTGTCATGTGCAGAATAAATTAGAAAATTTTGGCCAGAGTGGCGAATTGAGTGAGGTCCACACTGTTGAAAATCGACAATCACACACAAATCGATAAACAGAAAAGAGAATAGGGAAGAGAAATATGACACAGTGTTTTACCCTGGTTCACCCAATATAGGCTACGTCCAGCTTGTCTGTACTATAATCTCCTCACCGCCGCTCGTTACAAGTCACTCTGTTTACAAGGGGAATATAAATAGGATTAAAAAGAAACCCTAACAGTAGCTATTCATGGACCCTGCCAACAAGAAGGGTTGTCTTCTGACTGCGAAAGATGAGCCATATCCAACACACACAAAAGCAAAAAGGAAAAGGGCTTTCCCACATAAAATTTTTCGTCCTTCAAAAAGTTGGAATCGCGTTTGTATTCCCCCGCCCCTCAATCATGTCAGGATATTGAGTGTATGTTTGGTTATCCCGTTGTAAAATTATTTTTGTATTCATTTTACTTTTATTTCTTGGATTTGCATTGTAATACACATTGTATCATTTTTATCTTCAAACTAAACATGTAGTGAATCATTAGTAAGAGTCGTAATTCAAAGAGCCCAAATTATAAATTTATTTCTCAACTTGATGATTTCGATATGTGGAATTTCTCAAGTAAAATAGATGTGGCACAATGAACAATGTTTATGTTAATTGATAGAAGATATTTTTTTTTTTTGATTGTCAGATATGGATCGAAGTTATTTTGGCTAATTTGGGGGATGTACAGCTAATGAGGTTAAATTTCAATTATGGTTCATTACTTAGGCCTTCTGAGGTAGGTATTTCTTATTAAGTAATGCGTACTCCTAAGCAAGAACTCCGAAATAATGTACTCTACAACTCATTATTGTTCGTAAATAATGGAGTGCTTGGTGGAAAGCAACCTTTTTTCTTGTTCGTAAATAAATTCCCAAGAAAATGATGAAACTAAGGGAATATGACTTAGACTTTGGTTTCTTGCAAAGACACTGGAAAACTGATGGAATGCTTGACTCAGACCTAACGTACAAGGACATACCTTTTGCGTGAAGCCAAATAAGGAATTACCTCCATAAATTAACTTCCTTTCAATCCTTTCATACTACCAAAAACAAACGTTTAATTGTGCAATTTCTTTGTCTTGAGCTAAATGGTTGGTCCTTTTATCACTATTAAAAAAAAATTCAGAAATAGAAAATTCGATTAATAAAGTGAGAAAGTTGGTTATTAAATCAATTAGTAACTAAATTGGAGACTGATTTAAAATGGTTTACTAATATTTAACTTATGATATGTGGACAATGTGGTCGATTTTTCAGCTATCCATTCAACAATTAATTTTAGACCGATTTAGCGAAAACTTTTAGTGGCCAGTTTAACAACTGATGTTAGTGACTGATTTATCAACTGATTTTAGTAACTGATACAGTGATCGATTGTTTTGGTATAAGTATAGTGATTGATTTAGTAATAATCACTAATCAGTCTGAATTTGTAGTAGTACTACTATAAACTTTCGAACTTCAATTATTAATAAAGTTGGCACATGATGGATCCGTGCAGCACTATTACTATGGTCTCTTTAGGCAGAACAGACCCCACAACCATCAAATTCAAGTTTTAAGAAAAACCTCCGAATATGGTTCAATTATAATCATCATATGCAAATTAGCTATAATATGTTCATTTAGCTTAATATGGCATGAACTTGAGAGCCAGCCCTTAAAGTGCAAATATATTTTTTACTACGTTTTTTTAAATAGAATCAGTTAGTAAAGTTTAATGTAGTACACATCATGTGACACGCAAGGAAACTGTGAAACACAAACACTGTTAAAAGTGGACAAGTGGAATCATGTAAGAAAACGATGGATAACAATTTCATGTCACACAACACATGTAGTTCATTGCTTGAACTGAAACACTAGTTAGTGAGAAATGATGCAGTCATGTTCTTTCTCACATACTAAGCCATAAGCAAAACAAATTGCTTACTCATTTGCGGATTGCATCACATTTAGAGACTCACTTTTTCAATTTCAAAGGGACACGATTCCTTGTTACGAAAAATGAGATCAGAGGCTTAGGAGCCTTGGCTTCAGCCAGGTGGTTGATGGAACTCATGGAAGCAATGGGGTACAACTACGTAGAAGCCTTATCCCAAACCCATATCCTTGAAATTCGAGAACAAAAATAAATCATGGGTAGGACTCTTTGTATTGCTTCCACATAATTAATATCTTGACATTGATATGCAAGTGGGTTAGTACTGAGCCAAAAATTGTTGATAGTTTGTGAGCAAATACCCTACGTCATTAATTGATTAAACATTACATTATCTATCATTTTCGCAAATTCTCCTGACACTACACCGCACCATAACCAATACAAACTTTGTCATTTCCTAGTTCTAGTTACTTTGAGAGTCCTAGTTCTAATTACTCAACCTTTTGTCTGTAGACAAGTGTTGTATTGCTTTAGCTCATGGCCTGAGCAGAAAAGTTAAATAATGATGGAAATGAAAAATGATGAATATGTAATTTCCTTTTTATTAGATCAACTTATTTTTTGGATAAAGGGATATTTTCATTTATTACTTCATGTCTAAGTCGAGGATCAAAAAAATATTTTGATTAAGAGATTCAAATGTCTTGATATGAATAGATTATATTATAACTATTTTTAAGAATTTAAATTTGAATAACAAATTATAAAAGGATTAAGTTCGGAAATTTATCATATATAGGAAAAAATAATAATTAAGTATAATTTATATTATTCTTTGACTATGTAGTTGAAAAAATATGCAGACAGTTGAGATATTACACAATCCATTTATTAGGAAGATTACAAACAGATACAGACTAACACCTAAGATATATAAATACGCAATCCATTTATTAGGAGATTATTACAGAAACCAGGTATGGTGATCGTAAAAGCTATCCAATTCCTGCTGCACCACAAAAGTCATTATCTAAATTGTCATCATTTTCGTATTAATGAGTCCAAGACATCATGCCCATGTTGTAGATATGAACTATGCTAGCTAAAAAAGGATGAAATGTGCGCAACTTCATTCAGCATTCACAAAATACATTTAAAAATTTAGCCTGTGAGTTAGTCCTTTAGTAATTAATTAAAGATCCTTCCAATTAATTTAAGTTTTTTAAGAAAAATAATTAATTTAATTCATTACATTAAATCTGTTAATTAATTATATTATCATTTTAAAACTATCATTTTTTTATTCACTTAATTGCTTCTTATTAATGTTTTGAAAGAGAATAATTAAGTAAAAATATGTAAAAAAAAATAATTAATACATCTAAAAATTTAAAAAAACTATAAAAAAAGACAAATAGATTTTTAAAAACAATCTTATAATTTGAAAAAAAAAAAAACGTATCCTAATGATATTTTCATAACGTTGCACGCAGGAGGTTGAAATTGGATCGTATTGGATTGTCCAATTAATTTAACCGTGAATTCAGTATTAGATTATAGTACAATAATTGGAACCAGATATATCCACTCCATCATGGTCAACAAATTTGAGCCACTCTAGCAATAGATGATAGCACTCTGACCAGACATTCCCAATTAATTAATGTAATCCACAGAACTCACATTGCCAAAGGGGTTAGTCTATCACAAATTTGAGAGCAATTAGTTCGATCAAATTCAAATTATTACCATGATCAAAGCTTAGTCTAACAATTTCAATTTCCTAATCATAAAGCGCTTAAAAAGTTAAAAAACTAGTTGGTAATTGAAAAATTGAAAGTTGAAAATTAACTTATTAAATTATTAGTGTTCGATAAAACTATATTAAATAATTAAAATATGTAAAATGATATAAAAATAATAAAATTATTTTCTTTAAAAATAATAACTAGAAAACTAAATAAATTTATTGAAAATAAAAATGAAAGAAAATATAAAAGATTAGAAATTAACCTTTTAAAAAATGTTATTTCAAATAACATTTCAAAAAAAAGTTAAAAACTACTAAAACAATATATTTATCAAATAATTAACAAATTTTTCAGTTAATAGAAAAATTAAAAATTAACTAAAATGAACTAAAATACCTTCCTAAACATAACCTTAGTCTAACAATAAAATTAAGCTTATTATCTACTTCTTATAGAGCTGCAATGGCCCAAGAGATATAAAGCAAAATAAATATCCTTCTTAAAACCAGCAAGGAATAGTAAGACAAATTATTTTATGGACAGAATCAAACAAATCCAAACAGAGAGAGCATATAGAACAGGAATAGAACCACCACAACACTCCATCACTTAATTTGCTCTCCCCACTTTTTATCTTTCTCAAGTGACAAGAAGGTTAATTGATTGAAATGTATATAAATTGTGGAGCAAATAATATATACTGAACCACTACTTTGTGGAGGCATGATGCACACCCCCATTGGCTAATGGCATAAACTACATCATTTTCTCCTTGACTTTCTTTGTTTTCCTTCACTGTTTCGGAATTTGATGAAAGAGACTCTGAATCATAACTAACTGTTATCAGACTCATGATCTGATTCAAAATACAGAACTGGTTCTGTTGTTGAGTGATTTTGCATGGTACATTCTTAGAATATTCTTAATAGTATTCACTATTAATTCAGTATGACTATCGGGTCCGAATGTTCGATGGATGTGAACTGTGAAGAAATATAGTGACCGAAATGTATTCAGAATTATTTCCATGACAATGTCAATGATGTGTCAAAGATGAGATTTTCTTACCATAATGGAACTCTTCAACATAACTCACTTTTCGTAAGAGGTGAGTATTTGCAAAAGAAATGCTTAAGTTGATAAATATTTCACCAATGACAAGATATATTACATATTTACTTTTAATAGTGATTTTATAAGAGTACAAGTTGGGCTGAATTATGTGATACACGGCCTATTGTCTCACACAATCAATATTATCTTGTCTTAGTGTAGCGAAAAAATAACTTTTAGGCTGATTTTTTTATCTTCTATTAACTAATACATTTTAGAAATCTTGTATCTAAGTATTAACTTCAGTCAATCAATACAATTTAGGTTGGTACATCTCTTTGGATCGAAGTAACTCATTCTAACACATTGAGCGTTTTATCAATTTGGAACACTTTTGAAACTTAGTATTAAGGTTAATTTCATATTTAAATTATTAAAGATATATTTACATAAATTTCTCTGTAAACACTTATAAAAGAAAAAAAAACCAAATAAGCTTTCTCATATTAATTTATCTAAAACTAATTTAAATTATGCATAAGTTAATTTTAATTTTTAGAGAAGATTGTTTGATTATTATTATTTTTATTTTCTTATCCTATGATACTTTGAGAAATTTATCCAAACATCTCCTAAAAAAATCTAACTTTTAACAAGGAAGCCTACTTCTATTTGTAAAATCCTTCCTATAGAAATTTAATACATCATTTAACAGTGCGTTTCTTAAGATAATAATGATGCATGCAAGTATAGAACTTATGACCTTTAATAACACAATACTCTAACCAACTGAACTAATAGACCAATTATATTAAAAATTAATTAATATTGATATATATATATCACTAAATTTATTTAATTTAAAATAATTTATTATGTTAAAAATATATATGTATTAAATATATATTAAAAAATTAGTGTTATATATATCGGCATTAATTATTTTTTAACGTAATTGAGTTATTAATTAATAGTTTAGTTTAATGTTTTTTCTTTGGATTTGGCAACCTGGACTCCGGAAAGCTGGTGAAAAAAATAATCATATTTAAGCACACCGGAGAAGGATAAAAAAAAGAAGAGATGCTTGTCGCTGTATGGACCCAAAAAATAAAAAGCATGCCTTTGCATTTCATGTATCTGGTCTAATGGGTTGTATGCCATCTTCTTCAGCAGATTTTAATCTAGTTTTTGGGTATCATTCAGTTTGGGCCAGTTATGTTTCATCAATACATGCACCATATTTAAAATTTTGATTATTTTTTCCATTAACTTATTTAGAAAAAAGATATAGGCATGATCATCCTAATACAAAGTGAGATCTAAAACAAAAATTGAGAGATACATTTTTTATTTTAAGGAAAAGAGTGATATATGAGATCTTTTAGTTAATATGTGACATTTTTTATTTAAAAATTAATAATAAATATTGGTAGGTCAAAAGCTCAAACTTTACTTGATTTTCCCTTGGACCGATTACAACGATAGGTTTGGAACCCCCTTGTAACAAAACATGCTACATGGCTATCAGCTTTCGACAAACAGATCTATGGCCATCACACTAACGCCTGAGATATTTTAACCCTAATAACTGAAGGATTAATGGTTTTACTGCAACCAGAAGAAGAATTTTAAACCTGACTTGGATTAATGGTTATAATTTTATAAATCAAATTACAATTTATACTATTTTTTATCTATATTTTTCTTCTCATATGCTACATACTTAAAAAATTCTTCATATTTGTTTTATGTCAAATATGTAAATTAGTTTAAGCCACAAAGGTTCTGTAGTTAGTAAGAAACTCATCACAAAAAATGTGAGTTCAAATTCCTTTATTAATGTAAGATATTTATTGGTGGATAATGTATAAGTAGATTTATATATACTTTTTTGAACCATGAGACTTATTCTGTGGTGAGCTATGAAGATACAACTAATCTAAATTTTTTAAATAAAAATGATTACACTAGTTATTTTGAATACGTTTAAAATTAAATTAAATTTTGTTTATTTAGTAATATAAATGAACTCAATCAAATTTAATGAATTATGTTTGAATAATTGATAAAAAGAAATTCAAATTATTTATCTCCGTTTAAGATAATCTTTCTTGCAAAATGTTGAACTAGAATTTTCCTATTTTTGATCATGCCTATGACTTCCGGCCGGCAACTTTAATTATGTATTAATTATTTTCTTGCTATAATACAAGAGTTGTATTTATGTGTACAGTTTCCTAGTCTACGAATCACGATACGATGAGAGGTAAAGAGACAAATTATGAGTCATATCAAACACAATGCATGAGAATATTTTATTTATTTTTTAGTGTTAGGAGATGCAAACAAAACACATATTCACCTAACTAGCTTTTGTTGTTTGGTGAGTGAAATCCAATCCAAAGCCATAAGGGCCAAAAATCTCTTATAAGCCATGGCCCTTGCAAATTGCTACTTGTGCTATCCACATGCAGACCAGTGTTGGGAAGGACCATAACCTGCAGTCAATAAATATGAAAGTGCTATGTGCAAGACCTATGAATAATGCAGACCCAATCTCAAAATAACTCGTGTAAGATTTTTTCAGATTAAAAAATAAATATTTCAAGAGAATTAATATTTATTAGAGAACAATTTAACAAAAATATTTTTATTCTCCTTCTTAGTTTCATAAATGTATTGTTAAGTCTTCTACGAAAATAATATTTATCATAGAACAAAATTGAAATAAGTATTTAAATATTTCATTGAAAAGAAAAAATATTAGTCCATTTAATTTTTTTAAAAAAAATTAAAATTGAAGTCATGTTAGAACGTAAGAAATATGAGTAGGTGCCACGAAGTCATACATGACAAAAAGGACAGGTTTGGCTTGCAATAGCCGTGGGTCCTCATATCATTCGTCTTCTACAATCAACTTCACAAATCAGAAACAATCAATTCCGACCATGCACGTTCATGTGTTACTGCAAGTCAGGGAACCCATTCTTGCTTTGAGTCACATACACTATGAGTTCTCTGAACAGAAATGTCCAACAAGTATGGTGAAACAAACACATCAAGAAAGAATATCACAATAAACACGAAATCATATGGGATGTGTGCACTATGTATAAGAAAAAGAGAGAGTCAGAATGTGTGTGCACCTTTTTTCTATGAAGGACGTCCCTATTTATAGATTTGAGAATACTGACCCAAGTTAGTTGAGTAGTGAGCCTCATCTATTATATTGTTTAGTGGCTATAGTGTTGTTATCTCCACTGCCTTAGGTCAGGCCGGGATCTTCGGTTATCTTAACAACTGAGAAGTGACGGTTATAATATTTGTTATATCTTTGTGTTGTGATATTTGTTATATCTTCTATCCTTTGATGATTAAGATATTGGGTATTTGAATTAATAAGATAAATGAACCTTGGACTTATCGTAACACTATGTAAGGATCAGATTTTCCGCATAATCTAGAACACGATGCACTCGGTCTTTGTTTGTATTTTTTAAAGAAGTTAAAACTGTGTTCTTTTCTTGAAAGGTGATATAAACTAAAACTATTGTTATGGGAGTTAGTTTGCGTACAATACATGGTGGACCAATTTTTTTCTTTGCCGTGAAAGTTATGTTGTGCTGTCGTTAAATTTATTAAACTTTCTATTTAGCACATGACTTACTTCTCTAAGTTGGCGAGCTACGAAACCAATTAATTACCTAATATTATTAAGTTATCTAAGTTGTGTTTTGTTGGAAGCAGAGAGGTCGGAGGAACTTTCCAATTAAAATTGCAAGCTATACACACTTCTTTTAAAAAATAAAATAAAAATAATTTGATACTTTAGAAGCAAACATATTTTCCTAGTTTTGAATTAATTAATTATGTGATATTTGATATAATTGTACTTTTATAGCTATCTGACGAGGAGGAGAAATGAGATATTATATTTAAATTTCAAGAGGAGTGAATCTATTGAAAACGAAAATTAAGCAGCATTTCCATCATTATTTTTTGTAAAGGGAATGAAGCAAGCTACTTGCTTATATGCAAATTCCTAATATTAGTATAGTTGAAAATCATGAGTTTGACAACATTTTTTAATGGACAGGTAAGTAATTTGGGGCTACAAGAGCTCTAAACTTCTGGATTGTTTCTTATAAAATAGATTAAAGGGAGTATTAATTTTACCTTTTTCAAAGATTTATGGGATACAATGAACAAAAATGATTTTATTCATTTCTTGGATGAATTTAACTTAAACAACAAGCTTGTTAGGATCAAATTAAATAATCACCTCAGAATGTATTCATAAAGGATGGACAATTCTTACAGGACATTTGTTGTAAAAGAAGGGATACTTAAGGCAATGAGGTTGTGAATGATGCAAAGCGAAAGACAAAATAAGAAGTCGGTATGCTTTGATGTTGACTTTGACTATTGTTAGTCTCCTAAACTTCTTAGTCTCATTTTTTTTTTCTCAACAAAATTTAAAAAGGAATGGATAGCCCCACCAAACTAGCTAGGCCGAGTCGATTATGACACATGTTTTATGGGATTCGATTGGGAAAAAAAACTCACATTTTACTTGAACTCAAAATTAATTAAAGCTTAAACTCTACACTTTAACGATCCAAACCGGCTCGGTTAGACAACCCGTTTTGTTACCTTTAGAGCAAATCTTTCGTTTTGTACCCCCATGTGCATTAATTCTGTGACCTCGATTATTATTGTCAAGGACATGTGAAATCCTTTAAACACCATGCAGACGACTGTCCTACGTCTAAAGTTTTAGATATTCTTTGAATCAACAACAAACAACAACATTAAAAACTATAATTAATAGTATATTAATAAATATTAAGACTGACAGTGAAATGATTTTGGAGCAAAATTCTGTTACCATACTGCGTAATTTTGGAACAATAATTGCCCCACAATCATGAGAGCACTTTCCCTTCTAGTTTACCTTCAAGAATAAAGAACCACAACCCTTGTTTTCCATCATTATATCAAATGTATATGATTTATAAAATAAAAACACCGCAACAGTTGTCACATCTATAACTCTTTATCATCTTTTTATCTGTTAAAATTGTGAAAGTTGCAGCATAAACTGCTGATAAGGACGTGTTAAAAAACTATAAACTTTTAACTACCATCTCATTATCACGTAAGAAGGTTTTATTTTTTTTAATCTAGAACCAAACATTTTTTTTATAAAAGACAATTCTACTAGTATGAACATTTATCGAAATGATAAAATTCTTTAAATGGAAGTTTTTTTTCATTGACAACATTCAAATTCAAAACTTTATCTAAAGAGAATCCCACATGGAGTATTATTTAAAGTAATTAGTAATTACTCGACTACTCACCTCATTAACTGTGTTAATTATTGTCATGATGCTTTTATAGTTGAACGCTGTAAAAATGTGCCGACTCCTCAATATAAGCCAATTAGGCATCAAATGAATCCTCAATATGCAACCTGGATATCAAAACGTAAAAAACAATTGCAAATATTATAATTTAATAAAGGGATACGTAACATAAAAACTTTACACAGGCAAACTTGTTAACAGCCATGATTTCGAATAATTCGCACTCAATGCACCTTGAAGATTACAGTTAAACTCTTTAATTTTATGACTGCTTTCTTACCGTCCAAAATCAGAATAATGATGTCAATTTTGAACAAGATTGATGCATTGATTATGCTACAAACCCAACATTCAAAGCATTCATTATGTACGTGCAATAAAGAAAAGAGTTAGCCTATAGTTTACAAACAGGTATCTTTAGAGAGCTCCAATTAAGAAATAATTTTTTTTATTAAAAGATAATACTAACACATCTTCCTCCAATTTTTAATAAAAAAATTATAAGTGCAGAATTACCTTTTCCTTTTGATTTTTTTTTTTAAAATAAAGATGTTTTTATTTTACCGGCCATTATTGTCGCACGCTTTTACTTTTGAGGTAATTTATAAAGCTGAAAGCTGTTAATAAACAGAATCGACACAAGGAAAAACAGGAGAATGGGAGGAAAAAAAAGGGTTCATAAACAATCGTAGTTTGTACCAACTAACATTGCTAATCCCGTTTTTCACTATCTACCGTTATTCTATATGCACAAAATTACAATATTACTAAAAAAAACACAATAACTAGCTCTCGCACGTGCAATACTACACATGCGTTAGAATTCTGTTAGCGAAACATTCTTCTTAAACCCGCACAACGGCGACGGCAACGGCGAACCCGGCAACGACGGCGACGATTTAAGATTCAGAAAGTAACCCCTAATATCGACGCCAAAATTCCGGTCGGAAATCCTCTCCGTCGAATCTCCGGCGCCGTCTTCCCGCGACGGAATGAACGGCGGTCGCACCACCTCCATCAAAAGCTCCCACCGAACCCCTCGGAAAAACTCGTGCTCCTTGATCTCCACGGCACCGCGCGTGTACCCCAACCGCTTCGTCGGATCCTTCTCCAAAAGCTTCTCAATAAGATCCGTCAACGCCGTTCTCTTTCCCACAAACTCCGGCGGCTTCGTGATAACATTCCGAAACGTTTCCTTGCGATTCTTTCCCTTAAACGGCGTCGTACCGTATAGCATTTCGTAGATTAGTATTCCAAGGGCCCACCAATCGACGGCGAACTCGTGTCCGTCGCCGCGGACGACCTCCGGCGAGACGTATTCTTCCGTGCCGACGAACGAGTTGGATCGTTCGCCGTTAGAGAAACTCGGTTTTCTCCGACTCACCGGGCTGACTCGCGCAGACTTCGCCTTCTTGAGTCCGTTTTTGTTGTTGTTATGGTGAGTCCCGTCCTGCGGGAAGAGGGAGATCCACCGGGAGAAATTCCGGCGGTGTTTCCGGCGAGGTTCGGGAACGTTAGAATTGGGCAAGGGGATTGAAGGAACTAGTGGATTAGGTTTAGGTTTGGGATTGAGTTTGCGGGAGAGGTCGAAATCGGTGAGGGTGACGTGGCCGGTGTTTTGGACGAGGACATTTTCGGGTTTTAGGTCGCGGTAGGCTATGCCCATGGAATGGAGGTGGTCGAGGGCGCAGAGGATTTCGGCGACGTAGAAGCGGATGACGGAGGGGGAGAAGGCGCGGTCGGTTTGGCGGTAGCGGAGGACGTTGAGGTCGCCGCCGGGGCAGTAGGGTAGGGCCCACGCAAGGAACTGTGGGGACTCGAAAGTTCCCATGAGGGAAGGGAGGAAAGGGTGGGAGAGCGTTGAGAGGACTTGGATTTCCCAACGCGCGCGCCGCTCCGCGTCAAGCTTGGCGTGGACGCACGTTTTGTCCACCACTTTGAGGGCGAAGGGGGTATTGTTGGCGGTGTTGCTTGTCTCCTGTACGAGGAAGACAGTACCCATGGCGCCTTTTCCTAGGACTTTGAGGGGTTTGAGGTTGTCCAAGTCCAGCTCCTGCCACGGGGGAGGAGCTCCTGTTGCTGAATCCATTTGCCAGGAAAGGGAGAGGGATGGTTTTGGAGGTTAGGAATTGGAATGTGGCATTTTTATAGATAGCTTTAGCGTTTTCTTTCTCTTCTGGCTTGTTTTTTATTTTATTTTAATTCCTTATTTTCTGTGCGTTTAGTGAGAATCTTACTGCATTACATTGATTACATTACCATTTTTTTCCTAACCATTCATTTTATCAAAAAAAATTTATGACTAATTTAGAATATAATCAAAAGATAAATAAAATCTAGTTAATAATTATTTTAATAAAAATTAAAGTTAAATGTTATTAAATAATTTAATTTTAATTTTAACATATTAATTATTTATATCCAATTATTTATTGATTAAACATCATCTTATCTCACCCCAAAATTAATTATTTCATATTCGACATTGAGTTTAGCTTTATTCCGAGCAAAAATACTATTATTCTACTTTTAACCTTTTACTTCTTTATTTGGTGGGATAAAACCTTTACTTCTAGTCTTTTGTAAAACGGTTCTGTTCAACGCAATTTTTTTTCCTTTCCCTTTCGTCACGTTTGTTGTCTCTTTAGTTGTTATTATAAACCTTCTTTTTTCGAAATATGTGTTTTTAACAAGTTCATGAAAGTCAAGTAAAAATAAAATAAAATATACATAATATAAAATATGATGGCGGTAACTTGACGATCAAATAATATTTTTTTATTCAAACCTCTTTTAGTCATATGTTTTAGAAGATAAACATTATTTTGTATGGCAGATTTCGTGCAGTTGAGGATAGGAAATCACTTCTATAATACTCAAGGTGCGTCGCATTCTTTTAAAACTTTTTAGGGTGGCATGGTATCCAAGTATACACACATATATGTATAGCCCTAAATATGATTTAATCTTTGCATGCTGCCAACCATAGAAAAGATGAGTTCACTAATCTCTTTTCTCTAAAAAAATTCTCCTTTTATTTGTTCTCATGTTTTATATTTTACTGTTATTTATCCAAACAAAATTGAGTGTTGATAATGGTAATTTGGTAATAGTGCAAGTATAGAATATATGCAAAATGAATTGAAATGAATCACAATTGAATTGATTTAATTCAACCAGTATATATATATATATAAGTTGCAAAATAGGATGATCGTTTTCAAGAAGGACTTGTTTTTAATTATGATGTACTAATTTCTAAACGCAATTTAAGCGAATTATGAAGTTGATTGTCACGGGTTAGAAAACTAATTCATAGTATAAAAGCAAAAACGTAGGGTTGGTAAAATCAAAACCCTAAGCTCATATCGATCCTCACTATAGAAGAATGTAGATGAATATAAATAAATTATAATTAAAATATTAAAATATTTTTTTTTATATTGTACATTGCAAAGGTGTGAATACTAGTTTGGGCTCTTGAATTATCCAATGCAATCATATTGTTTAATTTTAATAAGACTTTAAAGATAAAGAGAAGAAAAACAAATAACAAAAGATGCATTTTTTATTTAATAAATTTTAAAATTTGTGAATAAGAGTTTTTATTCTTAATGATAATGATAAGTAAATAAACCAAGAACTTGAAAAAAAAATTAGCAAGTATAAGTATATTTCTTGTTGTTTATTTTCCTCTTAATATATTCAGGGGCGAGGGACTTGTGGCATCTGATTGGGATGGTATCGACCTAGTTGGGATGACTTCAATCTTTTTCTATTTTCCTCGTCTTCTTTTTGTCTTAAAAAAAAAAGTATAAGTATGTGGAGAATGAGGAGTTAGATAAAGCACGAATGGAGGATGCAGAGGCAAGCCTCATTTGTAGAAATCAATGGAATGAAGGGCACACGTGCAAGATAAAAAGAAAAAGACGCATAGAGCCAAACAAAATGACAAAACAGATTGGTGTTGCGATTATCACATGGAGCTCCCCTAATCTAAGGGGAACGTGAACGTGAACGTGCATCCAATATCATTTCACTACTACTTCTTTGAACTTGTTTCCTTATAATTAAACACCATACAAAACTCCTAATTAATTGGCTTAAGAAATTATAAATTTCAATTATTCGACTCTCCATGTGTTCATTGCATTTATTAAAGTAACAAATAATTTTGTCCAGTCTTTTGTAATAATCTACCAATTCAATCAATCAGTTTGATGAAATACAGGGACATGCTTTTTAATTTGCTGCAATCGTTTTAGGCTTTTGCTCCGGGGAATATATATACTTAGTTATAAAATACAGTAGGTAGCAGCAGGATCTATATATATCAGCTTCCGCCTCTTATAATTGTTTTCTAAACATTAATGCATCAAAACCCCTAGCTTGGAATTCATTGTTTTGTCTTTTTAGTTGCCGTTTTTATATCTTCCTGTATTAAAGAAGGACATCTTTCAATAAGTTTCTCTAGAAATACTTTTAAAAGAAAAAAATATAAAAAAAAATGAGATGAACTTTTCTATTAGTAAAAATAAGTTTTTTATTAGTTAATTTTAAAAAACTCACTGATATAACTTAGATGAGATGACATCTATAAATTAGCTAATAAAAGATTTATTTTAACTTATGTAAAAATTCATTTCATTTTTTTTTTCCTTTTTACTTTTCTCTTCTAAAAATACTTATAGAGAAACAAACATTCAAACATGCCCTATTTTTTATACTCTTAATTAACACTTTATTTTCGATTTGAAAAATTTGATCGATTAACCTAGTACGAAATTATATCTTGGAATGCTAATGAACTACTCAGCTATCACGTTAAATTTGAAAATAAAATATTTTAGGGTAATTTTTTTTAACTCCCTGTAAATCGGATGATATTTGCTTTTAGTCTTTTCAAAACAAATTATCTCTTTTTAGTTATTCAATTATAGAAATGTGTCATATGTGATTTTTATTTTATATATTTTTATAAAATAGAGAATAAAAACATGATTTTTTTTCATGAAGAAAAAAAAAACATATCTGATACAATTTCATAAATGAGGATTAAAAGGAGAAAATTTATTTATAGGAGCCTAAAAACGAAATTTATTGTATTTTTAGAGACGAAAAATATATTCAATCTAATATTTTAATAATTGTTATGGTTATTGCGGTTTGGGCCTAGACCCATTTGTTATTAATGAACTTGAAGATAACTTGCTCTTAGAACGTGGAAGCTGACTTGGTCCATGTCGAACGTTGAGAACGTGCTGGATGAGGTCGAAAATCCAGGAAGCAGTTTCCACACCCGTTACGAGGTAATCTGCCTATAAATACTCATTAATCACAGGTGAAAGGTACACACACATTCTAACTCTCTCTTTCAATTACACAGAGCATACACCCCACGTCCATTGGTGTATCTCTGTGATCTTCTGCTCCAAGATATCATTCTCCATTGATACCCTTGGACTTGCAGAGTTAAAGTGATCAAATAGCAAATACGTAGCACTTTGGTGTTACACAGTTGTGTTCTGAGAAATATACAGAACAATAATCAACCCATTTTTTTTTTTTGTAAATAATGCTAAATACTATGATCAAACCACGCAAGTTAAACGCCAAACTGAATGGCAACAAAAGACAACATTATATATCAATGGAGTTTAACATATTCGATATTTCGTTAGTTGGAATTTACGTGCCAACCACTTCACGGTGACAATTCCAAAATGGTAATCCTTTTAGTATGAAAAGCCACTAATTAATCTGGATTTGCCATCGCCATGTTGATGATTTATTAGCTAGGTGGGTTGTGAATTAGTGATGGCTTTGTCGAAAGTGTGGGCTTTATGTCAACATAAAAGATAAATTAGAATTAAGCTATGGTTATTAAAAGAGAATTTAATATCGTAGCTAGACAAGTGGAGGACAGAATTATTATGCTTCCTTTGACACATGAATTGAAAAGCTTTTCGTTAGCAAATTTTCCACTTTAAATTATGACTTTAAAAAAATTAACTTGAAAAATAATTAATCAGCAACATTTAATTTTGTCCAAATAATATAAAAATAAAAAAGAGAAAAGATAAAATAAAATTTAAGTTAACAAAACAAAATGTTTAATTATCGATTACTTAATTTCAATTTAAAGATTGTATCCAAAAATGTATTTTCTCTCTCTTCATTTTGGGTTAATGACCCAAATTATTAGGGGTAAATATAAGTCGAGGGCAGCGTGGGTCAATATTAGGTGGGTAAATAAAATACAAATTAGGCATATCATATCGAATAAGATCAATTTGAGTTCTTCATTTATAGTTTTGACATTAACTGATCAAGTTGGATTGGTTTAAAGTTACCTTACAAAAGGGAAACAAATTAAAGGAATTGAAAAAAAATGATCAAATCCATTATAAATTCAATACACCATTAGTATATCTTAAGGCTGAAAATGAACAAATCAAAATTAGCTGAAGACTCCAATAATTGATTTTTTGAATTTGATTTACAAATCAAGTGAATAAACATTCCACCTCCTTAAATAAATGAGTTGGACTTGAGTTATGTCAATTTGATCCATATATATATAATTAACTTCATTGGATAATTAACTTTTTAAATTAAGTTTTTTTACATGAAATACATATATAAAAAAAATATATAACATAATCAAAATACAGAACCGAATCAAACTAATAAGCTTAACTAAATTGTTCATAAGTTTTAATCGAATCGAATTGAGTTCAAGTTGAAATGAGAGTTTATATTGACCTCAAGTTAAGCTATGAGTCAAATAAAATACTTATCACATCTAATTGATCTAGTCGAGTTAGATTCAATTTGACTTTACTTTACTCGTTTTTATACCTAAATATATCAAATATTGATCAATTACATATACTAGCATCACTGTTGTTGAAGATATAATAAATGTACTAGTTGTACGAATCATAAAAAGTAGAATATTGTTATGAAGGAGACTAAGGTTTAACAACTATATAATCAATCAACTACTTTATTGAATGAGGAAATAATGGTGCACACTTGATTAATTTTTTTATTATATTTTAATTGAGATTAAATAAGAGAAAACACAAATTAATATTGCATTAGTTCAAGTAAAGTTAGACTCAGATCCCTTTAATAAGGTTTTAGGTTCGATTTAGTCTTATGAATGAAAAAATATGATTGACGGTGAGACCCTACTAATTATGATCAATCGAATTTTTCAATAAAACTTAATTATCTATAAAATTGGTAAATACTTTATATTTATGACATATTCTTAAAAAAAAAGAAGAGAAAACCCAATGATAGGTTAAGTGAAGAATCAATAAGCAAAAATGGTGCACCGATCCTTAGTGACCATACTCATTTCAATTAAATTTTGTAGATATTAATTAATTACCTATACTCATATATTTATCCATTAATTATTCTATCAATCATAGATAATTTTTGTGATGATAAAATTGTCATGTGAAAATCACAATGTAAAAAGATTTTAGATTATTATCTAATAACAAAATATTATATATGATAAATTTATTAATTTTTATAATAATTATTTTAAAATTATATTTATTGTAATTTTTAACTGATTGATTGGATAAATATTTTTTACATAAACAATGTATAAAAGTTAAATTCTATTTCATTAGCTATTTCCATCCACATATATATATATATATATATATATATATATATACTGAGAGAGAGAGAGAAGCACCTTGAGTGCGAGAAGGATCTAAAATGATATCATTATAAATCTCTTAATTTAAATAGAATAATAATATATGAATCATTTATAATTTTATACATTCTATTAATATCTTTTATTTCTCTTTATCCTATTACATCATAAACCTCTATTATAGCTATTTATTTTTTTACTATTTTTAGGTATTGGATAGCATATTTGGTTTACCAAACATTTTTTTTTTGTCTTAGATAAAAAATCACATGGATCGTGCACTCTAAAATCAAAAAAAGAAAAATTACACAGGTACAGATATACAGTGCAGATGCATGGATCGTGCATTGTTGGGGTTATTGAATGCTTGGACCATAAATAGCTAGCACACACTGTTTGATGCTAACAACTCACACGCATGTGTTAATGTAGTGTGCTCCGGCCTACTTACCGCGGTATTCCCTTCAAAACGACTTCAACTGTAATTGTCCACTATCCATAATCTTGTGCCAAAGTTACCCGTCACTGGGTCCCGTCGATAGGACTGTGTCCAAAATAAATTTTAATTTGCAACAATATATTTAAGATTGTGGGATCATTTTTTGGAAGCTTTGCAATACTCATGGGCAGAGCCAGTCCAACATAAAATTAGTCCTAAGAGAATTTGTAATCTTTTTTTACTTTAAATATGTTAGGAATTTTTATTAATATATGTGATTTTTTTGTTAATGTATAATATCTTTTTTACTTTATAAATATTAACAATAAATAATTTTTTGTTGATAAACTTAAAACTTAAGCTTTAAGTGCTTTATCATTGGACTGGTCCTCCTCATTAATACGGATGACATGAAGCAGTAATTACACATTCACATAGAGAAGGCAACATGCATGAGTAAGTGTATTTAGGTGAGCATATTTGTAAAATTGATTTAGAATAAAATTGGCTTTTATGTAGAATTGATTTTGAAATGAAGAGATTTATGTTAAGAATATTTTTATGAAAAACAAGTCAGTAGAAAATTTAGCAAAAAAAATTATTCAATGGAAAAGTTATTCAGTACATATTTGATTTCGTGTTTAATTTATTTGGATTTGAGTGAGGATGAGGCTACAATTTAGTAAAAAGAAAAATTGATTCAATACAAAAGTTACTAACACACGTTATTTTATTCAATTGATGTGATTTTAATTTTATTTTGAAAGGCTGATGTGATTTCAATAATTAACGTTCATATTGAATGTGAAAACATACAGATGACACAACTAAACTTAGTTTAACTCGAAATCAACTATGAATTTAAATCAACTTCTCAACATATATAGAATTGAGTATTCAATATTTGTCTAAAATTATGTTAATTAGTTTTTAACGTGATTTTGAATCATCCAACGTAAATCCATATATATATCCATGAGAAGAAAAAGGTACACAAGGCCAATATAGCTTCTTCATCAAATTTTTTTCTTTTATATATTACAGGTTTTCTTAATTTTCACATATTCTCTGGTAACATGATATTCTAGATCTCATTTCTAAATGAATCTTTTAACGACTTAATTATATTTGTGACACAATGAATTGGTTTAACCAATATACTGAAAACTAAATAATAATTGGATAACTAATTAATTATCCATTACGTACTGCCTATTATCATTTAGTTTTCTTAACAATTAGTGGTAATCACGTGTCGTATTATCATTTAGTTTTCTCAATCTATTAATTTGCGATATATATTTTTCTTAACAATTAGTGGTAATCACGTGTAAATCTTGAGGGATTGATGAATCTGTTATAGTAATGCCTTTAAATCTTGGATATATCTCAAGAATCTTTGATGTCGTATTGAATAATGATGATTAAGGTATATATCTCTCATATAACAGACAGTGCATTATATTCTTAATTACAAATGTAGCATCATTTGATTGATAGGATAGGTTCTTAGCGTCCTAGCTAGCTACTTTCTAAACTTTCTTTACCTGATTCATTAATTAAATTCATTTTTCATCTTCTTGAATAAATTAAATTAATTATAACTATTAATTACTTGACCTGATTCATATTAAAATGAGTAGATTGTATCAGTATAAACAATTTAAAGCAAGCCACCATATGATATGTACGTCATGCTAACAAATTAAGTACATTCTTATTTATAATTATATAAATTAAACTTTATATAAGAACGCAAAGAGATTTTATTTGTGAAAAGTAATTACGATATTTACGATATTAATCTAATGAAGTGTCTTTAAATACAATTGGTTGGCAAAAACTAACTGTTTTAATTCTAAGGAGTTCTGTTTTTTTTTTTTTTTTTTATAGAAAAAAAACTCTAACGAGTTGGTTGATGAAGCAAGATAAAATTTTGTTGACAGATACAAATTCAAACCTAACACTTTTTTAGCATATCAGCTTTCTTTGCCTTGAGCTGTATTACCATCCTTTTTTCCTAAATTAGTTTTTTTTATACTTGGGGTAATTACAAAAATACTACGGCGCTACAAAGCGCTCGAAAACACTCCCCTACCATTCTCTGCCAGAATAAAACGCAAAGGAGGAGAGAAAGTATCAACAACAGACACCACAAAATTGACCCTATGACCAAAATTTGCCAGAAAATCCACTGCTCTATTGGCTTCCCTAAATTAGTTTTCTATACCCAGCCTAATTCTTTAGATTTTCATTTTTCTTTTTAATGAAAGCAGCGCTAATGGGCTAGATTAAAGTAAAATATTGGTGGCTTTTTGTTTGTTTATTAGAAAGCTAACCAAGTTGTCATGTGATGTTGTAGGGCGATCTGTGGGAGCTTAGTCCTACTAGCAATTAGCCAAATGCTATTAATTATTGCAATTAAAAGTTGAAAGCTAGAAAATACCACGATGAACACATAAAGCAAACCGGGAAACACACACACTGTTGGATAAGGTTCCGTACCAATGCTGGCCCAAATCCCTAGGAATCAAAGGGAAAAGTTATTGGGCCCAATTCCCGAGGGTGTTGACCTCGGCCCATTACCATTTAGGGTAATGTGGTGTCTCTCTATAAATACCCTCATTATGGATGGAGACAGGGGACGCAAAATTCAGAGTGAGAGGCTGACGCTAGGTTGCGGCAGTGAGAGGCTGAGCGAAAACAGAGAGTGGGTGTTTCTCCGGCACTGTTGGCCGTTGAGGATGTGTCTCCGAGAGCAGTGAGCTTCTTGTTGAGAGTTTTTCCACTTCTGTTGTAGTGAGGCTGAGTGGCTCCGGTGAGAGGCCATTGAGCATCTTGTAACCATTATTTCTGAATAGTGGATTGTTTCTGGACTTGGTCCCGTGGGTTTTTTCCTCTTGGAGGTTTTCTCCCACGTTAAGCTATATTGTGTGTTGATTCTCTTCCTATCTTCTCTCGTGTTTAACGATCCTGTGTTTTTCCGCTGCATTTTATCGTGTTTTATGTTTCTGGGTTCGTTCTGGGTTGAGGTGTTACTCCCCAGAGTTACGGTTTGGTAGAGAAAGCTCCCAGCCGACCAGAAGGACGTGGTGCCGGGCACGTGGTATCCGGGTAGCAAATTTCACGTTGGTTGTGGTGCCGAGCCGACTACGCGGTGTCGGATAGCAAATTCCACAACAAGAGTGGTATCAGAGCTCCAGGTTGGAGTCTCTGAGAGAGAGATAAGGGATGGAGACCAGTGGCGGTGTATCCCATGATGGGGATATGTTCAAGTTGACCACCGACAACTTCGCCTACTGGAGACCGATGATGGAAGATCATCTGTATTGCAAGGATTTGCATGAGCCCATTGTCCTTGATATGAGGCCGGCTGGAAAGACGGACAAGGAATGGGAAATCCTGAGTCGGAAGACAGTGGCCACGATCAGGAAGCATATTGATAAAATCCTCTTCGAGCACGTGTCCGAGTTCACCAATGCGTATGAATTGTGTAACAAGTTAGAGTCCATGATTCAGAAGAAGACTCCGAGAAACAAGGCTCACCTGGTTCGTCGGCTTGTGAAGCTGGAGTACAAGGACGGGATGAGCATGATTGAACACCTCAACACGTACAAAGATATCGTGAACCAGTTGTCCAAGGCCGACATGAGAATAGACGACGAGATGCAAGCTCTGTTGCTCTTGAGCTCGTTGCAAAAGAGCTGGGATACTCTGGTAGTTACGTTGAGTAACTCGGCGCCGAAAGGGAAACTGGAGATGGATGTCGTGACCGACAGCCTCCTGAATGAGGAAGTCAGGAGGAGAGAACGGGGTGCGAGTAGCAGTGGAGATGCCATTGTTGCTGAGCGGAGTAAGTTCGATCATCGAGCTTGGAGCAAGAGCCGAGGTCGTGACAGGAGGGATAGGTCCCAGGATCGGCCGAGGCCGAGGAGTGAACTGAAGTGCTTCTATTGCGGGAAGCCCGGGCACAGGAAAGCAGACTGCTGGACTCTGAAGAGAGATGAGCAGAGTGGGTCGGTGAAGTCCGATCAGAAGAAGGAGGCTAAGAGTACCACGGCGGTGGTAGCGAGTGTAGGGCCCGAAGTGTTTCTACTAGGCGAGGACATTGTGAATGTCGCCCTCGATGATTGTACCTGGATTGTGGATTCAGGTGCTTCTTTCCACGTGACCCCTCACAGACGGTTTTTCTCCTCCTATCGGAGTGGAGAGTTTGGAGCTGTGAAGATGGGAAATCAGGTGACCAGCACAATTGTGGGTGTTGGTGAGGTGACATTGACCATGGAGGTCGGATGTCGGATTGTCCTGAAGGACGTGAGGCATGTGCCTAACATGCGGTTGAATCTAATCTCTGTGGGAAAACTAGACGACGCCGGATTAGTTAACAGCTTTGAGAGCTGTAGATGGATGCTAACCAAGGGTAACTTGGTGATAGCCCGTGGAAAGAAGGAAGGCTCCTTGTATGTGATACAAGGGAGGATGATTGGCGGCGAGGCCAATACCGTGTTCAACGGGTCAAGCCTGGAGTTGTGGCATAAGCGTCTTGGCCACATGAGTGAGAAGGGGCTTGATATTTTGTCGAGGAAAGAGCTTTTGACCGGGTTGAAGGGACAAGTGCTGGAGAGTTGCTCGCATTATCTGGCTGGGAAGCAGCACCGGGTTTCATTTGTGAAGCCGGATCAACCGCGGAGACGAAGGTATGTATTAGACCTCGTCCATACTGATGTTTGCTCCATGTCGGAGAGATCGCTTGGAGGAGCACAGTATTTTGTCTCTTTCATAGATGACCACTCCCGCAAAGTGTGGGCGTATCCTTTGAAGACTAAGGATCAGGTGCTCCAGTCATTTAAGGAATTCCAAGCCATGGTGGAAAGGGAGACTGGAAGGAAGTTGAAAGTGGTCAGATCGGATAATGGTGGAGAGTATCGAGGTCCCTTTGAAGCCTACTGTAGACAGGCCGGGATTAGGTTGGAGAAGACGCCTCCCAAGACACCTCAGCTGAACGGACTCGCTGAGAGAATGAACCGGACGATTGAGGAGAAAGTTCGGAGTATGCTATCCAACGCAGGGTTGTCGAAGGCATACTGGGGAGAAGCTGTGAGGACAGCTGTTGATTTGATAAATCTCTCACCATCGAGGCCTTTGGAAGGGGAGATTCCAGAGGAGATTTGGACAGGTCGGAGAGTAACCTATGATCACCTGAGGGTGTTCGGATGCCGGCCCTTCGTGCACATTCCCAAAGATGAGAGAGGGAAGCTGGATGCGAAGACGAAGGAGTGCATTTATCTCGGATCGCCGAGAAATGAGTTCGGTTTTAGACTTTGGGATCCAATCGGCAAGAAGATTGTGAGGAGCCGAGATGTAGTCTTCCATGAGGATGAGAACATCCATGACATCTCGAAGCCTGAAGTCCGGGTTACTGTCCGACGAGAAGAATCCGATCCCCAAGAGAATGCTGAAGCAGGGGGAGAAACCGATGACATCGCTGGAGGCGATGTGGATGATGAAGATAGTGCCTAGCAAGAGGCCGGAATCCGGGTAGAAGAAGAGCCGGGTTCTGAAGGTGAAGAAGAAGAGCCGAGGTACCCCACTAGAGAGAGAAGACCTTCTTCGAGGTATCCACCTGACGAGTATACCATCATTGCCAAGGAGGGAGAACCTCAGAGTTATGATGAGGCGGTGGAGGGCTCAGACCGAGCAGAATGGGAGAAGGCCATGCAGGACGAGATGAGGTCGCTGCATGAAAATCAGACGTATGAGCTGACCGAGCTGCCTAAGGGGAGGCGAGCTCTGAAGAACAAGTGGGTGTACAAGATCAAATAGGATGAGGTCGGCAGGTAGCCGAGGTTCAAAGCCCGGATTGTAGTGAAAGGCTGCAATCAGAAGAAAGGGGTAGACTTTGATGAGATTTTCTCTCCTGTTGTGAAATTGACCTCGATCCGAGCAGTCTTGGCCATGGCGGCGACGCTGGATCTGGAGGTGGAAAAAATGGATGTGAAGACGGCATTTCTTCACGGTGAGCTGGAAGAAGAGATCTTCATGGAACAACCCGAAGGTTTTGAAGTGCCGGGTTGGGAGGGCAAAGTGTGCCGACTCCGAAAGAGTCTCTATGGCTTGAAGCAAGCACCTCGGCAGTGGTACAGGAAGTTTGATTCCTTCATGACCGACCACAAGTTCATGAAGACGGATGCCGACCACTATGTATTCGTGAAGAGGTATGAGACCGGAGATGTCTTGATCTTGCTACTATATGTGGACGACATGTTGATTGTCGGGCAAGACAAGGTGAAGATTGCCGCCTTGAAGAAGGCGTTGAGCTCGTCCTTTGCTATGAAGGACTTGGGTCCAGCAAAGCAGATTCTCGGAATAAAGATTATCCGAGATCGAGAGAAGAAGCTACTGTGGCTAAGTCAGGAGAAGTATGCTGAGAAAATCCTGAAGAGGTTCAACATGGACAAAGCCAAGACAGTAAGCACCCCCTTGGCCGGACATTTGAAGCTGAATGAGAGGCAATGTCCGAGCTCGGATGAAGACCGATTAGAGATGGAGAAGATCCCGTACCAGTCTGCAGTGGGGAGTCTGATGTATGCAATGGTTTGCACGAGACCCGACCTCGTCCATGCAGTTGGAGTTGTTAGCCGGTATTTGTCAAATCCGGGCAGAGATCACTGGGAAGCAGTGAAGTGGATCTTCAGATACCTCCGGGGTACGTCCCGTGTGTGTCTTCGGTTTGGTGATGGCAAGGCCGAGTTGCAAGGCTACTCAGATGCCGATTTGGGGGGAGATACCGACTCGAGGAAGTCGACGTCGGGTCATTTGATGACCTTTGCTGGAGGAGCGATTGCGTGGCAATCGAGATTGCAGAAGTGTGTGGCACTTTCGACGACGGAGGCCGAGTACATTGCAGCAACGGAAGCGTGCAAGGAGTTCCTGTGGATGAAGAGTTTTCTCCAGGAGATCGGCCATGTGCAAGACGAGTATGTCTTGAAGTGTGACAGCCAGAGCACAATAAATCTTGCGAGGAACTCGGCATATCACTCCCGCACCAAGCACATTGATGTGCGGTATCATTGGATCCGGGATGCGGTGGAGGGCGGAAAGCTCACACTTGGAAAAGTGCACACAAGTCAGAATTGGTCTGACATGATGACGAAGCCGGTACCAGCAATAAAGCTTGAAGATTGCTGTGTGGGAGCCGGGCTCGTGAGCTCGACATGAGATGTCGGGTAGGTCTGCTCGGTAGAAGACCGAGTAGAGGAGGTCGGTAGGTGACCGACCAGGTGTCATCGGCAAGAGGCCGAGTTGTTGAGGTCGGCAGGAGACCGATTAGTTGTTGGAAGACTGGCATTTGTCCGGGTTGCCAGTTCGATGCATTGCTACGGAAGGGGGAGATTTTGTTGGATAAGGTTCCGTACCAATGCTGGCCCAAATCCCTAGGAATCAAAGGGAAAAGTTATTGGGCCCAATTCCCGAGGGTGTTGACCTCGGCCCATTACCATTTAGGGTAATGTGGTGTCTCTCTATAAATACCCTCATTATGGATGGAGACAGGGGACGCAAAATTCAGAGTGAGAGGCTGACGCTAGGTTGCGGCAGTGAGAGGCTGAGCGAAAACAGAGAGTGGGTGTTTCTCCGGCACTGTTGGCCGTTGAGGATGTGTCTCGGAGAGCAGTGAGCTTCTTGTTGAGAGTTTTTCCACTTCTGTTGTAGTGAGGCTGAGTGGCTCCGGTGAGAGGCCGTTGAGCATCTTGTAACCATTATTTCTGAATAGTGGATTGTTTCTGGACTTGGTCCCGTGGGTTTTTTCCTCTTGGAGATTTTCTCCCACGTTAAGCTATATTGTGTGTTGATTCTCTTCCTATCTTCTCTCGTGTTTAACGATCCTGTGTTTTTCCGCTGCATTTTATCGTGTTTTATGTTTCTGGGTTCGTTCTGGGTTGAGGTGTTACTCCCCAGAGTTACGGTTTGGTAGAGAAAGCTCCCAGCCGACCAGAAGGACGTGGTGTCGGGTACATGGTATCCGGGTAAGCGAGGTGCCGAATACGCGAGTAGTCCGGGTAGCAAATTCCACGTTGGTTGTGGTGCCAAACCAACTACGCGATGTCGGATAGCAAATTCCACAACACACATATATATATATATGTGTGTGTATATATATATATATATATGTATGTATGTATATAGTATGTATCTGTGAGATAAGATAAATGGCTATATCTGGATTTAGGTGCCACAAGTATGCAACCTAAGGGACTAGCTCTTTGGAAAAGAACCCCACAACTAAAACCCCATATAATACAACTTTAGGTTACATGAGCTAGATCGTTGTATACTATTTTATTTTTGGCCTATCTTTTTTGAGCTCATATATGTTGGAGACACTATAACCCCACTCCAAATTTTGAAACATAACTTTACATTACCTTTGAAGTTTCACCATATGCTTTCCTGTCGGTCATCATTCGCTTGGAGAAAATATAAGCTTCCACCTACGCTCAAGTAAAGGAAAAAAAAAAATGTACCAGTAGTAATTATATTCCTCCACCCATGTCAAAGTTTGGAACATATGTGTACTTTAAAGAGAAAAGCTCTTTACACTTTGTTGATGGCTTGATGCCATTGTCGGCCATGATCCCACCACCCAAAAGAATTCCTTAGAAAAATAAATTCTTTTGGAGGTGTTAATGGGAAGTCCATTTAAATCAAGTCTACAAGATAATTAGGAAATAAATATGGTCTTTGGGATTGCGAGCTTGATATTTAGGTGGAGGAATGATGAAAAATGCTAATTTACTATTCATTATATATTCTTGTTGAGTATAAAAAAAAACTCATGTTTGCTAGTTTCAAACTTTCACCTACTTTTTTTACCGATATAACAAGCACAATTGAGCATTTTTTCTAAAATGAATAATTGAGCTTCCATTAAGCTTAATGTTTTTGCTTTGTGTAGGTCTGCACGCACAAATTCATACACATCTATTCGAAATATATAGGACAAAAATTCATGCATGTGTAGTCATCCACATTCTATGGTCTTTAGTGATGAACACAATATACATTTAATAAGATCTTATAAATAGAGAATTTGATTTCTTACTGCAGCTTCTTCATGTAGATAAACAGCAAAGACCAAAGCAAAGAGCGCTGGCTTTTTATTTATTTATTGTGGGTGAGTGGGGATTAGCATTTACATTAGCCGTATATAGCTTTGCTGTAAAAAAAAATAGCAGTATATAGCTTGGTACATGCATGATTTCGATATGGTTGGTGACTTAGAGAGAAATTATTTTATATGACAAATCTCTACAATTTTTTTATTTTTGCAATATAAAAAGAAAAGAGAGCAAAATATGAGATAGAATGATCGGGTGAAATGATAAATATATGAGAAAGAATATTAATTACAAGAAATTGTTATATATGCATGAATAACAATATGCATGGCTCATGACTTAACATCATCATACATTAATTATATGATTACTCATGCTATTTTCATATTTTTGTAAGGCCTGCTTGCACACGGGTTGTTATCATTGAACCTTAAGTTTTTATTTTTCTTTCATAAAGTTAGCCCTAAGTTTTCATCACAATCAATTATGACCTTTGGATCAAATTATGTAGCAGGACCATTAATTTAGTGGGCCTAATTCTCTATCATTTTTGTCAGAAAAAGGAAAGAATAACAGAACTCAGTTATTTTAGAATCATATTGATGATATGCATTTGTATGAGTGATGGTTGCATCCACCTGGAAGCCTGCATTTCATCATGGAGAAGATACAAACCAATTAAGGCTGCTTTATACGTTGCCATAGCATAGCCATAAATAGTTGAAGTTTTGATTTTCCATTTTGTACTGTGTTCAGCTTTCTTTTATTCTTCTGGGCTGAGTCTCTTTATTATACATTGTTGGTATTGATGGCATAAACAAATTTCAAGTATACTATCATTGCAAAGTGGTTGCGGAGATTGCAAATGGCGAGAGGCATAATGAGACTATATATAAAGACATCAAATTATAGCATTCAATTAATAATTTTTTAAAATTCACTTTGAATTGAAAATCTTTTCACATTCATGATCATACGTATAAAATTTTATATTAATCCAATGACATTCAATTATTTACTACATCATTTATATATTAAAATTAACATACTATAAAATCTTCAAAATATATTAAAATATAAATAATTTAATATAATTCAATAAATTAAATCGATAAATAAAATACATTCTACATCAAATTATTAAACAATATAATAATTATTCAACTTATAATGGATGTAATTTGATTACTCCTTATTTATTTATATATATATATATATGCATCTTTCTCTTTTTTTGATAATTATGAAAACAGAAGTTTTGTACTGCATTATCATGAGAAATTGTTGATCCGACAGTAAGATGTTTTTGATAAAAAGAGTATATGTCCTCCTTTAAAGCTAACTATACGGACATGGAGTGGAAGCAAAGGAGGATAAGATAAGAATAAGGCTTTTTTTTTTTTCCTGATTATTTTATTTTGTTATGAAAGGGTTTTATATACTGTATCCTACCTTGTGCTAGCTAGCTTCCATCTCATAAAATAACTTTTTATGTTCAAATAATTTGGAAATCCTCTCACAAGTACGAGTGCTCAAGCACCTATCCAAACCATTTTAATTTGGTATACTGATTTTTATAAAATAAAAAATTGAACAACTGTTTTTGTAAAAAAAAAAATACTTTTTTATTATTTATATTTGATTTAGTATGGTTTTCAGCTTTTATATTTATAACCGAACTAAACTATAAAATTTTAAAATTAATATTGGTTTTTATTTTACAGTCAAATAAAGTTTAAATTATTTTGACTTCTACTTTGTAAATTTATATCAAGTTGTGATTTTTACTTGATTTTTTTTATATTTTTTATGTATTTTAGAAATGTTATTCCTAAACTGAGAAACTAGTCACTAAAAATTCATCTATTAGTTTAAAACTCTATTACCCTACTCTAATTAAGATTTCATTTATTCGTTAACTAAAAAATTAAAAATAAGATAAAAATCAAAATCGTGCAATTCACAAACTGCAAAATTAGAGCATATTAAATTGGTTTGAATTTGGTATTGTTGTCAAACTAATTCAAACTTTGCTGCAAGTTTCTTACAATCAAATCAGATGATTTCTTTTTAAAGAAAATCTCAAATTGAGCAGATGGAAACGTAAACTCTCCTACTTAAAATTACTCACAAGTGCATGTCCAGTGAGGACAATATTATTCGAGTCAAAAGTGCATGCATGATTGCCTATGGAAAATGGTTTTACTTCACTGTATCTTTTAAATCGTAACAGAACTCACTATGTTTTTAAGTGAGTGATTGCTAGTTGCTAATAAAAGAAAAATTCTATTTAATTTACTCAGATAGAAAGTCAATATAGACTTCATGGCTACACACACAAAATATCATGGAGAGCCAAACTCTTTTTAATTATTTGGGGGTGGGGTGGGGGTCCAGTTGGGAGTGGATCATAAGGGTAAGTAAATATAATATTTTTTAGCTGGGTCAAATGCCAATAACACGCGTATTTTCTAACTCAATAAGTTAGAGATCATTTTCCACATGTAATAAATATAGCGAAAACTTATACTATTACGCCAAAACTATGAGTTAGAATATATATGAATTTAAAATTTAATAAGAAAAAATATTCTAAAAGTTATAATTTTTTAATTGATATTTTAACGTGTGCAATGGGTATATATTAAAGAATATTAAATATAATAAATTATATTCTCCTATATATTATAGATAACAGTTTAAACTACACACTACTTTTCATTTTAACATATTATACTCTCTTCTTTTCATATTTGTCCATTAGTATACCCTAAATTTCTACCGTAATAACAACTGAAAGCCATTTTAGAGTATTTACATATAGTAGGTGTTAATGCATATTTAATTACATTATGGTACATTATGCAAAATAGACGCACATGATGATCATTTTAAAGAGCTTCTTTCTCTTTTTGTCGTTATTGATCATGGCTGGCTTATCTCATGGAAGCGGCACTTCCCAACAACAAATAGGATTGTTAAGGAAATACTATTCCAATATATTAATTATGCAACATTCATTCTTCTTCCCTAGGATGTCTAATAATTGAGATAATGGTATGAAAGAGAATTACACTCTTCAAATTGTGAATTCTAATTCTAACTTATAATACAGGACTACAGTGATAGATGTTGGTGGAAAAGTGAAGGAAATTGAAATTACTCCGTGAAATTGGCTAATTCAATCGCGAAGGAGGATAGTATTAGGAAATTTTGACAGAACACGGATTTTTTAAGTTGTTGTGGAACAAGTGTGTGCGGCTGAAAGTAAAGTTATTTGCTTGGAAAGATTTGTTGCAGAGAATACCAGAGAAAGATGAATTAGCTAGCAGAAGGAGTTGTTTCCCAAGCTGAGTAAATCTGCATCTGTTGTTTTAGTGCAGTGGAACGAGTCCAGCATATATATTTTCTGAGTGAGGAGCTTCAATAAATATATATAGAGAATTAATTAATGATTAAAGTGGATTGGAATTAATATAGCTATGCTAGTCAACATGGATTGATCTCATAGTCAGCAATTCCATGGATTAATTGAGAGAGACAAAGAACAGATAGAAAATCGTGGAATGTCAATTTGACTTGCTATAGGGAAATATAAGATGAGTTAGATGGTTAAAAAAGGAAAGAAAAAAAATTATGAGCATGATTTCCTTTATTAAAAAAATTAATATTTTAACAATTAACATTTTATTTTTATTGATAAAAAAAATTGTGACTTGCTATAGCTAGGAGTTAACATTCTATTTTAAAGATTCATAATCTGAGTGGAGCTATTTAAACTAAGGTCGTGGTCTTGGGTTAAAATGTAACCATCCGAGATTTCAGTATCCCCATATGTATGCTAGCATGTGAATCTACTACGTGTGTATTGCTAGCTTATAAATACATGTTCAAGCCATAATGACAACATCTTTTCGTTGATTTGGCCATTATAACAATTACATGGAAATCATCTTATATGCATCGATCTCTCCTGTTATTTGATGGTTGAAGAAAGAACAAATATTCTAATAAATAAGGGAGGAAAAAAAGATTGTAGATTCGAATCTCTTTCGTTTAACAAAAATTAATAATTAATATTTTTAGATCCAAAAGAAATAATTATGCATAATCAGTTTAGGTGTTTAGTGGGGGATGGTTATCTAAATTATTTTTGTGTAGAAGGCATTTAGTTATTCGTTTTCATAATGTGGAGGATATGTTTATGGTGCAACAGGAGAGGTTGGCTAGAAACATATTTAAGGTGTCCACTTGAAATTTTTGAGTATGACTGGTACTCAATGCTTTAATATATTATATATTTCTTTTCCTATATATATAAAAGAATGTCTCATCTACTATCATGCTAGATATAAATGATTATATAAAAATTCAAGCTGAATAAGAATTAAGATAAAGTTGTCTTAATTCATCCTATAAACATGCACCCTTAGAGGTTGGCTCATTGGAATCACAAAGGATATAGTTTCCTTTACTTGGGGAGACTAGTTGTCACGTGGTTAATTATTTCAAGCACTTCAAATTTCCCTTTGAGTTCGAATGCCATATATAGCATCATCACCTCCACACTGGTAAACCATTCAAGTTGAAGACCTTAAAATTGCGAATTTACTTAATGAGACTTTGAAGCGAAAAAATTGTAATTAACCGTCTAATGTAATTTTGAAGCGAACAGTAATTTTGCATTTGATTAAATTACATGATAAATGATGGACTGAGCTTCAAAATATACTACTACATAGGAATATAAAAGGAACAGTCCTAGAAATGTAATTTTGCATTTGATTAAAAAGATGAATATATTCAGATAGATTCGCTCAGTCCATCATCTATCATGTGGTGTTTGAGGAAACCAAGGTTGATGATTGATGTCAGAATCTTGCCGGAGATTTGGTTTTGGATAAGGTTTAGATATGCAGAGGCTTCCCAATGTGGTCGATGAGTATCATGAGATTAGCACTTTGTTTGGTTTACAAAAGAAATAAAAAGAAAGAAAAGTGAAAGAAAAGAAAAGAAAATAAGATGATTATCTAATTGTTGGATATAAGAGAAAATAAGAAGAAAGCAAAAATAAATTTTCTTTTTCTTTGTTTGATTATATAAAAAATGAGAAAAAAAAAAAATAATGCCATGAAACAAATAAGTTTTTTTCCTGCTATTTTCATTCCAATTTGAGCAGAAAAGTTTTTGCTATTATAGCTAACTTTTTCTTTTCTTTTCTCCGAAAACAAGCCAGAGAAATGAAAAAAAATCAAATCCTTTCTTTCATATATTTTCTTTTCTTTTAAACAAAGCATTGGTTTTCAATTAAGAGAAAATTCACTATAATTTTTCTATAATTTTTATAATAAATATTTTTTTAAAATATCTTAACTAATGTCCTAAAGACATTATAATTAACCAAACCTTTTTAGTTAAAGTAATAAGATATTATAATTATTTTCTCCTTGTTAGTGGCAAATACTAGTAAATGTATTTTAATTGAGTTCATAACTTTTTAAGCAAATAACAAAACATAAAAATAAATACACCATAGAACCTCAAACATATTTATAGTATGTTTGAATAACAAACAAAAATCAATTTTACCTATCAAATTATTGTAATACCAAAAGAAAAAGTGAAAATAATTATTTATTATTTAATTTTCGTCATGAAAATATAATTGATTATTTATCTTCATGAAATTAATCTAAATACACTATTAAACTTATAAAAGCATCGTTCATTCTTATGTTCATCTTTGTAAAGGATAAATGAATGTAGAATACCGAAACTTGGGATCTTCATAATTCATATGCTGCTTTGCTCTCTTCATATCATGGTCACTACATACGGATTTTTGTGTTATATTTTCAGAAATGAATCTTGGGATTTTTTGCGTCTAGATAACTTGATCAAAGTGACGTTATGGAACTTGTTTTCTATGAGATGATGTGGTACCGTTAAGTTTTCAGATTGGTGAACAAATCCTCTAAGTTGAATTTAGATCAGATGTGTGGTTAGTTTGCATGTTTTTTAGTTGAACGTACGGTAGGTTCATGTAAAGGATTCAGCAGTTTAGATAGAGTTTGGTTTAGGTACGTAGGTCAGCGTATTTCTTGTAATATTTGATTATAATTTTGCTTATGAAAAAATGTAGAACACCGAAGCAAACACACTAACATTTTAGTTTTTTTATTAATTTACTTTAGTATATTTTGAATATCTACGATACCTTAATATTAATAATTAAACAAATTATATTAACATTTCCTAACTTTTTAATTATACATAAACTCTTTTTAAGTTATTAGCAAATTTATTAAATTCTTATAATTTTTTAATCCTTGTATCATCGTGTGAGTAACTAGTATATCATGGAAAATAAAATTTGCAAATGTTCATCGTTGAGTCAGTAAGTATTTTGGGTCTGATTTTTGCCAATGATTAAAGATAATAAACTGGCGCTAGTTTGCAGCCTTTTTTTTAAACAGTAGTTCCAGAGTTTTAGTCTTTTCATTTTAGGTCCAAAGGCTTTCGATATCTAATTGTATGTTGAAACTTTTAGGCTAATGCAGTTTTGAAGAAAGCCGAAGCCCATAGTTCTCCTGTCCTTGTCAACGAGTAATTTGGGCTTGTCTTCTGACCTTTACTACAGGAGTTGCTATTTGCCCAACTCCATTTGCTATTGACCCATACTAAGAGGATGATCCTTTTTCATTCTCAAAATACCATTCCGACAGAATCATGGTTTCATTGCAGGTCATGCACAACAACAAATCTCCACATTGACATGTCCATAATGCAATGAAAAACCACAAACTCTAACTCAGTCACATGAAACATACAACTAGAGTCTAGAATCCATGTTGCCATCAAAAGCAATTAATATGTCTCCATCATTGTGATTTGTCTCCACAATATCAACTTCACAAAATCTAGGTCACTAAAGTGGGCCCTCTCAATAATTTCTTGAGTGTCTATTATAACGTAGCCCACAAACACCAAAAGCCCAAAGTACAACTCAAACTTAAAAGAGTGTTATTGAACCCCCAAAAGAGAGGAAGCAAAGTGCAACCACATAAGAATGGACAACCCAGAAGAAAGCAAGCCACCAAGGTAGAGGTACTCCATAAGCCTTACAAATGTGCTAACAATAAGGCTAGGATCAATGGCAACAGCCAAATCAATCAGAGGTCCAATGGAAGCGCCTTGGAACAAGGCCAAAGCCATCAACAGACACAACCTCTTTTGCTCGTCAAAAAGGGGTGTAGATAGATAGCAATCAAACCATGCTTCCAATGGAAGCCATCGTAGTGAGAAAACCCCCAATGTTCCACAAAACATGAAGAAAGGCTCCGACAACATTAGCCACCATCTTAACCTGCCATAGCGAAAATCTGGTGCTACGATCCAAAAATAGAATATCGTATTTCATGGTTGCCATTAGTAAAATTAAACCAAAGTTTTGATACCACTTATTACAAAATAATGGCAAATAGAAAACAAGAAATACAAAAATAATGAACACTAAGAATTTACGTGGAAACCCTAGACGGAAAAACACCACGAGTTGGGGAGAGAAATTCACTATCATCTCCATTGTATTATATGAGTGTTGCAAAATATATAAAATGTAATAAAATTAGAGGAAGTAATTAGTATACCAATCATAAGAGATATTTGACATACTAATGGTACCATTTAATTAAATTCTGACATTATTTTAAAATAAACCTGATAAGATATATTTAATGTCGAATACACAATATGCCAATTAACATTATTTTAATATAATGGATATGTTGTCTTACACATAGTGTTTTGAATATACCTAATTCAAAAGGGATGAACTTGGATCAGTATTTCAATTTCAATTCAAACATGAATTTGATTCACATTCTATATTTTGAGAAATATTTGTCATCCTAAAAAAGGAAAAAAGGAGTCCTTATCTAAAGTTAGTCAATCATAAGACGGTGAATTCATTCTTGAGCCTTGTACATACCGCCGGTCACAAAACTTGACCAATCAGCCTATTAGATTGAAAACTAGTAAATTAATTAGTTAAGTGTATGTCTAGTTCAAATAAATCACACAACCAACTTGCAGATAAATCTATGAAAAAGAATCGGCAAAAGAACTGGTTCACAATGAGTAAAAAATGCTTTATACAATACTATTTTTAATTTCTTTATTTTTTCAATTTTTTTCTTAAAAAATGAAGTCATTATTGAACTTATAGTATTTACATTTTATTTTTTTATTCTAAATTATGGTAAACTTGTTATTATATATATTATTGAAACTTAGACTTAAGTATGATATATTTGATTGAACTTTCGTGTGTACTTTGAATATTAAGAACCTATAAAATTATATAATATTTTTAGATAAAATAAAATAACCAAATTTATGGGAGAATCTTTTATGTTTTTGGAATCAAATATTATTGAATAGCTTATACTTACTCTGTCCTTAATTATGCTATCTTTTTAAAAAAAATATTTACCCTTTTTTATAAGATTTTTTTTAATTTCTTAAAGTATTAATTTTTTTAATATATTCTTAATTATTTTCTCTTCAAATATTAATAAAAAATAATTGAGTAAGAGAGAGATAAGAAAAAAGTAATTTTAGAATAATAATACAATTAATTAATAAATTCAATGTGATTAATTAAATTAATTATTTTAAGAAAAATAAATTAATTGAACATATCTTATAATTAGAGACCAAGGAAGTACTATAGGATATCCTAAGGAACCGCTGTCATTATGTGTATGTTTTACTAGAACATGAAACAACTGACTGCATTTCTTTCTCTATTTTCCCCTTCGAGATGAAATCCACGAAACGGAGTCGTACTTAATTTCTGCACGAACTCAAAAGAGTGCAAACACGGACATGCATAAAAATATACTGCCAATACTTACATTAAAGATCATCGATCATATTATACCATGCATTGCATATTGAAACGAAATTTCACTCTTTTAAAGTGTGCGGAATATAGCATATATAGAGTTGATTGCAAAATTAATAATTTCTTATTATGTACAAATATTCTAAAAAATTGATGATTATAATCACTCCGTACTTAATTTCCGTATTTTAAAATAGCCGAGTTCCTATAAGATCATCTCTAACTTCTCTATATTCTAAATCCCAGGAACACACATACATGTATGAGCGGTGCTTGCTTATATGCAGAGAATTTTACTTTATTTAATTTTCTTGTCTCCTTCGTTATCCTCAGCACTGGTGCTTTAGAAACAAACCTAAACCTAGGTATAGCAAGCTAAGGGTTAGGGTTAAAATTAAGATCATACTGAGGAGGGGCTCATACCAAATATAACAACACATCAACCTTTTCGAGTGTTTCATTTCGAGGCGACACGAGCACTTTCCCGGCATTTCCTCCCATCTCTTGGAAATTCTCAAAATTTTCTCTGGATCCTCGTGAGCTCCGTTGTCCACAAATGCCCTCCAACCCTTCATGCAATTACCCTCATGTCCTCCTTCTTCAAACCATCAAAACTTGTTACTGTGGTTTTTTCTCCCCTCACAAATGAATTACTCTAATTCAACTTTATTAGAGTCTACCAAATATATGAGTATAATTTTTTTTATATGAAAATCAGCAAATTTAGTATATATATCAATTTGTGATTAGTGATCAGATGGCATAAAAATCCTTTATATATATTGTTTTCTCACTAAATAACTATATTAAAAATCATAGTGAACAACAAATATAATTATAATAGTAAATATGACATTTAATAGTAATAATGAAGGGATAGTTTGGGGGTAGGGTGGTGAGAGCGTGGTCAAAGTTCTTTAGCTATTCAATTCGTGTTTTTTAGTGCAGGCATGCAAACCGGATAATTGGCTGGTTTGGCTGCAAAGTTTGAAAGTGAAAGGCCGAAGACAAAGAGAACCCTAAGCAGGAAGGGACAACGGACACGTGTCAGTCACATTCCCCTGACTCTGAATTTGGCCCTAGAACCTGAAACGGCGTGACAACCTGATTAATTGTGTTGACTGCGTATGGCCGGTGGCGAATCAGCACCAAAGCCACCATGCACCCCTTCCTTCCTTCCATTCACTAAACTCTATTTATTCCCTTCGTCTTCCACATTTTCCAAGAAAAAAATAAAATCAAAAACACTTCACACACAGGGAGATTAGTAAACAGGTTCCTCATCAATATGAATGCATGCACTTTGTTTTCTTCTTTTTAGTTCCATTTTCATTTCTACTATCCCCCTTTTGTTTTTTGTGCTTCAGACTTGTGTTTTTCGTCTTCTTGCATGCATAAGTTTTAAGGAAATGCTTAATTTAGGTATATGAACCAAAAGGGTTTTCACGTTTGGAATGGTGAGTGCTTTCACCGCTTGCACGCAAGAACTAGTTCTAGTTTTAGTTTTTAGTTGTTGAGGTATAAAAATTGTAACAGCGAGAGACGTGGGGGTTTGCTCCCTTATTGTGTGCACTTCGGTCAAAATCACCTATTGTTTATGTGCAAGAATTTGGCGGGAACAGTGCATCATCAACATTGGCAGGTATTTGGAATTGTTTATTAATTAATTATGTTATATATAGTAATCTATTTTTTAGTTTAGATTCTTCTAATTGATCTCATGGCTAGCTAGTGAGTTATTATATATGAGATTGTCTAGTCCAAGGTTTCTAATTACTAACCACTTTATTGGTAAAGTTCCGCAGCTCTCAATTTGGTAGAAATTAAAATTAAGTTTTGCGAATATAGATACTAACATGCATGGATTCCCTCACTCTTGCACTGAGTATCTGCTTAGTGTTTATACTCTGAAAATTGTTATTCAATTATGTAATCGTTCTTTTCTATAAAAATATAGCTGCGCTTAATTTTAATCTTCTCTCTCTATTTGCTCAATAGAAAAAATTAAAATTGTAGGATATGTGCATTAAAAAAAATGTGATATAGTTACGGTATAGTCGTTCTTGCATGAGATGTCTACAGGTACAAATCACCATTCAAATAAAATAAGAAAGTTTATTTATACATTTTTTATAGTCTAAAGTTTATTTACACATGTTAAAACACATGCTGAAACTATTTTAATATCATCTTCAGCTTTTGATTTTCTACACTTGTACCTGATACTAGCACTGGTTATATATAGTCATCTTGATTACAGCACGAAAAATTCATAAATCACAATCCAGAATCTCTACCTTTTATTTTGTAGATTTATAAATCACAAGTACTAGTAATTCACGTATCTGTACATTATCATTCTATAATTGTAATATCATCCCTCTCAACATATATTATGGTATGAAATAGTGTATATATATATATATTAATGTTAATGATATTAAAACTATTGTTTGTGCTTATAATTGCACGGAACATTTTAACGTTGTGCTTAAGCTACGAAATACTTATGTTCATAAAAGATGTGCGTGTGTTGTGCTGTAATTGCGGTATATTACGAGATCCAAGCTTTGCCTAGCTAGTAACTTAATTTATTCCCTATCTCTACTAGTTGTAATATACTATAAATTATTGAGATATAACTTAGACATTCCATAAAATATGAAATTTGTGCCATGTTCAGTAATCATTTCATTCGGATACGAGAAGATGCATTAGGACTAACATAGAATGCTAACTGCGGGCAACTTAAGCCACTGTGCACAGATGATGGTTAGCTGTGGATCTTTTTTAATTTGTTTATATCCTAGAAATAGACCTTTTAGGATGAACCTTAATCAAAGGAGAATACTAGCTTCTGGTGTTAGGAAGGACACAACCCTGCAGATACATTATAACATTTGTTTAATTTAATTTAGTTTAAACTATAATTTCAAGCTAGTGGCCTTTTGACGGGTGAGGAAATCGAGTAGGTGGTCAACAGATTTTTACTTGGGGGAAGAAACGTAACCCTTCAAATTATATTTCTTAATTGCAGCTCAATTGAATCACGTTAATTAAATAATTATAAATATGCAATACAGCTTGGTCTCATTTTGAACAAAAAGTAATTCTTACTCTTTCATTTAGTACTTTTAATTTTTAATATGTCGGATTTTCACCATATAATATTGCATGACCGTACTCATGCATCTTTAACACATGCACGACTCGGGGATCCATAGATTGGTTTTTTCTCTGTTACTAATTTATAGTAAACTATATACCAAATTCGAGAGTTTCTCTACAATGGACTTGATGAGTTCTACCTATTATGTTTAATCTTATATTTCAGTTCTTTATTATACTTAGTTTCACTCATTATAGTATAGAATATGTATTTATGTGGCTTGTATACACAAAGAGAGAGAGAGAGAGAGAGAGGTCGGTAGTCTAACTTTACGTAGAGTCGTTGATTTTGAGACCGAAAGATGATTTGTAGTGTGTGGGAATGCTGGGCTTTTGGGAGTCATTTTTTTCACAGAACGAGGACGAGAGTTCCAATAAACCAAGTGGGTAGAGAGAGAGAAGGTGTAGTATGAGATTGTATTTTTTCCAGTTACAATGGTGGTAATGTCTCTGGTCAAAGACTGAAGGGATTTGAAGGATAATAATTTAATAACACACTCGTGTTCCTAATAATATCTTACTACATACACTGATATTAATTATTTAATAATCATTGTAGGCAGATTTTAACTTTGTTTTCTAGTGTTGGAAACTGGTGGAAGGAGTCAGTCTACAAAATCGACCTTAGCTAAGGGGGTGCAACAGTCACACATCATTTTAACTATTTAGTTTTAAAACTATATTAATATGCATAGTAGGACAGAGAACATGGAAGAAGGGAGAGGGGAAGCTCTTTAAATATTGTTAACATGTTCCTTTGTTAGCCCTTTCTTCTCTCCCTTTGTCTCAAGTTTGGAAGTTGAAAAGGGTGGGAGAGATACAAAGTGTTCATTGATTTAAACCCTTGGTAAACCTATATCTGTTCTTTGGCCATCTCTTATTTTCTTTCCCATCTTTGTTTTCCCTTGCAAAATATTCATACTCTATAGTTTATATCTATCTGCTTCTTTAATGTATTAATTAGATACACAGGTGGTTTTTGATTTTGTGAAAGGTACAGCAAGCAAATAAGGGCTCAATGAACAACAACTGGCTTTCGTTCCCTCTTTCTCCCACTCATTCTTCCTTACCAGCTCATGATCTTCAAGCAACTCAATATCATCAATTTTCCCTTGGGTTAGTGAACGAGAACATGGATAACCCTTTCCAAAATCATGGTAACTTTCTCTCTTTTCTCCTTTCTCTCATTCCATATTAATTTGGCTGCTATTTTTTATTTTTATTTGTATTTTTTTTACATATTTTGGGTGTTAAATTATTTAATAATTCAACAGATTGGAATCTGATTAACACACATAGTAGCAACGAAATTCCAAAAGTGGCTGATTTTCTTGGAGTGAGCAAGTCTGAAAATCAGTCAGACCTTGCTGCCTTAAACGAAATTCAGTCAAACGATTCAGATTATCTGTTCACAAACAGCAGTCTGGTGCCTATGCAAAACCCTGTGGTGGACACAAATAGCAATGAGTATCAAGAAAATGCTAATAGTAGTTTGCAATCATTGACATTATCCATGGGAAGTGGTAAGGATTCAACATGTGAAACCAGTGTTGAAAATAGCCCAAACACTACTGTTGAAGCTGCACCTAGAAGAACTTTGGATACATTCGGGCAGAGAACATCCATATATCGTGGAGTAACTCGGTTGGATAGACATTCTATGCTTCACTGAATCGGTTTTTATTTTGCATGGTTTAATTTGTTGTTTTTATTTTTTCTTTAATTATGCAAATTATATGAAAATGTATAGACATAGATGGACTGGAAGGTATGAAGCTCATCTTTGGGATAATAGCTGTAGAAGGGAAGGCCAATCAAGGAAAGGACGCCAAGGTGATTAAACTTCAAATTAATTACTTTTAAAGTTTTATTCCCTTTTTTCTTTGAATCTGTTTAGGCAATATTATTCGTTGGGAGTTGTATTAACACATTTCTCTTAATGTTTTGCTTATGCACATATTTCTTCTCAACTTTCCTTCAGTTTATTTGGGTAAGGGTCTCTTTCAGTTTATTTTCCAACCCCTTTTCATTTAATTATGCTCCTGGAGATGTAAAATAAGATTACAAAATGTATTGTTTCTTTTGTTTTGTAATTGCAGGTGGATATGATAAAGAAGAGAAAGCAGCTAGGGCTTATGATTTAGCTGCACTGAAGTACTGGGGGACATCCACCACTACCAACTTTCCAGTAAGTTTAATGACTATACTTTTTCAATGTTTCTCAGACATTGGTTCAAAGGAAAGATATATTCATTTCATTTTGTCTTACAGATTAGCAACTATGAGAAGGAATTGGATGAAATGAAACACATGACGAGACAAGAATTTGTTGCCGCCATTAGAAGGTGATTAATGAAGAGATACATGCATAACGCATATATACACGGTCAATAATATATATAGTGCAATAATTGTCAGATTAAGTAGTGAATTTTAGGGTATGCAAACATTAAGGCTGCATTTTTAAAGCTTTAATCTTTGATTATTTAATAAACTTTGATTACCAGAGAACTTAATTATTTATACACTTGAATGTAATAATTTTTGAAATAAGTTGGAGCTTATTTTGATAAGTTTCTACTTGATACACTTCAATAAGTTTTGTAGACCACTTTCAAATGTTTGTTAAACATATTGTGGTGATGATTTGCAGGAAAAGCAGTGGTTTCTCCAGGGGTGCATCAATGTATCGTGGAGTTACAAGGTATCAAATGGGACAACAATGCTTTCTTCTTTTTCTTTCTCTCATCCCATGCATTGTCTTCTTTAATTCCTACACTTTCTCTTTGCAAAATATTATTATTCTTTGACTAGGCATCACCAACACGGAAGATGGCAAGCAAGGATTGGCAGAGTTGCAGGAAACAAAGATCTTTACTTGGGAACTTTCAGTAAGACATACATTTAATAATCAGATGCGAAGAATGTTACACTAAAATAGAACTTCAAATTAACGATTTATTGTTTGTAAGAAAAAATATCTATTAAGAGAACTTAATTCCTTAAATAGACTTCAGTATCTTAAATTATTAGTCCTTGACTCGGATAATATCTTGAGTTCATTGCAGGTACTGAGGAAGAGGCTGCAGAAGCATACGACATAGCAGCGATAAAGTTCAGAGGTCTCAACGCTGTCACGAACTTTGACATGAGCCGCTACGACGTGAAAGCCATTCTTGAAAGCAACACTCTCCCGATAGGAGGAGGCGCTGCAAAGCGTCTCAAAGAAGCTCAAGCTCTAGAATCTTCGAGAAAACGCGAAGAGATGATTGCACTAGGCTCATCTTCCACGTTCCAATACGGAACCTCAGCAAGCTCTTCTAGGCTTCACGCTTACCCTCTAATGCAGCACCACCACCAGTTCGAGCAACCTCAACCTCTGCTAACTCTTCAGAACCACGACATAAGTTCTCACTTCTCTCACCAGCAAGACCCTTTGCATCATCAGGGTTACATACAAACGCAGCTTCAGTTGCACCAGCAGAGTGGCGCTTCTTCTTATAGCTTTCAGAATAATGCTCAGTTCTACAATGGTTACCTTCAGAACCACCCTGCATTGCTTCAGGGAATGATGAACATGGGGTCTTCTTCTTCCTCATCTGTGTTTGAGAATAATAATAGTAATAATAATAATAATAATAATGTTGGTGGGTTTGTGGGAAGTGGGTTTGGTATGGCTTCGAATGCAACGACGGGGAACACGGTGAGGACAGCGGAGGAGCTAGGGCTGGTGAAGGTGGATTATGACATGCCGGCTGGAGGTTACGGTAGCTGGTCGGCGGCGGCGGCGGACTCCATGCAGACGTCAACTGGTGGGGTGTTCACAATGTGGAATGATTAAGGGAAGCTAGTACTAGTATGGGACAACGTACTAGTTAGTTGCCATACAATTTTGTTATGCATTTTTATTTTTTTTGTATTTGGGTTTTTAATATTCTCGCAATTGGAAATGAAAAATAGGTGCTGATTTTCTGAGACATTGATCACTAAGGAAGTGAGCAAAGATCATATATCTATTATATTTATGTCTCTCTTATTATGCCGAATATTTGTGAGACTTTTGGTTGATTTAGGTGCTGATTAATTGATTCATGCTATGATTAGATTAATTAATTAAGAGCTAGAAACTTCTTTTCTCACAACTTTTTTGACAAATCTTATAATCGAAGTGATAAAAAATTAAGATGAGTGACGTGACAGACATTTTTATAAAAAAAATATATTATAAAAAATGCTGTGATAATTTATTATAAGTATGTTATTAGTGTTAAATTAGAATAAAGGTAGAGTTTTTAAAAAACTGTAACAAGCTACAATAAATATCTATGTTTTCGTTTCAGTATTTCACTTGATGTTTTTTATAAGTATAAAAAGAAAAAGGTATAAAAATTATGAGTTTATAACATGTAAGTATGCAGGATGTTAACATTTAGATTTATATTTTAGTATCAAGTGATTTTTTTATACATAAATTAGTTGTGTATAATAGAGAATAAATATATATTTTATAGAATTAAATTTATAATTAAATAAATACTTTTAATATTATTTAAAATTTATAATGAATAAAATTTTTGAACATATAAATTATATGTTATGCTTATAGTAAATAATTTATATTGCGATATATTATTTTATTTATTAATAATTTTTATAAAAAAATATTAAAATTCAAGTTAGAACTATAGTTAATAAAAATGATATATTAAAAACGATAAGTTAATTAAGTTAGGCCCTTAAGTAAATATTAAAAACATAAGATGATATATCATATATTATATGACGGGAGTATATATTTAGATTTTAAAGATTATATATATATATATATATATATATATATATATATATATATAAACTATAAAAAAAAAGACTTTTGCATGGACAAAAAAATTAT